>SJYX01013195.1:121242-154215 GCA_006410675.1 Oreotragus oreotragus
ATTGAAGCAACTTAGCATAACCTAATATCACATAAACATTTTTATACTTAGTTTTAATAGAAGCAATTTAAATATCAATGATGTATGTACAAAGGCCTCAACTTTTGGAAATAGTAATTTGGTGATAAAAGGTCCTTTCATGGTTTTCACATTTATTTCTCATATTCCTCTATGTTGGTCTGTATTACAAAGGAAGAAACTGAAGTATTGAGCAAGTTAGTAATTTACTCAAGTTTAATCAATTTTTCACCTAATGATGAAAAGTTGTATTACAGAGATTTGAGCCCGGTAACCAACCCACTCTAGTGTTCTTGCCTGAGAATCCCAGGGACGGTGGAGCCAGGTGGGCTGCTGTCTTTGGGGTCACACAAAGTCAGACACGACTGAAGTGACTTAGCAGCAGCAGCAGACAAACCCTAAAGCCTAAACTGTTCACCAGTACAGCATATCTACTCCTGCTTAAATTGCAGATTACAAATCATTTGTAAGACATTTAAATTTAATTTTATTTATGTTCATTCTTTACACTAATACTACTCATTATAAAGCATTGTTTACATTTTATGCCTCCAACCCTGTGGTAAATGGATAGTCATATAGCAGCCTCCTTTAAACCTTACCCCAATATAATGTGGAAATACTTCTCATTTTATAAGAAGCAAAACATTTTACTTGTCCAAAGTCCTAGTCCTATTAAGCAGAATAACTAGGAGTCAAAGGCAGTCAAAACTCCAGACCCTGCCATGTTAGCTGAGAATTCAGTTCAAATATTTCAGCAAATATTCAGCTTGTAACAAATATATTCTGCCCAAGATCATAATATCTGAAATTTTATAGTCTTTATAGATGATTATATAAATAGTTTCAGAACAACTGAATCAGTCAACTATCAGTTTCTTAAATTCAAAAAATTTCTTTTTCGTGGTTTTGTGCAAAATTCTAAAGCTAAAATAAAATGCCTCCTTTGCACCAAAGCATCAGCATAGTCCCTGTTTTCTCCATCAGTTTTTATCCTAGTGAATGTTGTATGATTCCTAACATTTGATGAGGGTGATGAAGTGAATTAATCCTCCAGATTTTGAAGGCTTGTGGAGTTATGCCCTTCTGGAAGCATTTTTGTCCCAGGAATGTCAAAGCTGGCAACTTTCTGATGGCACTTTGTTCCTCCATCTGTCCCATATGTTTAAGGCTGTTGTGAAGTAAAGAATGGATTTCATACTATGCAAGCAGGCCTCTTCTGTTTTCCTTTTTTGTGTTGCCAATCTGATTTCTCTAAGTCACCTGTGTGTTGTACCTCTGTGACTGTCCAGGTGGAATTATTCAATTTTCTGACAAATCTTAAGGAAGCTTAAAAATGACAAATAAAATGAAACTCTGGTGTGCCTGTTTTAGTCTGGGTAGATTAGATGATGCTGTGCCTCTGGTGGCTCAGTAGTAAAGAATCTGTCTGTAATACAGGAGATGCAGGAGACATGGGTTAGATCCCTAGCTAGGAAGGAGCCTCTGAAGGAGGAAGTTGCAACCCATTCCAGTATTCTTGCCTGGAAAATCCCATAGACTGAGAAGCCTGGCGGGCTACAGTCCATAGGGTTACAAAGAGCTGGATAGGACTGAAGTGACTATGCAGGCACACACTGGTGACAGAAAACACCCAGGTGTTTAGTGGCCTGACACACACAAAGTCCTTTACAGATGTTACACTAGCGCCACTTTTCAAATGGTAATGCAGGGTCCAGAGTGATAGGGAAAATAGCTTCTAGGGCATGTGAGCTCCAGAGAGTTAAGCATGAGCTTTATGTGTCTTAGCCCAGAAGTGATATAAACATTTCTACTCCCAGCTTTTTGATTAAAACTTGTAACAGTGTCTCATCTAATACCTGAAAGCGGGAAATGGTTAAGAGAGAGAGGACAGCTTGCTATGGGCAAACACTAGCAAGCAATCTCTACCATAGCCACCAACCCAGCCTTGTCATTCAAAAGAATTATCTTTTGATATTCTAGCCTTTTTAAGCTGCAGTTTATGTAATCTGATTTTAATTTACTTTGAAAGGGAAAATGAAATTTACCACTTTTTGGAAATTAACTTGCCATATATATGCTTGGAAAGATGGTTTATGGACTATTGCAATCTGGAAAAGTAAGCGTTGGATTGCATACTTTGCTCAATCAAGTAGCTAGAAAAGAATGTATATATTCCTAGTTTTGTCTAAAATATTGTAATATCTAATATCTGAAGCATTTCATGAGTTTTGAGTACCGCCAAACAAGCTATGTGTCCGTGACTGAGTTATTGAACCTCTCCAAGACATATTGCCTTAATTGGAGGTAGGGAAAGTATAATAGCAACATCTTTTGTACAGTGATAGTGAGAAAAATCCAAGTCAAGAGACTATAGCAGTAACTAGTATTTACTAAACCTTATAGCAGCAGTGAAGTTAGCTAGTGCTATAGAGAGCTGAAAAGTGATGAGCATGTCTGGAACAGGTTTGAGCCAAAACCAGGTTTACACATCCATTAGTTATCTTACAGATATTCCAAGTGCTACTAAAAGCTTTTCATGAGTAATTGTTAACATGCCTTTGGGAGCCATTAAATAAAAACTAGTCTAACACATCTTGATAGCTTGTTTTTGTCTTTGAGGATTTCTCTTGCTCTTGTTCTTTTTAACAGTACAAATCTCTCTGCGGATTTAATAATTTCCACAGGCAACATATAAATCTAGGAACATATAAATTATGACTGTTGTCGACCTAGAAGAATAGGGTCATAAGAAATGTTGTATAGTTTTCAGTACTCTTTAACTTCATGTTTATGGTTGTATTACAAGTTGAATTGTATCCCCTTCAAAACTGATAAAGTGAACTTTTAAACCCCAGTAACTCAGAATGTAATTTTATTTGGAAATAAAACTGTTGTAGATGTAATTAGTTCAGATGAGGTCATACTGGAGTAGGGTGGACCCCTAATCCAATATGACTGGTCTCCACATAGGAAGAGGGAATTTGGACACAGGGATATGTACAGACTAAAAATAATGTAAAGACACAAACCAGGAGATGCCTGCAGCTACTGCCCTCAGACAGAGTCAATTCTGCCAACAGTTCATTCAACCTTGGATTTCTAGCCTTCAAAACTGTGAGATGATAAATTTCTATTGTTTAAACCATCCAGCTGTGGTACTCTTTTATGGTAGCCCTAGGAAAAAAATACAAGTTATCATACATTTTAATCCTATATGTATTTATGTCCCACTGTAAATAAATAATACTTATTTACATTTCCAGCATTTTGGGGGGCAATCTTGCAGACCAGGTACAACCAAAGATTTGTTCTTGTTGAGTCACAAGTTGTGTCTGACTGTTTGCAACCCTACGGACTGCAGCACACCAGGCTTCCTTGTCCTTCACTATTTTTGATATGTAACTAAATTTAGATGTCTCTCTAGTCTTTGGACACCAGAAGTTTAAAGAATAGGTAGTATAGCAAATAAATGTCTCTTTTTGGATACATAGTGAATAACAAAAAGAAGCAACTTCATATCAATTTAAATAATATATGTTACAACACAATCAAAGGTCACATATGTCATTGTATTGAGTCAATATGGATATGTATAGGAAAAATATAAGAAAAAGTAATCTCCAATGATGTTCTATAACTCATATCAAGGGACACGATATCACGGGAATAACAAATACATAAAATATACATTTAGTTCAAAAGCAGAGACATTACTTTGCCAACTAAGGTCCATCTAGTCAAGGCTATGGTTTTTCCAGTAGTCGTGTATGGATGTGAGAGTTGGACTGTGAAGAAGGCTGAACACTGAAGAACTGATGCCTTTGAACTGCGGTGTTGGAGAAGACTTGAGAGTCCCTTGGACTGCAAGGAGATCCAACCAGTCCATTCTGAAGGAGATCAGCCCTGGGATTTCTTTGGAAGGAATGATGCTAAAACTGAAACTCCAGTACTTTGGCCACCTCAAGCGAAGAGTTGACTCACTGGAAAAGACCCTGATGCTGGGAGGGATTAGGGGAAGGAGGAGAAGGGGACGACCGAGGATGAGCTGGCTGGATGGCATAACTGACTCGATGGACGTGAGTCTGAGTGAACCCCCAGAGTTGGTGATGGACAGGGAGGACTGGAGTGCTGCGATTCATGGGGTTGCAAAGAATCGGACATGAATGAGTGACTGAACTGAACTGAACTGAACTGAGTGTGTATATGTTAATCTCAAATTTCTCATTTTACATAGCCATAGCTTAACTCTTTAGAACTTAGTGTCTATACTGCTAAGTCACTTCAGTCGTGTCTGACTCCGTGTGACCCCACAGATGGCAGCCCACCAGGCTCCCCTATCCCTGGGATTCTCCAGGCAAGAACACTGGAGTGGGTTGCCATTTCCTTCTCCAATACATGAAAGTGAAAAGTGAAAGTGAAGTCGCTCAGTCATGTCCGACTCTTCACGACCCCATGGACTGCAGCCTACTAGGCTCCTCTGTCCATGGGATTTTCCAGGCAAGAGTACTGGAGTGGGGTGCCATTGCCTTCTCCCTTGGTGTCTATATACATTTCAAATACCAATGCTTTCTCTGGTCTTTATGCAAGTAATTCATGGTAAGTCAGCTGTATGTGTGTGTGTGTGCATGCAGATGTTTTTAAAGTTTAAGATAAATATTATGTGTAATCCTTGAGCCATGTTTAAGAAAGACCACTGAAGATTTGTTTTCAGAGCTAAAACTATAGTTACTGAGGTGTTAAACCTGAACTTTAAACACATAAAATTTCTTGTTTTAGTTTGCGCTTCCTCTCTTTCACTTTTCTCCCATTTATATTGCAGCAATGAACACTCGATGTCATATGATATCCTCCAAGGAGCAACTGAATGTGCGTCTAAGTGGGAAAAGAATGTGTGGACTCTAAATCAAATTTCTTTATTTTACCCAGGAGGTGCTACTGTAATGTTTGTGAGGCCAGAGTACACAGGCAGAGATCAAACTTGAAAGCAAACCTTTCATCGTCAGCTTTGTGGTTGCCAGTTCGAATCGTTTCTTTTCTTTTTGATGTGAGGCGCTAATTTTCCCAGTTTTGTATACTCAGGCGGAATTCTAGGAATATAAATTTTCTTTTTATAAAATGAACCATTATACGAAGCAAAATCATAATGATATTCATTGTTCCTGACAAGCAGACTTTGATAACCTCCTTCAACTGCAGCTTTAGCTAAGTCTCCAGTGCTATATAGTCAATTTTTATGTGTTTATTTTGACCTTATAAGCAACAACCGTGCCTTGTTTAATTTATGACATGTTTTCGATCTCCTAGAATAGAAATTGTTCTATTACATCACTTGGATGTACTTAAGCTTTACTGGTAAACCTCCAAAGTGTGTGTTGAATATCATTGGGTTGTCTCTCTCAGTTCAAAGACATATAGGAAGCATTAATATATGAAGATTATGACTTAATTTAGGCAAAGTTGCTGTCCTCCTCTATATAACATGATCTGCTTTTGGTTCATTGTTTTCAAGCTTTAAGATTAGCTTGATTTCTATGTTCCATTTCATAGAATGTCATTCTGACATTATGATTATGTCATTCAATGTCATAATCATAAAACAACTATAGCTACTTTCTATCATAATTCTCTTATTTTAATAAGAATTAAATGTAAACTGGTTGTAAGTAGTGGAGACTGACTTTGAACTCTGATCTAACGTTTGCATCAAACGCACATTTCATGCATATTGTCATGATATCACTCTGCCTCAAAATCTACCAGTAAGGTGTGATGTCTGTGCTGCTTCAGTTCATTGTTTTAACTACACCCAACAACTTGGATGAAATATTTATGGGCTGTGGTAATTGGGTTTTGGAAATTCCTCAACTGTAATGAAAACTCGGCTCATCTGTCTTGAGCTAATTTCTCCATTAATATCTCTTCTGAGTCGCTTATAGGATGGTTCTGTTGTCCATGGAATTATTCTTGAAAGAAACACCCTTTAATGAATATTCTGTTTTCTATTCTGTAGCCCAAGGTCCAAAACATAAACCAGACATGATGGACCATTAATAAATATTTATTTCTCCACTTTCTCATGATCAATCATTTTAATAATTTAAAATATTCTTCTTTACATTTTCTGCTAGTCTTTGTCCTTTTGTTTCAGAGTTCTGATTCCAATTCTTTGTCTGAAGACAAAGAATACAATTCTTATCCACCTCTCCATCTGCATTTTTAGTCTATTTTTCTAGGTCTTCAAATATATAATAGTCATAAATATATACATTCAAATTGTATATATTTAATATACAATATATATTTAATGTGGAACTTCCAAGGTGGCCCAGTATTAAAGAATCTGCCTCTAATACAGGAGACACAGGTTAGATTTCAAGGTCTAGAAGATTCCTTGGTGAAACAAATGGCAACCTACTCTAGTATTCTTGCTTGGAGAGTCCCATAGACAGAGGAGCCTGGTGGGCTACAGTTCACAGGGCCACAAAGAGTTGGATGTGACTGAACATGTATACATGCACACATATATTTAATACACATATATATATGTATGGCATTCTTTGGTTACTTTTCTGGCCTTTGCTTTTCTATGTTATGTGCTTATTCATCTCTCTTATATAGAAATATAAGTTATTTTTTGACTCATCTCTTATCTTTACTCTCAGTTTTCATTCTTTGAAAATATATCTTTTGGTAAATGATTCTCAAATCTATTAGCCTAATCCTAAAGTTTCTCCTGGGTGCCTACTCTATTTTTATATAGCTTTGTTCAGCTAATTATTCTTGTTATCTTGTAATGACCTCACATACTCCATGCTTAAACATTTCCTTCAAAACTGACTTTACTTTCAGATAAATGCTGAACTTCTACTTTTGATATGCCTATTCTTTCAGATTATGAAATTCAAATTTTCCTTTGCAAACTCAACCCTCACCAAATAAAGTTGACTATGATTTGTCATTTTAAATTAATTTCTTTTTGGTTTCCTCTCTGCCACCATTATCTAAATTCAAAGCTTTAAATAGCTACTTGGACTGTTCTTGCCTTCAGTCTCCTCCCCTATTTGAAATTTTCTGATGTATTGCTGGTATATCTAACTGCAGATTTCTAACATGTACCTTCTTTAGTTAGATATATTTATTGGTTTCCCAATGTCACACTGCAAATTACACATTCTTTAGACTTGCACTAATGATTCTTGCAACCTGTTCTTAAAATCCATTTGTAACTTCATCTCTTACTATTTCTCTACAGATACCTCAATCTGATCGATGTCGCATGACCTAAACTCTAAAAATCTGGTTCTCTGTGCTTAAGGAAAGTTACAATATACGCATATCATATGTCTTCTTATCACATAAGATATAACTTTTTATGTATTTATTAACACATTATTAACTGGGGGATTTTTGCACAAACTAATGCCCTGTGGCTAGTGATTTGTTATGTAAGTGAATAGTGAAATATTTCTGGTCAATAACATTTGGGTAACCAAAGATGTATTAATACGTATCTCTGGTCAAAAATGTTGTTAAGATTTGTTGTTGAGAAGTTTCAAACTGCCGTGGAGGCTAGTGTAAGTGATAAATGGTAATAAGTTGATTGCCTGTTTTTTCCTGATAAGATACACATTGACCGTCTTAAAGCTTGTTCTATGCATTTCTATGATCTTTTTGATCAAACTGGAATCTCTCTTTGGGTAATTAAGGCAACATTAAAAATCCATGATTATTCTTAAGTTCTAACTTAAATTCAACATGATGCTTACTTTAATTACTAAAATAATTGTTCTGAAGTTACCTGAACACTAACTAATATGGGCTATAAAATCATAATCATGATGGTAAGAAAGCAACACTATAGGTAACATGTAAAATCTTAAAAGTGTAATTTACAGAACTGAATTGCATTTTTTACACATCTAGATGTGTATAAGAGACAGGAAGTTACCTGAACACTAACTAATATGGGCTATAAAATCATAATCATGATGGTAAGGAAGCAACACTATAGGTAACATGTAAAATCTTAAAAGTGTAATTTACAGAACTGAATTGCATTTTTCCCTTGTAACAAAACAGTAGAATAAATAGGACAGTTGAGAAAACTTGAGTTTAATTAATTTGTTTGACATTACATAAGTAATGTCAAAATCAAAATGTGATTCTCAGAACTTGATTTTTAAACCATCTTAACCTCAGAGACAGAATGCTTGAAGGCATTCCATAGCAGGAACACATGGACTCTATGCTCAGACAACTGAGATCACAGCCCATATATGATATTTACTCACTGTATGTCTTTGGACAAATTAGTTCATATCTCCAAGCCTCAGCTTTCTCATCTATAAATGAGAAGTAAACTAACTCTATGGGATTAATTTTTATGAAGATAAATAGAATAACAAAACTGTCTAGCATCATGTCTAACTCATAGCAGTAATCGATAACTAACCTGTAATAGTAATAGTGGTAATAATAATAACAATAAAAATCTTTTTGTTGGCCTTTCTTTAACTGGAGAAATTGTTTTAAAAAAATCAGATGAGAAAGCAAAGAAAGTAAATTACACCTAACCTGAAGGTTTCAAGTCCACCTCTTTTTACTACTTCAATTTTTTAGAAGTTTTGAGTGGAAAAAAGAGTTAGGGCTGATATTTTCATGCATGTAAACATCATGAAACTAGAGGCATCTGTGGTCTTGGCTGAAAAGTTTACATTCTGATAAATACTTTTGTAGTTGCACAAGGCCTCTTCTCTCTTTTCAGCATTTCACTCATTCTCAGCATTTGCTTCCCTTCCATCAACATAACAACTCATATCTCAAGTGGATGTGGCCATATCATCAAAGATGGAAGGAAGAGTAAGCTTTACATCTAATTTCCACTAATAGATTCTTGGCATCTCCTCTGACACCTCAGAGACCAATGACCCAAAGTACATCCATAGATTTTGGAGAGTTTTAGATGGATCCAGGATATATACATCGATATACTAACAAGAACCAATGTGTAAACTCTATTCATATCCTGTACTAAATACTCATTACATATCTTTTTTTAAATGGCAAATAATAAATTTACAATATTGTGATGGTTTTTGCCATACATCAACATCAACCAGCCATGGACATACATACGTCTCCTTCCTCCAGGAACCCCCTTCAACCTCCCTCACCTTCCCATCCCTCTAGATTGTCACAAGACACTGGCTTTGGGTGCCCTGCATCATACATCAAACTCCCACTGGCTATCTCTTTTACGTATGTTAATGTATATGTTTCAATGCTATTCTCTCAAATCATCCTACTCTCTCCTTCTCCCACTGAGTACAAAAGTCTCTTTATGTCTGTGTTTCCTTTGCTGCCCTGCATGTAGGATTGNTGACTTTGCCAAGAAAGGTCCATCTAGTCAAAGCTATGGTTTTTCCAGTAGTCATGTATGGATGTGAGAGTTGGACTATAAAGACTGTCTCTTATACACATCTAGATGTGTATAAGAGACAGTTCTCCCACTGAGTCCAAAAGCCTCTTCTTTATGTCTGTGTTTCCTTTGCTGCGCTGCATGTAGGATTGTTGGTACCATCTTTCTAAATTCCATATATGTGCATTAAAATGTGATATTTGTCTTTCTCTTTCTGACTTATTCTGTATAGTAGGCCCTAGTTTCATCCACCTCATTTAGAACAGATTTAATTTTTTTGTTTAATTAAAAAAAGGACTGCCTCAAATGCATTCCTTTTTGTATCTGAGTAATATTCCATTGTGAATATGTACCACAACTTCATTATCTAGTCATCTGCCGATAGACATCTAGGTTGCTATCATGTCCTAGCTATTGTAAGAAGTGCTGCAATGAACGTTGGCTACATGTGTCTTTTTCAATTCTGATTTCCTCAATTTATATAACAATCTTGTTAGGCTAAATTTGATTATAATCCATGTTTTACAGAAGGGAAAACTGAAACACAGAGTGAAGAAATTACTTCCCTAAATTCACATAGTTAAGAGTCATGCTGGCTATATCTGATTCTAAAGCTTTTTCTTTAAAATTCCAGTTATTGTTCTGATAAGATAGAGCACAATTTTGTTGTTTAGCTGAGTTTTCTGATATGTTTGGCTTCACTCAAAATGAAAAATATTATGAATACATAAATTCTAAACTTTTTTAGATTCCACATACAATTTATTTTTCTCTGTCTAACTTATTTCACTTAACATAATGCCTTCTCTTCAATTCTTTTGTAGAATGTACCAGGGAAGCCATGTACTCTTGAAGTTTTTTATGTAGAGCTTTTTTTTTTTAACTAAATTTTAGTTTTTTTAGTAGATATAGTTTAGATTATCCATTTCTTCTTGAGTTAGCTTTAAGTATGCTGAATAAAGTAGTTTGTGTCCTTCAAGGGATTTGTCCCTTTTATTTAATTTGTTGTAGTTACTGACATAAAGTTGTCCATAGTCTCTTCTTATCCATTAATATCTGTGGAACCTGTACTGATGTCACCTTTCTCATTACTGGTATTGCTAATTTGTATCCTCTTTCTTTTTTCCTGATATCTTAGGCTAGAGGTTTATTAATTTCATTTATTTTCTCAAATAATTAAATTTAAGCTTTATTTAGTTTATTTTTCTTTTCATAAAAATTTTCATTGATCTCCCTTTGGTTCTGAGTGGCAGCTTTGTTATTCAGCAATTTTTTTAAAATGTTGCTTCACTGTCTTCTCATTTCTATTTTTTACAATAAGACATATGTTTTCACCCTTATTTTTATTTTTTTGTACAGAATATCCCCTCATTAAATTTAAGATTTTCTATTTCTCACACTGGTTTTTAGTGATTTAATTGTGATGTGTTTCAGTACAATTTTCTGCATATTTCTTGTGCTTGAGGTTTGTTAGCTACTCGGATATTTGTACTTATAGATATTTTCAAATTAAAAAAAAATCTGTGTCCATTAGTTTCCTAATTTTTTTTTTTGTCTCCTTCCATTCTCTCTCTCCTTACAGAGTGAAAATCACATGCATATTAATCCATTTGAATTTTTCCTGCAATTCATTGATGCTTTCATCTCTCTGTGTTTCATCTTTGATTGTTCTATTCCTGTGCTATCAAATACACTTATCTTTTCTTCTGCATTATCTAAGGTCTAATCTGCCATTAATCTTAGCCAGTGTATTTTTTGTCTTATACATAGCAGTTTTCATCTCAGGAGTTTTTTTTTTCAGATCCTCCATATTTCTAACTTTTTGAATATATGCAGTTTATTTATAATGCCTACTTAATATTCTTATCTGCTGTCTAACATCTATATCAGTTCTGGGCTGTCTTTGATTAATCAACCCTCATTATGGATCATATCTTGCAACTTTATCATTACCTAGTATTTTTTTATTGAATGCTAACCATTGTAAATTTTACTCTGTTGAGTGCTGAATATTTTTGCATTGTCACAAGTGTTGATCTTTATTTCAAAATAAAGTTAACTTACATGAAAACATGATTGTTCTGGTTTTAAGACTGGTTAGGTGAGACTAGAACAGTTATCTTTAGTTAACTAGAGATACATAGTCTAGATCCTATGGCTAATTATTCCCCACCATTAAGACAAGCAACACAGGAGAACTGGGTTTGATCCCTGGGTTGGGAAGATCCCTTAGAGAAGAAAATGGCATCCTACTCCAGTATTCTTACCTAGGAAATCCCGTGGACAGAGGAGCCTGTTGGGCTATAGTCAGTCCACGGGGTTGCAAAGAGTCAGACATGACTGTGTGACTAACACTTTTACTTTTTCACTTTCACTCAATTGGATACTCAAGATGGACCTTTTCCAACCTAAAGATCTCTCTCCCTGACTCTCTTTTTTTCTAAAATACTGTTTCCTGTGTGTTCCAGCTGCCTTACTCTCCCCAGAATTTCCACTGTCTTCTTATATTAAGTAGTTTGCCAGTCTCTGTATGGGTTCCTTCTTTCTGCTTTGCAACCTGAAAAGTCTCCCAAATTAATATGGCAGAGTAGTTGTACATCTCATTTTCCCCCATCTCTCTGAGATCAGTGTTCTTCTTTGCCTGATGTGTAGTGTCTTGTAAATTTTTTCTCACATGTTTTGTGTATTTTTGGTTGTTTCAGGTAATAAGGAAAGCAGCCATGAAATTAAAAGATGCTTGCTCCTTGGAAGAAAAGCATGACCAACTTAGCATATTAAAAAGCAGAGACATCACTTTGCCAACAAAGGTCTGTCTAGTCAAAGCTATGGTTTTTCCAGTAATCATGTATGGATGTGAGAGTTGGACTATAAAGCAAGCTGAGAGCCAAAGAATTGATGCTTTTCAACTGTGGTGTTGGAGAAGACTCTTGAGAGTCCCTTGGACTGCAAGGAGATCCAACCAGTCCATCCTAAAGGAAATCAGTCTTGACTATTCATTGGAAGGGCTGATGTTGAAGCTGAAACTCCAAAACTTTGGCTACCTGATGCAAAGAACTGACTCACTGGAAAAGACCCTGGTGCTGGGAAAGTTTGAAGGTGGGAGGAGTAAGTGTCGACAGAGGATGAGCTGGTTGGTTGACATCACCAACTCAGTGGACATAAGTTTGAGTAGACTCTGGGAGTTGATGATGGACAGGGAAGCCTTATGTGCTACAGTCCATGGGATCATGAAGAGTCAGACACAACTAAGTGACTGAACTGACTGACTGACCTTATTTTGGTGAGAAGTAGAAGTCCAGAGATTTTTTTAATTGGCAGATAAGTTCCTGTCTAAAATATGCTTTAAGAGAATGAAAATACATATTCTTATCATTCTATCTGAATTTACTCGCCCCTAAGAAACACAAGGATTCTTACTTATTAAAATAATGATGGTACACAATTTTTTTTCTTAGAAACCTGAAAAATAATTGTAGTTTCATACCCTTGGCTTAAAAGAAATCAGGGTGGAACAAATGAGCATCAGGCAAGAGTCTAGTGATGAAAATCTTAAAATACTTAGCCCATTCCTTCTTTTTGTCTGGTTTTCACGCTAATCCAAATTTGTATGAGATTCCAAACCTGTTTGGGAGAGATTCTTTCACTCCTTTTAATTGGTGTGGAATGGAATCTAAGGTTGAAAGAGATAGTAAAGGTGAGCTGAAATGATAAAAAGTTAATAGGGGTCAAATAGAGTGTTTGAAACTGTAATCTATTTTTTGAGGATCATATGTGCAATTGTGTTAAAACAACTTTATACTACAAAATGTTTTAATTAATAATAAGACCAGTATATCCCCAAACCACAGAAGGAGCCATTCTCTGACTTTGCCTTGGTAGAAGCAAAAGTGCTTTAACTGACAATTGAGAGCAGAAGGCCATAAAAGAGCTAGTGATAATGCTACAAATTCTTATTTGTACACTTATTTGTAACACTGTGGAGATGGAGGAAGAACTCAAAATGGTTACCCATCTGAACCATCTGAACCACTGAACAGCATCCTTAATTCATCTCTTTATAAAGCAAGAGCCTCTGTGCTGTGGCCGTTAAAGTGGTGGAAATTGTGATGGAATATTAATATGAATATTTTGCAAAGTGTACTTTGCCCTACTGTTTCTGTTCAGATAATCCGTTCTTGTTCTGCCCTGAGAAGCTATCATTATAAATAAATATTTGGATTTTTCCCTTGTCCATTTTATTATTTATGTCACATCTTTTCTAGTTACAATTGCCTGCCTACATCAAAAGAGTTCAGTTTGGGATACGAAAATTTCAGCCTCAAATTTTATCAGAACCATAGAAAAATGTCAAACTTTCGGTGATGAGGGAGGGGAAGAAGAGTGAACGCACTGAAATGTCAACCCTGACTTTGGACCACAGAAGGAGAGCTTGCTGTATGTGCTGCTTTCCAAGTCTGTCCTGCCTGCTGAATCTGTGTTTTGAATTATTTTTCCCCTCGATGTGTTAGTTCTTTTTTCCAAGTTGAACCTTATTTTATTTTCCTTGAGAGGGCCCATGTTATTATTCCAACATTTCCCATTTTAGTATCATCTGCAGAATTCATTTAGACCCTGTTTACTTCCTTGTTGAGGTTTCTGAGCCACAGAGAAGGATAGAGCCTAGAGGGAGGCTGGGCCTTCCCTCTCCTCCAAGCAGCCTTCATCACCCACATTGGCCCATAGGTATGNCCCATAAACACTATGAGTATCTGGTTTTGAGTTTTATTTAACATGTTTCCTTTTTATTCTTACAATTTCTGATTCCTGAGCATAAAAGTTCTTTGAATTACTTTTAAATATTTCAATAGCTGTCTTATTTTCAATTTTTTTATAATAGTTTCTATAGAGAGTGACTGTCTTCATGAATATTTAACCAAACAAAAGTAATAAACTGAGGTAATTCTCTGCATTAACATTTATTTTAAATGATGATTCATATTATGTCTATTAAAATAAGGTGAAAATTTTAGAAAGCATTTATTAAATTCTTTCAAAGTGGTTATACTTCTTTTAAATAATAAATGTTTCTTTTTATTCTGATGAAAAAAAGCATACCTGTTTAGCATGTGAACTACAAATTACACGTGCTTTACTGTGTCTCTAGCAAAGTATTCTGGATCACACAAAAGATATTGATGATGATGATAGTTTCTTTTTCTTAAATTCAGTTTCATATTTATTATTAGGTTTGAAATTGAGGGGTTTTAGAATAATACCTTATTTTCAATACAGGAGATGTTGCTCTGCAGAGTGGAATTTGAAACTTGGTTCTGTTAATTAATTACTTGAATGCTCAAAGCTTTACCTTTAATGAATAGTAAAATAATAATAGTAAACACCGATATCACTGTTTTTCAAGGCATGTCAATGAAATGCAGGCATGTCATGTCTGACTCCTTGAGATTTTATGGACTTAGCCCACCAGGCGCCAGATGTGTATAAGAGACAGGATTTACATTTCTCTGACAATGAGTGATGTTGAGCATTTTTTCATGTGTTTTTTAGCCATCTGTATGTCTTCTTTGGAGAAATGTCTGTTTAGTTCTTTGACCCATTTTTTAATTGGGTTGTTTATTTTCCTGGAATTGAGCTACAGGACTTGCTTGTATATTTTTGAGATTAATTCTTTGTCAGTTGCTTCATTTGAGATTATTTTCTCCCATTATGATGCACTGTCTTTTCACCTAGCTTATNAAATGTCTGTTTAGTTCTTTGACCCATTTTTTAATTGGGTTGTTTATTTTCCTGGAATTGAGCTACAGGACTTGCTTGTATATTTTTGAGATTAATTCTTTGTCAGTTGCTTCATTTGAGATTATTTTCTCCCATTATGACGCACTGTCTTTTCACCTAGCTTATAGTTTCCTTTGTTGTGCAGAAGGTTTTAATTTTAATTAGGTTCCATTTGTTTATTTTTGCTTTTATTTCCAATATTCTTGGAGGTGGGTCATAGAGGATCCTGCTGTGATTTATGTTGGAGAGTGTTTTGCCTATGTTCTCCTCAAGGAGTTTTATAGTTTCTGGTCTTACATTTAGATCTTTAATCCATTTTGAGTTTATTTTTGTGTATGGTGTTAGAAAGGGTTCTAGTTTCATTCTTTTACAAGTGGTTGACCAGTTTTCCCAGCACCACTTGTTAAAGAGATTGTCTTTAATCCATTGTACATTCTTGCCTCCTATGTCAAAGATAAGGTGTCCATAGTTGTTTGGATTTATCTTTGGGCTTTCTATTTTGTTTCATTGATCTATATTTCTGCCAGTATCATACTGTCTTGATGACTGTGGCTTTGTAGTATAGCCTGAAATCAGGCAGGTTGGTTCCTCCAGTTCCATTCTTCTTTCTCAAGATTGCTTTGGCTATTCGAGGGTTTTCGTATTTCCATACAAATTGTGTAATTACTTGTTCTAGCTCTGTGAAAAATACCATTGGTAGCTTGATAGGGATTGCATTGAATCTGTAGATTGCTTTGGGTAATATATTCATTTTCACTATATTGATTCTTCCAATCCATGAACATGGTATATTTCTCCATCTATTAGTGTCCTCTTTGATTTCTTTCATCAGTGTTTTATAGTTTTCTATATATAAGTCTTTAGTTTCTTTAGGTAGATATATTCCTAAGTATTTTATTCTTTTCGTTGCAATGGTGAATGGAATTGTTTCCTTAATTTCGTTTTCTACTTTCTCATTATTAGTGTATAGGAATGCAAGGGATTTCTGTGTGTTGATTTTATATCCTGCAACTTTACTATATTCATTGATTAGCTCTAGTAATTTTCTGGTGGAGTCTTTAGGGTTTTCTATGTAGAGGATCATGTCATCTGCAAACAGTGAGAGTTTTACTTCTTCTTTTCCAATTTGGATTCCTTTTATTTCTTTTTCTGCTCTGATTGCTGTGGCCAAAACTTCCAGAACTATGTTGAATAGTAGCGGTGAAAGTGGACATCCTTGTCTTGTTCCTGACTTTAGGGGAAATGCTTTCAATTTTTCACCATTGAGGATAATGTTTGCTGTGGGTTTGTCATATATAGCTTTTATTATGTTGAGGTATGTTCCTTCTATTCCTGCTTTCTGGAGAGTTTTTATCATAAATGGATGTTGAATTTTATCAAAGGCCTTCTCTGCATCTATTGAGATAATCATATGGCATTTATTTTTCAATTTGTTAATGTGGTGAATTACATTGATTGATTTGCGAATATTGAAGAATCCTTGCATTCCTGGGATAAAGCCTACTTGGTCATGGTGTATGATCTTTTTAATGTGTTGTTGGATTCTGATTGCTAGAATTTTGTTGAGGATTTTTGCATCTATGTTCATCAGTGATATTGGCCTGTAGTTTTCTTTTTTTGTGGCATCTTTGTCAGGTTTTGGTATTAGGGTGATGGTGGCCTCATAGAATGAGTTTGGAAGTTTACCTTCCTCTGCAATTTTCTGGAAGAGTTTGAGTAGGATAGGTGTTAGCTCTTCTCGAAATTTTTGGTAGAATTCAGCTGTGAAGCCGTCTGGACCTGGGCTTTTGTTTGCTGGAAGATTTCTGATTACAGTTTCAATTTCCGTGCTTGTGATGGGTCTGTTAAGATTTTCTATTTCTTCCTGGTTCAGTTTTGGAAAGTTGTATTTTTCTAAGAATTTGTCCATTTCTTCCACGTTGTCCAATTTATTGGCATATAATTGCTGATAGTAGTCTCTTATGATTCTTTGTATTTCTGTGTTGTCTGTTGTGATCTCTCCATTTTCATTTCTGATTTTATTGATTTGATTTTTCTCCCTTTGTTTCTTGATGAGTCTGGCTAATGGTTTGTCAATTTTATTTATCTTTTCAAAAAACCAGCTTTTGGCTTTGTTGATTTTTGCTATGGTCTCTTTTGTTTCTTTTGCATTTATTTCTGCCCTAATTTTTAAGATTTCTTTCCTTCTACTAACTCTGGGGTTCTCCATTTCTTCCTTTTCTAGTTGCTTTAGGTGTAGAGTTAGGTTATTTATTTGACTTTTTTCTTGTTTCCTGAGGTATGCCTGTATTGCTATGAACTTTCCTCTTAGCACTGCTTTTATAGTGTCCCACAGGTTTTGGGTTGTTGTGTTTTCATTTTCATTCATTTCTATGCATATTTTGATTTCTTTTTTGATTTCTTCTGTGATTTGTTGGTTATTCAGCAGTGTGTTGTTCAGCCTCCATATGTTGGAATTTTTAATTGTTTTCCTACTGTAATTGAGATCTAATGTTATTGCATTGTGCTCAGAAAAGATACTTGGAATGATTTCAATTTTTTAAAATTTACCAAGGCTAGATTGATGGCCCAGGATGTGATCTATCCTGGAGAAGGTTCCGTGTGTGCTTGAGAAAAAGGTGAAATTCATTGTTTTGTGGTGAAATGTCCTATAGATATCAAGTAGGTCTAACTGGTCTATTTTATCATTTAAAGTTTGTGTTTCCTTGTTAATTTTCTGTTCAGTTGATCTATCCATAGGTCTGAGTGGGGTAATAAGTCTCCCACTATTATTGTGTTATTGTTAATTTCCCCTTTCATACTCCTTAGCATTTGTCTTACATATTGCAGTGCTCCTATGTTATGTGCATATATATTTATAATTGTTATATCTTCTTCTTTGATTACTCCTTTGGTCATAATGTAGTGTCCTTCTTTGTCTCTTTTCACAGCCTTTGTTTAAAAGTCTATTTTATCTGATACGAGTATTGCCACTCCTGCTTTCTTTTGGTCTCTATTTGTGTGGAATATCTTTTTCCAGCCATTCACTTTCCGTCTATATGTGTCCCTTGTTTCGAGGTGGATCTCTTGTAGACAACATATATAGGGGTCTTGTTTTTGTATCCGTTCAGCCAGTCTTTGTCTTTTGGTTGAGTCATCCAAGCCAATTACATTTAAGGTAATGATTGAATAGTATGATCCCTTTGCCATTTACTTTATTGTTTTGGGTTCAAGTTTATACTCCCTTTCTGTGTTTCCTGTCTAGAGAAGATCCTTTAGCATTTGTTGGAGAGCTGGTTTTGTGGTGCTCAATTCTCTCAGCTTTTGCTTGTCTGTATAGCTTTTGATTTCTCCTTCATATTTGAATGAGATCTTTGCTGGGTACAGTAATCTGTGGTGTAGGTTATTTTCTTTCATCACTTTAAGTATGTCCTGCCATTCCCTACTGGCCTGAAGAGTTTCTATTGAAAGATCAGCTGTTATCCTTATGGGGATCCCCTTGTGTGTTATTTGTTGTTTTTCTCTTGCTGCTTTTTTTACTTTTGTTCTTTGTGTTTGATCTTTGTTAATTTGATTAATGTGTGTCTTGGGGTGTTTTGCCTTGGGTTTATCCTGTTTGGGACTCTCTGGGTTTCTTAGACTTGGGTGATTATTTCCTTCCCCATTTTAGGGAAGTTTTCAACTATTATCTCCTCAAGTATTTTCTCATGGCCTTTCTTTGTGTTTTCTTCTTCTGGGACTCCTATGATTCGAATATTGGGGCTTTTAACATTGTCCCAGAGGTCTCTGAGATTGTCCTCATTTATTTTGTTTTTCTTTTTTCTTCTCTGTTTCATTTACTCCTACCATTCTATCTTTTACTTCACTAATCCTATCTTCTGCCTCCATTATTCTACTGTTGGTTCCCTCCATAGTGTTTTGATCTCATTTATTGCATTATTCATTATATATTGACTCTTTTTTCATTTATTCTAGGTCCTTGTTAAACCTTTCTTGCATCTTCTCAGTCCTTGTCTCCAGGCTATTTATCTGTGACTCCATTTTGTTTTCAAGATTTTGGATCATTTTCACTATCATTATTCAGAATTCTTTATCAGGTAGATTCCCTATCTCGTCCTCTTTGGTTTGGTGGGCATTTATCCTTTTCCTTTACCTGCTGAGTATTCCTCTGCCTCTTCATCTTGTTTATATTGCTGTGTTTGGGGTGGCCTTTCCGTATTCTGGCAGTTTGTGCAGTTCTCTTTATTGTGGAGTTTCCTCACTGTTGAGTGGTGTTGGATGGATGGCTTCTAAAGGTTTCCTGGTTAGGGAAGCTTGTGTTGGGGTTCTGGTGGGTGGAGCTGAATTTCTCTCTCTGGAGTGCAATGAAAGAAAGTGAAAGTGAAGTAACTCAGTCATGTCCAACTCTTTGTGACCCCATAGACTGTAGCCTACCAGGTTCCTCTGTCCATGGGATTTTCCAGGGAATAGTATTGGAATGGATTGCCATTTCCTTCTCCAGGGGATCTTCCCGACCCAGGGATCGAACCCAGGTCTCCCGCATTGTAGAGAGTTGTTTTACTGTCTGAGCCTGAGTTATGAGATGTCAGTGGGTTTGGAGTGAGTTTGGGCAGCCTGTATATTGGCACTCAGGTCTATGTTCCTGTGTTGCTGGAGAATTTGCATGATATGTCTTGCTCTGGAATTTGTTGGCCCTTGGGTGGTGCTTGGTTTCAGTGTAGGTATGGAGGCATTTGATGAGCTCCTATTGATTAATGTTCCCTGGAGTCAAGTTCTCTGGTGTTCTCAGGATTTGGACTTAAGCCTACTGCCTCTGGTTTTCAGTCTTATTCTTACATTAGGCTCAAGACTTCTGTATCTATTCTTCACTTTCAGATAGTTCCTTGATCCGGCTTATACTTCTCAAGATCTATAGGCCCCTTTCTATGTAGTCATTGCTAAGAACAGGGTTTTAATCTGTTGCACCTGTTACTTCCAAGGTGGTTCCGTCTGTTTTTGCTTCTTCTGTTTGCTGGTCTCTGCAGTGTCTAATTTCCACCCTGACACACAGGGGTGGTGGTGGTCACTTTTTTAGGCTCACTTGTTCAGTTTTACAGTGGGGAGGGAAGAACACTGCAAACAAATATCACTGGCCTGTGTGGGGAGTGCTCGCAGTGTCTCGGCCACACTGGGTTTGCCCCTGCTCACGGCGTGTGTGCTTTCCCTATCTAGACTGCTCAGGCTCTAGGTTGCTCTGCCAGGAACCGTCCGAGGCCAGCCCTGGGCTGCGTGCACCTCCCAGGTTTAAGCCACTCAGATTCAGACACTCAGATACTCCTCAGAGGTGCAGACTCGGTTGGGCCTGCGTTTTGTGCCCTTCCCAGGTCCAAGCAGATCAGGTGATCAGGTGTTTGGCGAGTGCAGTCACTGCTACTTATCGCCTCCCCTGTCCCTGCTGCTCGGTTTTCTGGGTGTAAAATTGGCACACCTTCTCAGGTGAATGTTGACCATCCAGAACCCCAAGAAGTCTTAGTTGGCAAAGAAGCCTGCTTGCAGTTTGGTGGATAATGCCTATCTGGGGCCGTGATTGCCCCCTTCCAGCTCTGGCTGCCTGTCACCGGAGGGGGATGATCTGCAGCCAGCTTAGCTCTGTTCAGTCTTTTGTTTCTGTGAGCAGGGCCTGGCGGTGTCTTAGGTTAGGGCTTTTCGTGTTGTAGCTATCCCACAGTCTGGTTTGCTAGCCCAAGTTAGTTCACTCAGATTGCCCTCGGAGCATTCAGGCCCGGTCCTTATTCTAAGCAATGCAGCCCACGCCTCCCTGCCCAGCCCCCACTTGCTAGTGGTGGATGAAGGCATCTGCGCTGCTTCTCCACTGGGGGAGTTACCATTGGGCACGTAATCTGTGGGTTTTATTTATTTATTTTTCCTCCTGGTTATGTTGACCTCTGTGCTTCCAAGGCTTGCCACAGACTCAGCAGTAAGAATTTTTCCTGGTGTTTGGAAACTTCTCTCTTTTTTAAAACTCCCTTCCCAGGATGGAACTCTGTGCCCACCTCTTTTGTCTCTCTTTTTCTCTTTTACATTTTTTCCTACCTCCTTTCGAAGACAATTGGCTGCTTTTCTGGGTGCCTGATGTCCTCTGCCGGCATTCAGAAGTTGTTTTGTGGAATTTACTCAGTGTTCCAATGTTCTTTTGATGAATTTGTAGGGGAGAAAGTGATCTCCCCGTCCTATTCATCCACCATCTTAGGACCACCTCCAAGCTATGCATTTTTAAATGTAATTATTTAAATGATGAGTTCTTTCCTCCAGTTGTAAATGTCTACCTTATTTAACAAGCATACCTTCTAAAGCTTTGGAGTTTTATATCTGGACATAAATCTTTAAGTTGTATGTTGATAATGCAAAATTTGAATTTCATCTCTAATATTTCCATATAACCTATGAAGTTAAAAGTTCCTGCCATCATATTTTATATTAGTTTTAAATTTGTGTGAATCTTGGAAAGATCCACAACCTTGGCAACCAATCGTCTTAAATTATTCTTTGTTTCAAAAATGCATTCAAAAAATACATTTAATCTAATTGATTGATAGCATCCATGTGTCCACAACTGTAAAATATAACATACCTTTGTCCTTGGAACTCACCTACTGATGATTTGTTGTTGTTGTTCTGTGACTAAGTGACCTCTGATTTTTTGCTACCTCATGGACTGCAGTACACCAGACTTCCCTGTCCTTTACTGTCTCCCAGAGTTTACTCAAATTCACATCCGTTGAGTCAGTGAAGCTCCCTAACCATCTCATCCTTTGCCAACCCCTTCTCATCTTTTGCCACCCCCTTCTGCTTTTGCCTACAATCTTTCCCAGTATCAGGGTCTTTTCCAATAAGCTGGTTCATCAGGTGGACAAAGGTGGGCAAAGTATCAGAGCTTCAGCTTCAGCCTCAGTCCTTTAACGACTATTCAGGACTGATTTCCTCTAGGACTGACTCCTTAGAAATGTTTTTCTGCTCTGCCACTGTTGTACTATCAGTCAGCAAACACACTTTTTTAAATGGATCCGAGGACTAGAGGTAATTGTCAAAGTTTGTTTTCCATGTTGGCCCCTTCTTAGTACATGTATTGTTAAATCAACACTTCACAAAGCTGACCCAAAACAAACCTGTGATGTGAATAAGGTTGGTCTTTGGACCTCCTCCTTCATTATTTTGGGATTTAGTGCCTAATTATGACACTCAAGGTTTTGATGTTACCCTAGGCTGCTCAGAGTTCTTTCTTGATCACCTCAACTGGACCTACTTACCCACCCCAGAAGCAGGATAGCCTTTTCTGTCTGCACCTTTCATTCAGCAAACCCACTGAAGATTCTCCAATTGCCTGACCAATTATGGATCACTCTCATAGAAAAGAAGTTTGGAAAATTAGCAAACTATTGTCCAGGTATTATTTGGGCAAAAGACCTGAGTGATTTGAAAATGGTAAATTGATAAAAGAAAATGGTAGAAAAAGCATTGTGTACACAGACAGTCTATGAAATAATAATGGAGATAGTTGTTTTTTACTTACCTCATAACACATTATTTGCATAAAGATTTTTTTTCTGCAGAGATTCTAAAATCTAGTTTATCTTCTCACAATAATTTATAGGTGCTATTAAATATTAATAAGGCAAAATCAGTTCAAGGCATTGGTTAGTTTATTTAAAACAATATTTTGATTCTGAAAGGGATGGTTTTTTGAAGTATATTATGAAAGTTAAAAAAATTTAAAGGAAATTAAAGAAAATATACTCAATCTAGGATACTGTAGGGAAACCTCTTCTAAATGTTTGCCATTTTTTTCTTCTAGTATGATTTCTACATAAGTTTATACATTAACTAAAATATAGCTGAATATCAAACATATATCCTTCTGTTTATAGAACATTTTATTGTGATTAAAAATTCTTTCTCTCTGACTCAGGGAACTCGGACCAGGCCTCTGTAACAACCTAACAGGAGAGAGGTAGGAGGGAGGTTCAAGAGGGAGGGGACATATATATACCTCTGGCTGATTCATGTTGATGTTTAGTAGAAACCAACACTATTCTGTGAAGCACTTATCCTTCAATTAAAAAATAAATTTTTAAAAGATGAAAAACAAATTTTGTGTGCAGTATTATACACCCATTTTCTCTTGATGTATAATAATGTATTTCCCTAAATTTCTGTATTTATGTTGTCTTCATTTTTTGCATTTTTTGTAATAAATAATTCTAAAGTAAAAGTCTGAAAATGCATACAAATAGAACATTTGTAACCACACGTCACTTTTTTGATTTTTATAGAATTA
Source organism: Oreotragus oreotragus (assembly GCA_006410675.1). Classification (NCBI taxonomy): domain Eukaryota; kingdom Metazoa; phylum Chordata; class Mammalia; order Artiodactyla; family Bovidae; genus Oreotragus; species Oreotragus oreotragus. Next base: position 144,747 of record SJYX01013195.1, read on the forward strand.
TGGTCAGATGAATCTGAATCACTTTACTTAAACAGTTGTCAAGCCANTGTTGTCTTCATTTTTTGCATTTTTTGTAATAAATAATTCTAAAGTAAAAGTCTGAAAATGCATACAAATAGAACATTTGTAACCACACGTCACTTTTTTGATTTTTATAGAATTATGGTCAGATGAATCTGAATCACTTTACTTAAACAGTTGTCAAGCCAAGTCTATCTCATGTCTTCCTTACATGATTGGTTTCTTTTGCTCCCAAATTAGGACTTTATTTTTCTTATTTTTCTATTATATTATTTGAACTCATCATCTGTTAGAGTACTCTTAAATCTCAATTTCATCATTTAAAATTTTAGTTATTCATTTCAGATAAATATTGATATATGTGCATATATACATATACATGCATGATATCTATACATCTTCTATGTTGTTATAAAAAATCTTTTACAATAAAGAGTGAAAGACCAAGTCCTTTGTGGAATGCCCATAAACACTATGAGTATCTGGTTTTGAGTTTTATTTAACATGTTTCCTTTTTATTCTTACAATTTCTGATTCCTGAGCATAAAAGTTCTTTGAATTACTTTTAAATATTTCAATAGCTGTCTTATTTTCAATTTTTTTATAATAGTTTCTATAGAGAGTGACTGTCTTCATGAATATTTAACCAAACAAAAGTAATAAACTGAGGTAATTCTCTGCATTAACATTTATTTTAAATGATGATTCATATTATGTCTATTAAAATAAGGTGAAAATTTTAGAAAGCATTTATTAAATTCTTTCAAAGTGGTTATACTTCTTTTAAATAATAAATGTTTCTTTTTATTCTGATGAAAAAAAGCATACCTGTTTAGCATGTGAACTACAAATTACACGTGCTTTACTGTGTCTCTAGCAAAGTATTCTGGATCACACAAAAGATATTGATGATGATGATAGTTTCTTTTTCTTAAATTCAGTTTCATATTTATTATTAGGTTTGAAATTGAGGGGTTTTAGAATAATACCTTATTTTCAATACAGGAGATGTTGCTCTGCAGAGTGGAATTTGAAACTTGGTTCTGTTAATTAATTACTTGAATGCTCAAAGCTTTACCTTTAATGAATAGTAAAATAATAATAATAAACACCGATATCACTGTTTTTCAAGGCGTGTCAATGAAATGCAGGCATGTCATGTCTGACTCCTTGAGATTTTATGGGCTTAGCCCACCAGGCTCCTCTGTCCATGTAGTTCTCCAGGCAAGAATACTTGTGTGGGTTGCCATGCCCTCCTCCAGGGGATCTTCCTGCCCCAGAAATCCAACCCACCTCTCCTGGGGTCGCCTGAATTGCAGGTGTATTCTTTACCACAGAGGCACTAGGAAAGCCCTCCAATGAGATAGTATATGTTAAATTACAGTGGTATTACTTGGTTAAAATCAGGGAGCTTTTTAAGACACCTTCTTCACTACTTAATACAGAATTTATTATTTGAATGAATAAGTCTTCATAACCGTATTAGAAAACTAATAGGTAAGTGATCTATTAATTTTATGGAGGGAGAGTAAGCTCACAAAATATATTGTTAATATTTCAAAATATGGGTAACTTAGAAACTTCAAACATTGTATTGTTGCATGAAATGACCTTCACAGGTCATTNACTTGGTTCTGTTAATTAATTACTTGAATGCTCAAAGCTTTACCTTTAATGAATAGTAAAATAATAATAATAAACACCGATATCACTGTTTTTCAAGGCGTGTCAATGAAATGCAGGCATGTCATGTCTGACTCCTTGAGATTTTATGGGCTTAGCCCACCAGGCTCCTCTGTCCATGTAGTTCTCCAGGCAAGAATACTTGTGTGGGTTGCCATGCCCTCCTCCAGGGGATCTTCCTGCCCCAGAAATCCAACCCACCTCTCCTGGGGTCGCCTGAATTGCAGGTGTATTCTTTACCACAGAGCCACTAGGAAAGCCCTCCAATGAGATACTATATGTTAAATTACAGTGGTATTACTTGGTTAAAATCAGGGAGCTTTTTAAGACACCTTCTTCACTACTTAATACAGAATTTATTATTTGAATGAATAAGTCTTCATAACCGTATTAGAAAACTAATAGGTAAGTGATCTATTAATTTTATGGAGGGAGAGTAAGCTCACAAAATATATTGTTAATATTTCAAAATATGGGTAACTTAGAAACTTCAAACATTGTATTGTTGCATGAAATGACCTTCACAGGTCATTTAGTAAATGGTACTCGAAGTATGCTTGGGTTGCAAGGAGTGAAATGGATGACATTAGTTTGACATAACATATCCTGTGGCATCAGTGTGCAACTTTTCTTTCCTCATTTAGCTTTCATTGAGTGAAGAATACAATTTCAACTGAGCACTGAGTTATTGTTGCATGAAATGACCTTCACAGGTCATTTAGTAAATGGTACTCGAAGTATGCTTGGGTTGCAAGGAGTGAAATGGATGACATTAGTTTGACATAACATATCCTGTGGCATCAGTGTGCAACTTTTCTTTCCTCATTTAGCTTTCATTGAGTGAAGAATACAATTTCAACTGAGCACTGAGTTGAAGATTCAGACAACTAGGGCTTTATTACCAGCTCCATCAGTGACACACAGTGGGCCATTAAGAAAAAAATTACTTTTCTGCTCTGAACATCAGAATTCCCTTTTTAAAAATGGAAAAGAATTTGGTGGCTTGGAAAATAATATTGGGTTTGGTAAATGTAGGTACACTCAATATTTTAGATCATTCCATTTAATGAGACAATGAAATTCACGCTGTGTTTATAATGCAAAGAAATAGCAAATAGGTATAGCTGTAAATAGTGATGATGGTGGTGATGATGATGAGAGTAATAAAAAGTAAACAACTACACAGGAAACTAATAATACATCAGGCAGTGTAGCCATATTTATGCAACATGATGTGTTGTGTTGTGAATGTGGAAGGACAAAATCGCCTGTGTTCTTCAAGAGCCTCACCAGTGGAACTATCCCTATCTAATGTGACCTAAAGTGGCATCACTATACAGGGAAAAAAAAAAATCACCCTGAGTGGTCAAGTTTGATCTTGGTGATTGTCATCCTTACCATTTAGTATGACTGATTCTGTCATTCAGTCGTGTCCAGCTGTTTGCAACACTTTGGACTATAGCCAGCCAGGCTCCTCTTTCCATGGAATTTTCCAGGCAGGAATGCTGGAGTGGGTTGCATTTCCTCCTCCAGGGAATGTTCCTGACCCAAGGATCAAAGCCGCTTCTCCTGTGGCTCCTGTATTGCAGGCGAGTTCTTTACCTGCTGAGGGATTAGAGAAAGATGTGAAAGGGAAAGTCACTCAGTGTGTCCGACTCTTTGTGATCCCATGGACTCTACAGTCCATGGAATTCTCCAAGCCAGAATACTGGGGATGGTAGCCATTCCCTTCTCCAGGGGGTCTTCCCAACCCAGGGATTGAACCTAGGTCTCCCGCATTGTGAGCAGATTCTTTACTATCTGAGCCACCAGGGAAGCCCCTAACATTTATTTAGTATTTGTATGAATGTATAAGCACAGATGCAAGATAATATATTTGTAGTTCTCCAAACTATGGATTAAGGGGTGTGTATAAACAAGGCAGAAACAGTCTGTTGACACAAGAAGAGGAAATATTTTCATCAATAAAGTGATCCTAAACCAGTCTTCACACCCATCAGGAGATTTTGTTAAGAACTAGGAATCATGAAGACAGCCAGAAGGTGAGTAAGGTGGATAGCCAGACACAATAAGGAGCAGATTAACTATTGTCTGATGTTTCTGCGGACATGTTGGAGTAAGAAAGACATGCATGTAAAGACAAGTACAGCTAACCATGATCTAGGAAGAGACTTTTCAAAGTCTTAAAAAGGAAAAGAGCTTTTAATCAGATCAAAGCTGACCCACAGTTGTTTAGGACTAATCAGGGTAAGTCTGAATCTTGTTTTACTATCCCTAGCAGAAGAGACCAAGGCATTGGACACAACAAAATGGCAGTGAATAACAACTGTAGTGACATTTTTATTTTTTCCCTTAAAAATTTGATTAAAACAACAAGTATACATATGTTCCTTCACTCCTGAAGCCCCTTCCCATCTCCCATCCCATTCCACCTCTAGCTTGTCACAGAACACTGGGTTGAGTTCCTTGTTTTACTCAGCAAATTCTCATGACTTATCTGTTTTACATATGGTAACATATTTCCATGCCAGGCTCTCAAGTCATCCCACCCTCTCCTTCCCCCACTGTGTCTGCACTGCTGCCCTGCAAACAGGTTCATCATTTTCAATTGTTAATGTCTCTGGGTTATTCATGTATCCTATAAATATGGATTTACATGAGTTTAACCCATTAGATAGAGCCATATTTAAGAAGGTGGGCTTCCCAGGTGGCAGTGGGGTAACAAATAGAACATAAACATCAACTCCATTCTTATGGACACAACATTGGGAGACAGACAACAATAAATAGAATATTTTTGAAAGGAAATAAATTTAAAAATCAATAAAACAGCAAACAAACAAGTAGAAACAGAAATGAAGTCTGCAAACTTAGAACAATACTTGTGAAGAATATAGAATTTTGGTGAAAAAAATTTTTAATAAGTTAGCCATCCAGAAAAAGATTAATGTATTTAGTCATTCATATTTTGACCAGTTAACTATGAAGAGGAATTCTGGAAAGACAGCAGCATGCTCTCGCATTCCTGAATCCTTCTCCTTCCCAAATTAAAACCACTTCCAGGACTTCTCTGGTAGTCTAATGACTAAGACACTGAGCTCCAATGCAGGGGGCCCAGGTTTGATCCCTGGTTAGGGAAATAGATCCCTCATGCCACGACTCATGTTTGTTGTTGTGGATTGCCAAGTCATGTCTGACTCTTTGCGATCCCATGGACTGTAGCCCACCAGGCTCTTCTGTCCATGAGATTTCCCAGGCAACAATACTGGAGTGGGTTGCCATTTCCTTCTCCAGGAGATTTTTCCCACCCAGGGATCGAACTTAGGTCTCCTGTGTCTCCTGCATTGGCAGGTGGATTCTTTACCACTGAGCCACCAGGAAAGCCCAAAAGATCCCACGTGCTGCACCTAAAGATCCCATGCGCCACAACTAAGTGCCACAACTAAGACCAGGTGCAGCCAAATAAATAAATATGTATTTAAAAAAAGACTTACCATATTAAAGAAAAAGCTCCCAAGAGAAAACCTTCAAACCTCCACTACGTATTCCAAGGGAGAAAGCAAGCCCCAGATTTCGTTATCCTAGGTGCTCAGGGAGAGCCAAGAAACTATACATTGCTAATGAATACTGGCATTATTATTATTATTTTATTTTACTTGGAAGAGCTCATCAGTGAAGAGCACAGTGGCCAGTAGTGCAGTTGGGTACCAGTACTTTGATTTGTGCTAGGGCAGTAGCAGCTTTGCTCATTGTTGCTTTTGTACTATCACTGCAAATGTCAACACAGTACTTCCATGAGGCCCTAAAAGTGATGAAAGCTATTTCTTAAAGATTTTTTAAACTAGACTTAAAGAAGTCCCTGAAACGTCTTACAGGGAATGGCATCATGTTTCATTGGCTACAGAAGGGCACACACAAGTGAGGTTTAATAGAGTTTTGGACCACTGACATTGCTCAATGCTTACTGATGAAGAACAGGCAAAGGCATTCACACTAGTGATAATTTTGGTGTTAGAAGATATTGTCAAATTAAAATTTTCCCTGCAGACGTGGAGGTGAGATAATATCTCATCTGCAGAACTGTCCTTTTCCCTTACAAGTGGATGAATCTACAGATATGGCTGGACTTGCTCATTTGCTTATATTTATCTGTTAAGGATACTAAATAAGCAACTGGAAAGAGCTTGTTTTATGTGAATTTTTGGCACCAAGCACAAGTGGCACTGGATATTAAAAATGTTGAATAATTTTTCTTTAGAGAAAATTCTTCCCTTCCATTAGTCAAATAACTATCTAACATGAGAGTTTTATTTTTCTCAGCATTTTTAGGCGTAGAGGTTGAGAAAATGAGTCTTCCTTTTTAATCCAATATTTGTTCCTCAAATATAACATTTTGTTGTTTTTTAGTCACTTAGTCTTGTCCTGCTATTTTGTGACTCCTTGGGCTATAGCCCACCAGACTCCTCTGTCCATGGGATTTCCCAGGCAAGAATACTAGACATCTTCTCAAGGGGATCTTCCCAACCCAGGGATCCAACCCACTTCTCTTGTATTGGAGGTGGATTCATTGCTGCTGAGCCACAGGGCAGCCCCAACTATAATATATATTTCCCTTATTTCAAAATAAACAGTTACACTGTAAAACAGGAGCTACTTATCTTTAGATAATAACTAAAAAGTTAAAACATTAAAAAATTTAAAGTTATAAAAATCAGAGAATTTTTACTTCTTTTTTTGTTTCCATATAAGTATAAGGAGAATTTTAGAATTTCAAAGTAAGATTCATTGGATGATAATGAGCTAACAAAGAATAAAAAGTATAATTGGTGAATGAGTGATAGTAATAAAATAATGTAAGTACTAATGAAAAATTAAGTGCATGTATGAAAATGCAAATATTTATATGCTATTACTAGGTTTCAGAAAACATAGGAATATTCCACACAAGTGTGCATTCCATTTTCATTAAAATAACACATCCTGTATAACATATAGTTTTGGGAAAAATGTACTGTACACTTACACAAGAGTGAAAATAAAAATGCAACAAGGTCTCCTTATTAACACGGAAGTTATTTGACTTGGCAGAAGCCTTGAAATGGTCTTGTGAATTTCTAGGGGTCTCTTAACCACACTTTTGAGAACAACTGTCCTACTGGAAAAGGGGGTGGCTCAAGAATCTATTAAGCTGAATTATAAACTAGTACAACAAAGTTACAGTTTTCACATTTTCTCTTCGGCCGAAAATTTTAATTTCAAATCACATTTATATTAATAAATTCAAAGAACTATTTTTCCAAGGAGAAATTTTAATCCATAATTCTCTNTGGCTCAAGAATCTATTAAGCTGAATTATAAACTAGTACAACAAAGTTACAGTTTTCACATTTTCTCTTCGGCCGAAAATTTTAATTTCAAATCACATTTATATTAATAAATTCAAAGAACTATTTTTCCAAGGAGAAATTTTAATCCATAATTCTCTTTTTCTATATACATGTGTAAGTATACATATGTGTTTCTATATACATATGTGTTTGATTTATAAGAAGAAAATCATTCAGATTGTTTAATATAACAATTGATTATAATTATAATTAAGCATAACTTTAGGGGGGTGGTTTTTGCAAAGAAGAATAAATGACAACTTTATTAAAATGATTTCATCTTGTGAAATTTATGTCTGCTATGGACAGGAATTCTAAAATATTTTCTTAGCTTCAATAGACTAAGCAAGCACCACGTATGAAGAACATTAACCTCACAATTTAAAAATTATTTCTTCAAGNAAGCATAACTTTAGGGGGGTGGTTTTTGCAAAGAAGAATAAATGACAACTTTATTAAAATGATTTCATCTTGTGAAATTTATGTCTGCTATGGACAGGAATTCTAAAATATTTTCTTAGCTTCAATAGACTAAGCAAGCACCACGTATGAAGAACATTAACCTCACAATTTAAAAATTATTTCTTCAAGACATACACCCTAATGTGTCAAGGTGATAAAGTCAAACTGAAAGAATGGCCCTTTCAGATGCAATGATAATGGCCACTGAATTGTCAAGTCATGAATGATCTGGTCTGGAAGGAACATTAATGGTTGTCTAGTTCAATTACCCATAAAAACTTCAATATATCCCACAGCTTCCCTGAGAAGTTCAGTCTCTGCTTAAATGCCTATAAATTAATAGAGAATGTACAATTCTTTAGCTTGTCATTTTAGTGTGAAACTTTTGCTAGAAGTCCTTCCTTCTATAGTACAAACTTTGGCTTTTTTTGTGCCAACTTTCCTACTAGTTTGATCCTTGAGACTAAGAAGAAATTCTGGCTCCATCATTAACTAGTTTTGCACACTNTAAACATTCAAACTAAAAAACAAAAAAACAAAAAAAACCAAAGCATTGTTTCTACTTTGAATATTCTTTGTCATATCTTTTTCATCACTGTCACCTCGTTTCATTATTTCAAATGAAGGTGTTTCTCATCTTAAGGAATTGAGTATGTGGTTCAGTCTTTTTCAGATAAAAGACTTTTTTAAAATTGTAGGAAATGACTGCCATAGCATTTCTGTTATATTTATTTCCTTTTTTTGTAAGTCTTAACACAAGGTTGAGATAAAATGAGTATTTTCAGCATAATTAAGCAAGCAATGTGTGATAAAATAATTAAGATTTGAAGAATGTAACTCAGGCTAATGTATGTTTAAGGGCTTCCTTGATGGCTCAGTGAGTAAAGAATCTGCCTGCAATCTAAGAGACACAGGAGATCTGGTTTCAATACCTGGGTTGGGAAGATCTCCTGGAGGAGGAAAAGGCAACCCACTTCAGTATTCTTGCCTGAAAAATCCCATGGACAGAGGAGCCTGGTGAACTACAGTCCTAAGGGTCACAAAGACTTGGACCTGACTGAGTGACTAAGCATACAATTCATATTTATTCCATATGGAATTCTCTTCCAATGGACAGAATTTTATTCTAACGGTTTACTTTAGCAAAGTATTCTATTATTTAACATGAAATTCTTATTTTCCATTCTAGCCAAGGAAGTTTATTTATTGTAGTAACCAGAGAACATCATTTCATTATGAAATAAGATGGCTATAGATTCTGGACATGAATTAACAATGAAAAGAGAAGGCTCAAGAATATCCATAAATTTTACAGGGAACAGTGGAGAGGCCTGGAAGCTGAGGAGGGTTAATATCACCTGATACTTTAGAGAAGGCTCTAGTTCTGCAAGACTCCTGCCATTAACCACCCAGACATCTCTTTTAAGAAGTTTTCCATTTTACTTAAAGATAACACTCAGCTTGTTGCCATCCCCACCCTGTTGTATCTGCCTTGAACCACAGTTCAGTTCAGTCGCTCAGTCGTATCCGACTCTGCGACCTCATGAATCGCAGCACGCAAGGCCTCCCTGTCCATCACCAACTCCCGGAGTTCACTCAGACTCACGTCCATCAAGTCAGTGATGCCATCCAGCCATCTCATCCTCGGTCATCCCCTTCTCCTCCTGCCCCCAATCCCTCCCAGCATCAGAGTCTTTTCCAATGAGTCAACTCTTCGCATGAGGTGGCCAAAGTACTGGAGTTTCAGCTTTAGCATCATTCCTTCCAAAGAAATCCCAGGGTTGATCTCCTTCAGAATGGACTGGTTGGATCTCCTTGCAATCCAAGGGACTGCACCACAGTCCAAAACCACAGTTCAAAAGCATCGATTCTTTAGCGCTCAGCTTTCTTCACAGTCCAACTTTCACATCCATACA
>SJYX01013195.1:179274-192859 GCA_006410675.1 Oreotragus oreotragus
GGATGTTGGCAATTTGATCTCTGGTTCCTCTGCCTTTTCTAAAACCAGCTTGAACATCAGGGAGTTCACGGTTCACATATTGCTGAAGCCTGGCTTGGAGAATTTTGAGCATTACTTTACTAGCGTGTGAGATGAGTGCAATTGTGCAGTAGTTTGAGCATTCTTTGGCATTGCCTTTCTTTGGGATTGGAATGAAAACTGACCTTTTCCAGTCCTGTGGCCACTGCTGAGTTTTCCAAATTTGCTGGCATATTGAGTGCAGCACTTTCACAGCATCATCTTCCAGGATTTGAAATATCTCAACGGGAATTCCATCACCTCCACTAGCTTTGTTCTTAGTGATGCTTTCTAAGGCCCACTTGACTTCACATTCCAAGATGTCTGGCTCTAGATTAGTGATCACATCCTCATGATTATCTGGGTCGTGAAGATCTTTTTTGTACAGTTCTTCCGTGTATTCTTGCCACCTCTTCTTAACATCTTCTGCTTCTGTTAGGTCCATACCATTTCTGTCCTTTATCGAGCCCATCTTTGCATGAAATGTTCCCTTGGCATCTCTAATTTTCCTGAAGAGATCGCTAGTCTTTCCCATTCTGTTCTTTTCCTCTATTTCTTTGCATTGATTGCTGATTAGGTTAGGCCACTTCATTTTTCCAAAAGGATTTCAACCCCAACTCTTGGAATCCCCACCATAGTCACCACCCAAACTGAGTCTTAGAACTCATGGGTCAATACTGCTGGTTCTCAAGGAGGGATCACTGAAGCCACAGCAGCGTATTGTAACTTATTAGGAATGCACGTTCCTGGACTCCACTCCAGACCTTTTAAAGCAAAACTTCTTGGGGCAAGCTGATAATCTAGGTTTTAAACCTTAGGGAAGCTACTATAAGCACAAGTGTGAGAACAAGCATTCTGTATTTAGCTCTAGGCGCTCAATGGGGTTAGACCTCACTACTGTACTCTCCCATACTTGCGAATCCTTGGATGAAAAACACTTTACAATCATAGTTACTGATGATTTGGGGCTTCCCAGGTGGCACAGGTGGTAAAGAATCTGCCTGCCAGTGAAGGAGATACAAGAGATGTGGGTTCAGTCCCTGGGTTGGGAAGATCCCCTGGAGGAGGAAATGGCAACCCACTTCGGTACTGTTGGCCTGGGAAATCCCATGGACAGAGGAGCTTGGTGTTACAGTCCATGAAGCCACAAAGAGTCAGACAGCACTGAGTGAATGAGCTCACAGAGCACAGATGATTAGTTACAGGATATGAAGTCCATCTATTTTTCTTTAGAATCTAAAATCTACTTCTATAGACTATAATGCTGCTGCTGCTGCTGCTGCTGCTGCTGCTGCTGCTGCTGCTGCTGCTAAGTCGCTTCAGTCATGTCCGACTCTGTGCAACCCCATAGATGGCAGCCCACTAGGCTCCTCTGTCCCTGGGATTCTCCAGGCAAGAATACTGGAGGGGCTTCCCTGGTGGCTCAGACGGTAAAGCATCTGCCTGCAATGCGGGAGACCCGGGTTCGATTCCTGGGTGGGGAAGTTCCCCTGGAGAAGGAAATGGCAATCCACTCCAGCACTCTTGCCTGGAAAATCCCATGGACGGAGGAGCCTGGTGGGTTACAGTCCATGGGGTTGCAAAGAGTCAGACACGACTGAGCGCCTTCACTTCACTTCACAAGACAAGGTTACTGAATTATTATTTTATTTAAATTAATTGTTAATTCCTTATTTTTTGTATTCAATTAATCCATTGTATTTTTGAATTATTGCAATTATGCTCTTTCATTAGTTACTGAGTACCCCAGGTAAGAATAATTTGAGATTTTATGAAATAAAAATAGTTGAATTTGGGTAAGCACAGCTGATTATTTAGAAGTTCTATAGTAATTTTCTCTCAGGAAAAGATTCTTTAAAAAATCATACATTGTGGACCTCCCTGATGGACCTCAGTTCGATGGTCATTTGGTTCTAAGTGGTTAGGATTCTGCCTGCCAGTGCAGGGAACGTGGTTTTGATCCCTGGTCCAGGAAGATCCCACATGCATGGGGCAGCTAAGACCACGCCCCACAACTACTGAGCCCATATGCTCTACAGCCTGTGCTCTGCGACGAGAGAAACCACCATGATGAGAAGCCTGCAGGCCACAGCCAGAGAGGAGCCTCAACTAACGGTAACTGGAGAAAGCCTGAATGCAGCAATGGACATCCACTGCAGTTAAAATTAATCAATTAGATAAATAAATGAAATAATACATTGTATATTAACATGGGTGGTTTGAAATGGTATCTGAACAGGAACTTACTCCATCTTCAGTGTTTTCATCAAACTTTGTACATCATTCTGCTCTCTCTCTCAGACACCCACACACACACATACATTTGTTTAGCTTTCTGCTTCCACTGCTAAACTGTGACTTCCAAAAGGCAGGAGCTGTGGCCTCCTAATTACTTCTCTTAATTAAAAGAGTGGATTAAGTGAATCTATGAATTTAAATAATTTGCTGTTAAAGTTCCACAGGTGACTTTATTTCTCTTTCTCACTATCTGGACTCATTTATCTTCTCTTAAATTATCAAGTAACAAATTGTGATAACTGAGAAGGTAGATCTAATTGCAGCAATCTAATAATATCTACTTCCCAGAGAGGAGGAAAAAGATGATGTGTTATTATCATTTCTAGATTTATTATTTATTCTAATCAATTATACACAGATTGTGTTAAAGGAAGACCAAATAATATCTAGGAGCTTAGAATCCATGCTGCAGTACAATCCTAAGTAATAAAAGGAGCCACAATTTACTATAGTTTCCTGTCTATCTTGTATAGACATTTTGCTAGATGTTTTACATGCATTGTTATAAAGATAACTTGCAGGTCCTTTTTACAGAAGAGGAAATTAAGCTTAGTAATTTTCCCTGCATCATAGAGGAAAAAAGCTCATAAATGGCAGAAAACCAGAATATAAACTCAAAGCTCTCAGATTCTGAAGTACTTTGGTAGGTCCTGGATCTTTTATATTCTTACAAAAGTATGCTCAGTTTGAGGTAAGGAAGAGTGAGTCAAAAGAGATCATTCATTGGCTGCTACTAGCTAATTTGGGGTTTATATATAGAGTCCTCTTTCAATGAACACTTCACCTTTGTAAAGTGTTCTGTGTAAAATTCTGTGTAAAATTTGCTTCTGTAGATGCCTTGGACCACAAGTCTTACTGACTCAGCTATGTAATATTGTAGTAAGTTTGCACTCTCGTTAAGTACAGAAAGTCTCTAGGAGCGATGACTAAATCATTCCCTCCCCCTCAGTTAGGCCTTTTACATGTGGTGCTTTGGCAGCCTGCCTCCCTTTCTGTTCAAAGTACAGAGGGGGTTACCCCTGTACTATTCCATGTTTACCTTGGATCTGGCAAAATGCAAAAAGCCAAATAATCCTGGCAAATACAGAGACCATGAAGTTTGCATTACATCCAACCATTATCTGAGTCTCTATGAACAGACTTTTCTCTATTGGATATAACTGAAGTTTATATGCTATAGTGTTCTGAAATTTTTATGCTATAGTGTTCTTCTGTTCTTACCTATAACTCATGTAATTGGAGTTGTCCAGCCTATGGATCCTTGCAGATTGATGAATGATGCAGGCTTGATGCAGAAGGCTGCCATGTTCCTGGTTTTGTTAAAGAATGATTGGGAAGACAATTAAAGGGATTGTTGAAGCATAGTTGCCTCATAAACATAATACCTATTTCTCCATAACCCCCCTTACAAAAATATGAGCTTTTCAATAGAGACGATTTATCAATGTTTATATTGACTTCATCAGGTGAGTACAAGCTAACAGTCTTAGAATTAATATCTATGTGTCAGCTTCACCCTGAGTGTTGTATTTAAAAAGACTTACTCCATTGTCATCACCCTTCCAAACACTTTCTGTTTTCCTCTTCAGGGGTTCCTTGATAACTTTAGACATAGAATGAGGCAGGCTACAGGCAAGGTAAACTTCATGGCAAATAGATGGGGGGGGAGAGTGAAAGACTTTATTTTTGGGGGCTCCAAAATCACTGAAGATGGTGACTGCAGCCATGAAATCAAAAAGCACTTGCTCCTTGGAAGAAAAGTTATGACCAACCTAGACAGCATATTGGAAAGCAGAGACAATACTTTGCCAACAAAGGTCCATTTAGTCAAAGCTATGGTTTTTCCAGTAGTCAGGTATGGATGTAAGAGTTGGACCATAAAGAAAGCTGAGTGCCAAAGAATTGATGCTTTTGAACTGTGATGTTGGAGAAGACTCTTGAGAGTCCTTTGGACTACAAGGAGATCCAACTAGTCCATCCTAAAGGAAATCAGTCTTGAATTGGAAAGACAGATACTGAAACTGAAACTCCAATACTTTGGCTAGTTAATGGGAAGAGCTGACTCATTGGAAAGGGCCCTGATGCTGATAAAGATTGAAAGCAGGTAGAGAAGGGAGTGCGGGGAAGGCAATGGCACCCCACCCCAGTACTCTTGCCTGGAAAATCCAATGGACGGAGTAGCCTGGTGGGCTGCAGTCCATGGGGTCGCTAACAGTCGGACAGATTGAGCGACTTCACTTTCACTTTTCTCTTTCATGCATTGGAGAAGGAAATGGCAACCCACTCCAGTATTCTTGCCTGGAGAATCCCAGGGATGGGGGAGCCTGGTGGGCTGCCATCTATGGGGTCACACAGAGTCGGACACGACTGAAGTGACTTAGCAGCAGCAGCAGCAGAGAAGGGAGTGACAGAGGATGAGATTGTTGGATGGCATCACTGACTCAATGGACATGAGCCTGAGCAAGCTCTGGGAGTTGGTGATTGACAGGGAAGCCTGGCATGCTGTGCAGTCCATGGGATCGCAGAGTCAGTCAGGACTGAGCGACTGAACTTGACTGATAGGCAAGGTATATAAAGATTCATAAGAACTCTCAACTAGCAAGGCTGGGGACTCATATTTTCATTAGGTAGTTGTCAATATTACCCATATAATTTTGAATAAAATAATTTTTCTGAGCCTCAGTGTCTTCATCTAAAATTGGGAGACACCTGAATGATAGATGAGACAACTTTCAGCTCAGACATTCAGTATCTCTACCAACAAATGTCAAAGAAACAGCAATGATTCCATCAAAACCTAAGCTTACAAGGTTTGGAGGCCTCCATATGGTGGGTGAAAGCACAGTTGGGAGAGCAAACTATCAAAATGGGGTTCTTTTGAAATTGGGCTCTAAGAAACAAGATGAATAAGGCATTCTTTCATGCCTTTTATCCATCTTGCAATCTCTATTACCACTGTGTTCTTCTTTCCCTTGCCTTATAATTAGGCTCAAATATAATTTTCCAAAAATAATTCTCATTATTCTTTCCAAAGTTTATGTTCCAGCAACTGGCTCCATAGTGTTCCCTATTGATGTACCTGGATGTGATTGACATTTCTGTTTTTTTCTGAGAAAGTTTTCAGAGATGTCTTTCCAATTACATTTTCCCAAATCTGTATGCTCAAATCGTATCTGCATTTCAAGACTCAGCTCAAATATTACTACTTAAAGGTCTTCATAATACTCCATTTGAAAACACTGTCTTCATGCACTATTCTATACCTACTTGTACTCATGATACCCATCTCTATATCTCTCTTTTTCATATACATGTATGATTCTTTTCTTAATTTAATATAGCTTTATAAATTGTGTGTGGTGCTAACTCACCTCAGTTGTGTCCAACTCTTTGTGACGCTATGGACTGTACCCCGCCAGGCTCCTCTGTCTATGGGATTCTCCAGGCAAGAGTACTAGGGTGGGTAGCCATGCTTCCTTGAGGGGATCTTCCTGACTCGGGGATTGAATCCACATCTCTTAATGTCTCCTGCATTGGCAGGCAGGTTCTTTACCACTAGCACCACCTGGGAAGCCCTTACAAATAGTAATTGCACAATAAATATTTGATGGGTAGTTAACAGTCACAGACGATTCCTCGTGAGTTTGTGTACAGTTTTATGATTCTAACTGGGAAGGAATAAATCTAGGAAATAGAAATTGGAAAGGGGTGTATTAGAATCCTTGGAAAGGGGATTCACAAATGCATATTTGGTTTGATTTTTTTTTTTGCCAACATAATATTCAACTAACTTTGAAATTTCAACTAACCCAAGACTATTTGATATTTTTGTTTTTCTTGAAGTAACTCATAACTTTAAAAACTGAGGATTGCAACACTTATTTATTGTTAACGGATTTTGCTGATCATTCTGAATCCACTTTTTCATGGATGTCAGCTTACACTTTGGTTTAATAACATCAAGCAGTCACATGCTGACCAAAAATTCTACTTTCAGTAAGAAGCATCTCCTGATTCCAGGCTAGATATGTTCTCACTCTGATTTGGAATCCATTGTCTTTCCTGAATTATATGTTTGGCTGCAGATTGCAAAAAGTTATGTTCTTGTCCCATCCTATAATATTTCACCCTTATTCATCATTTTTTTTTACCCATAAACCTAAAATTATTCTTTGCACAGAATAAGAAATAATAATAATAAGTAATAATAATAGTCATTTTCCTGGTTTCACAAGCCTTTAAGATCTTGAATAGCTGCTGAACTTCCCTTTGTTGCTCAGCTGATCACTTCATCACTGTTTATTTCTTAGGTGAATGATCATTTTCCTTATCTTTAAATAGCTGCTCTGTTTCATACCGCATGGCATATATATCAAGTTGCCCACTTTTGTTTGTGTCTGACATGGCACACTCATTTGATTTTCCAGTCCATATAGCCAATACATAAATTATCCCATCCAAGCTCAACCATTACCTGTATGGTCTATTTTGATGTTACTTTGAGAGTAAATAATGCATTTGTACTTCCTCTGGTGGGAGTTTCAAGAAAAAGTGTAGACAATGTGCATATTTTTTTTTTAATAGTTAACTTGGATTTTCAAACTTCATGATTATATTCCTTTCTCTATAATATTTTTAAAAAATCATTCTTTGAGGGGAAAGATTATAATTTATATGGGTTGAAATGAAGGGAATATATCAGATGGAGTTTGTTTGAACACACCAGTAACTGTATTTCCTCAAAGGGTGATTCATTTGTTCTAAGACAATTTATTTTACTTCCCTGCAATTAAAATTTTCTTTTCATGAGAACAATGGAACTGTGTACCAGGAAGGAAATAACTACTCACAATATAAGTTGTGTTTGGGGATTACACTTGGAATTTAAAGTTTCGTATTACAGTTCTATTTTAATTGAGTAAAATCTAAGAGTGCTAATGTGCTTTTATCACAGGAGAGAGCTTTTTCTTCAAAATGAGGAATTAGAGCAGTATTCTGCCTGTTTTTCTTATGATATGGAAGAAATGGGTCATAAATAAAAATGAGATTGAAAAATACCTATANATTCAACTAACTTTGAAATTTCAACTAACCCAAGACTATTTGATATTTTTGTTTTTCTTGAAGTAACTCATAACTTTAAAAACTGAGGATTGCAACACTTATTTATTGTTAACGGATTTTGCTGATCATTCTGAATCCACTTTTTCATGGATGTCAGCTTACACTTTGGTTTAATAACATCAAGCAGTCACATGCTGACCAAAAATTCTACTTTCAGTAAGAAGCATCTCCTGATTCCAGGCTAGATATGTTCTCACTCTGATTTGGAATCCATTGTCTTTCCTGAATTATATGTTTGGCTGCAGATTGCAAAAAGTTATGTTCTTGTCCCATCCTATAATATTTCACCCTTATTCATCATTTTTTTTTACCCATAAACCTAAAATTATTCTTTGCACAGAATAAGAAATAATAATAATAAGTAATAATAATAGTCATTTTCCTGGTTTCACAAGCCTTTAAGATCTTGAATAGCTGCTGAACTTCCCTTTGTTGCTCAGCTGATCACTTCATCACTGTTTATTTCTTAGGTGAATGATCATTTTCCTTATCTTTAAATAGCTGCTCTGTTTCATACCGCATGGCATATATATCAAGTTGCCCACTTTTGTTTGTGTCTGACATGGCACACTCATTTGATTTTCCAGTCCATATAACCAATACATAAATTATCCCATCCAAGCTCAACCATTACCTGTATGGTCTATTTTGATGTTACTTTGAGAGTAAATAATGCATTTGTACTTCCTCTGGTGGGAGTTTCAAGAAAAAGTGTAGACAATGTGCATATTTTTTTTTTAATAGTTAACTTGGATTTTCAAACTTCATGATTATATTCCTTTCTCTATAATATTTTTAAAAAATCATTCTTTGAGGGGAAAGATTATAATTTATATGGGTTGAAATGAAGGGAATATATCAGATGGAGTTTGTTTGAACACACCAGTAACTGTATTTCCTCAAAGGGTGATTCATTTGTTCTAAGACAATTTATTTTACTTCCCTGCAATTAAAATTTTCTTTTCATGAGAACAATGGAACTGTGTACCAGGAAGGAAATAACTACTCACAATATAAGTTGTGTTTGGGGATTACACTTGGAATTTAAAGTTTCGTATTACAGTTCTATTTTAATTGAGTAAAATCTAAGAGTGCTAATGTGCTTTTATCACAGGAGAGAGCTTTTTCTTCAAAATGAGGAATTAGAGCAGTATTCTGCCTGTTTTTCTTATGATATGGAAGAAATGGGTCATAAATAAAAATGAGATTGAAAAATACCTATATATATATATATTTATTTATTTGTCAGGGCAGCAGAAGTGTATATAATCTCATTGGTAATGGTTACAACATGGGTTAACACTGTGACTCCAATATTATATTTCTGTATCCATTGCACTCTTCAGCAGGAAGTTAGCACACTTACTTCATTCTCTAGTCATATAGTGTAATTTTTAAGGACTGCTCACACTAAAGTTTAGTCACTATGCAGAATCTGGCCTTCTTGGGTCCTGCTGCTGCTAAGTCACTTCAGTCGTGTTAGACTCTGTGCGACCCCATAGACGACAGCCCACCAGGTTCCCCCATCCCTGGGATTCTATAGGCAAGAACACTGGAGTGGGTTGCCATTTCCTTCTCCAGTGCATGAAAGTGAAAAGTGAAAGTGAAGTCACCAGTCGTGCCCGACTCTTAGCGACCCCATGGACTGCAGCCTATCAGGCTCCTCCATCCATGGGATTTTCCAGGCAAGAGGACTGGAGTGGGGTGCCATTGCCTTCTCCGTCTTGGGTCCTAGTCACCCATAACTCAATTTGGAAGTCTTCCTGCTGTTACTGATGATGACACCTATCATGGGAACAGTGATGTTCCAGCCAAAGTTACATTCTCCATATTTGCTTTCAAAACCATAGATCTTTCAGAGTCTAGACGGGAAAAAAAAAAAATGACCTCATTTGTCACCTAGTCTATAAAGCAGATATTGATTTGTGTCCAGATTTTCATTAAATCTCTAGAGTACAGTTATATCTGATTCTGGTTCTCAACCATCTTCCAGAATTCCAGAGTCTCTCGCAAAAGTATTTCTTTCAATGAGTGTGCTTCTTAATATTTGTTTTGTACCTATATGTGCACAGGAGTATGCATGCAAGCTCTTCCCTGTAGTGGTGGTAGATTATTGGTTTCAGCCGTCACCTATTCATGACCTTCACTGGGTAACTTTGCACTTATAATATAATCAATAGACATTTATCCATTTGTGACAATCAGCTATTTCTGTATAATAAACAACAATAACATACCTCAGCAGTATGCAGCAATAAACATTTATTTTTATAGAAATGCTAGTTACTGAGGGTCAGCTGATTTATATCAGTTTTAGCTAGGTAGCTTGGTTTTAGCAACAGTGGCTGAGAAGCTATTTCTTGCTGCAGATTTGTGAGTGGAACAGGGTGGGAGTGGGCATAGAGTCAAGAAGAGATCTCTGCTTCCTATGTCTCTTAAACTCGGTAGACCACTGAACACTCCTAGGTATTTTTTTATTTTCAAGACAATGTTAAAAATACAAGAGTCAGGCAAAAACGCACAAGGCTTCTATCTTATTCCACTGCCAAAATAAACCACATGTCAAAGCCCAAGTTAAAAGATAGGCATATCTTTTTCAATACATTGCCAACTGAATTTCATCTTTTGCAAAGCACCTGTTTGAATCTTTCCCCACCTTTCTTTTGCAGTATATGCCTCTTTTTCTGCCTGAATTTTAAAAATATTTTGTATTTTTGCTCAGAACTTATTCTTACACTTCCACCAACTTTTAACTTCCAGATAAGTTCTTGTTTTTATCCAAACAGAAGCAATCTAAATTCACATGAAAGTGCTATTACCCATCCCCTCTAAAGGATGACTCAAAGGTACCATCTTCACTGGTTTCTATCTCCAAGTAACATAATTTTCCATAGTTATTCACTTTGCTGGGTCTACATGACTATGAAATGAGGAATTCTTGGGTCAAATCAATGATATTTGGATTATAATAGTGATATGGAAGGAATTCTATTAATCCATGAATGATGAATTTAGCAGAATCTATTCCATATGGAAGACAAATACATATTCTGTATTAGTGTAAATACTGCTAAAGACAAGTTACTGCCCTTTCCTTAATGGAAATGAGTCAATGGAATCAAACTGTCCCTGGGTTGTTAGTTGATTCTCCCAGTGAGTGAAGCCATATCAGAGATTCACATTCTTCATTTGTCTTATTGAGCTTTTAGCAGTGATAATATCAAGAAGTAAGAGGACATCCATGTTTTGGGATGTTCATCGTCTTCATCTTGAGATGATTGATTTGTACAAGGACACACTGAGTATGTATGGTTGCTGAGAAGAAAGAAATGACAGCTAGCCATAGAACAAGTTCTGTTTTCTACCTGATGGATATAGTTAATTTGTATCATTTTTTGAGATTCCATGTGCTATCATATGATATTTGTCTTCCTCTGGCTGACTTCACTTGTATGATAATCACAAGGTCTATCCATGTTGCTACAAATGGCACTATTCCATTCTTTTATATGGCTGAGTAATATTCCATCACAGATACCACATCTTCTTTATCCATTTCTCTGTCAATGGATGTTTAGGTTGCTTACATGTCTTGCCTATTGTAAATAGTGCTTTGTGGAGCATTGGTGTGCATGTATCTTTTTGAATTTGGCTTTCTCCAGATTGTTGTCCAAGAGTGGGATTGCACAATCACATGGCAGCTCTATTCTTTTATTTTTATTTATTTTTTTTACTTTATTTTACTTTACAGTACTGTATTAGCTGTGGTACATATACACAATGGAGTATTACTCAGCCATTAAAAAGAATACATTTGAATCAGTTCTAATAAGATGGATGAAACTGGAACCGATTATACAGAGTGAAGTAAGCCAGAAAGAAAAACACCAATACAGTATTCTTTTATTTTTTAAGGAACCTCCACATTTACTGGCTATACCAATTTATATTCCCATCAACAGTGTAGGATGTTTTCTTCTCCTCCACAGCCTCTCCAGCATTTATTATTTGTACATTATTTAATAATGGCCATGCTGACTGGTGTGAAGTGATTCCTCATTGTAGTCTTGATTTTTATTTTTATAAAAAAGCTATACTACCCAAGGCATTGTCTACAGATTCAGTGCAGCTCAGTTCAGTTCAGTCGCTCAGTCGTGTCTGACTCTTTGCGACCCCATGANGATTGAAGGCAGGAGGAGAAGGGGAAAACAGGCTGAGATGGTTGGATGGCTTCACGGATGCTATGGACATGAGTTTGAGTAAGCTCCAGGAGTTTGTGATGGACAGGGAAGCCTGGCATGCTGCAATCCATGGGGTCGCAAAGAGTCGGATACAACTGAGCAACTGAACTGAACAGTAGCAGCTTGACCAAGATGAGAAGTGTTGGGAAATACACTTGCTTTTCCTTTCTGTGAATCTAATGAAATTCCTTCATTCTACTACTTTGAAAATAATCTTTAAATAGTAAAATAATGAAGGTCTGTCAGGTCAGTTTGACAATTTCAAACAAGTGACTTAGCTGCTTTGTGTATAAGCTTGTACATTTAATTTGTATGCATTATTTTTTCAGAAAGATATCTATTATATTTTATTAACATTAGAGTATCAGCCAGAAAATTTTAAAATTTATAGTGCTATTTTCTTAGTTTTAAAAGTTCAACTGAGCTCATTAGTGAAAGTCATTCAGTTGTATTCGTCTCTTTGTGACCCTATGGACTATACAGTCCATAGAATTATCCAGGCCAGAATACTGGAGTAGGTAGCCTTTCCCTTCTCCAAGCGTTCTTTCCAACCCAGGGATTGGACCCAGGTCTCCCACATTGTAGGCGGATTCCCTACAAGCTGAGACACAATAAATAGAAATCATTAACTGATCCTGTAAATATATGAACTGGTAAAGAATCTGCCTGTAGTGCAGGAGACCACAATTCCAAACAATTCTCCCCAAAGAAGTTTTAATTTTTGGCTTTTGCTTGTTCCCGTAGTGTAAATATATCCACCATGGCTGACTTCAAGCTATCAATATGGTGTCATTAAACAATGAGCTGAGAAAAAAATTGTGGAATACTATATCNAATTCTCCCCAAAGAAGTTTTAATTTTTGGCTTTTGCTTGTTCCCGTAGTGTAAATATATCCACCATGGCTGACTTCAAGCTATCAATATGGTGTCATTAAACAATGAGCTGAGAAAAAAATTGTGGAATACTATATCACTGTATAGTATATTTACCAAACAGTTATAATAGATGTAAATAACCTCAAAAGCATGGATAACAATAAAGTGAAGTAAAATAACTAAGTGATGAGGTTTGTATATTTATTACCTTTGTTTGTAATAAAATATATTTAATTGAAAGTTGATGTTAGCTAATTTTTACTAACTATAATTTTTACTCTTATGGTTATTTAACAATAGACATAAAATTTCCCCAAAAATTAATAATCCTTTCTTGTAAGCTGATATGTTTCATCTCTGGTGCACCACACCACTAAGAATAAATCTGTAATATGTAAGCCCATTCACATATCTGAATATCTTTATTTTTCAAAAAGAAAGCTTATTTCTAAAAATGTATCCTGTTAAGAAAATACTATTTTCATGCACACATATGACACTCACTGTGTCATATGTCACATGTTAACAAAAGGAAGTTTGCTGACTGACATATTCATTGAAGAAACACTTGTTAATTCTCTGAATTATGATTCTTTCAGATAAGATGATAGCTGATATACATATATGTACATCATTTTCTTCTTTTTTCTTTTTGTCAACATTTTGAAAGTATTATCTGAATCCCTTGTGGACTAAAAGACTTATGCTAAGAAATGTGCTTGTAGTTTTATGGGGGCTCCATCATACATGATTAATCTAATTTCTTTACTTGCTATTTTCAGAATTCTCTTGTTGACTCTGAGTTTTTCCATTTTATATACGTCTTGGTGTAGACTGCTTTGGATTTCTTATATTTGAACTTCTTTGGGCTTCATGAATCTGCCTGTCCATTTCTTTCTCCAGACTTGGAAAGTTTCGGGTTATGAGAGCTTTAAATAAGTTTTCAGAATCTTTCTATTTTCTTTCCTCCGTGTGTGTGTGTGTGTGTG
>SJYX01013195.1:201163-214053 GCA_006410675.1 Oreotragus oreotragus
ATAATAAAATATTTAGGAATATATCTACCTAAAGAAACTAAAGACCTATACAATTTATGTTTAAAACCATAACATTTAGAATCATATGGATAAATTCAGAGAAATGTTTTAAATAATGGACAGGATTTCAAAGGTAAATAGTAATAACAGACAATATGACAAAACCCCATCATATAGGCTATTCCGACATATAGCAGTTCTGACCTGTATTTTACATGTATTCTTTTCAAAATATCACAATCAGAATGTAATGTCTGTATTAAAGTTTAAATAATTCTAAGTACTGTCATTTTGAAGCTTCAGAAGTCAAAGTTTGACCTGGCTTTATTTCAGCTTTAGGAAGGGTTATATAAACAATTACTTTTTTATTTTTATTTTGCAAAATTATTTAATAAAATGTTCACTCTGACAGCTTCTCTCAACATTAAAAGATCTTTATATGAATATTCAAATTGGTTTCTAATCTTATTATATAGCTGTCTCTTATACANTTTTGAAGCTTCAGAAGTCAAAGTTTGACCTGGCTTTATTTCAGCTTTAGGAAGGGTTATATAAACAATTACTTTTTTTATTTTATTTTGCAAAATTATTTAATAAAATGTTCACTCTGACAGCTTCTCTCAACATTAAAAGATCTTTATATGAATATTCAAATTGGTTTCTAATCTTATTATATAGTGTATAAAATATTATAACTGATTGTAACAGATTTGAGTCATATTGTTTTGAAAAATGTAATGTTCCTTTATTTTTAGTTATTTCCTTATTCTTAAGTAATTTTTATAAAAATTGGAAAAGCCCTTGAGGTTATTCAAGTCTATTATTGATATATGGTAGAAATACTGCATATTGAATCTCTCCCCAACTTTGTGTTCAGAGTTGGGGTAATATCACATTGGTAACTTGAAGTCAGCCATAGTGATAGTAATTATACCACAAATGTCAACAAATGCCATAAGATCCACCCTTCCTTGTTTCTTTTCTTCCTTCCTTCCTCCCTTTATTTGTCTTTTTTTTTTTCTTTTTCTTTTGCTGACAATCTAGTTGTTAAGTGTGTGGGTGCTAAGTCTTTTCAGTTGTGTCTGACTCTGTGCAACCCTTCGGACTGTAGCCCACCAGACTCCTCTGTCCATAGTATTATCCAGGCAAGAATACTGGAGTGGGGCACCATTCCCTCCTCCAGGGGATTTGCCTCACCTAAGAATCAAACTCACATCTCTTGCATTATCTCCTGCATTGCAGATGTATTCTTTACCACTGAGCCACTGGGGAACCCCCCTGACCTCATTGGGGAATGCTACTTTGATAGAAATGGTAAGTGGAAACTTCTGGAACTTCTCCTTATCAAGATTGTTTTCTGTTTTATAGCAGAAGAAATTTTTTTCAGGAAATGCAGGAGTGATTACATCTTTCACATATCCATATAATTCATCAATGTAGTCACTTAGCCTGGGTAGATAAATCTTGGAGACTATCCTTAGACTATCATAAACTCAGTCAGGGGGAGGCTTCAATTACAGATTCTGTCACAGATGTAGTACACGTACTGGAAAAAAATCAATATGACCCCTGCCATTAGGCACATATATGTTGACCTGGATAATATCTTTTTTCCCTGTACCTATTTGTAGGTACCACTGGAAGCAGCTTGCTTTTTACTGTACAGAGTTAAGAGTAAACTTTCATAGACATGGTTCAGAAATATACCTATTATCCAGCTTTGTACCATCATAGAATCCCTGGAGATCTTGATTCTTTGGTATTCCACAAATTTTATTGGAGTCCTTTTCACTGATTACGTTATGCCAGTTGGATCCTATGAGCAGGAAGTACAAGTAATTTACATGTCTTAATAAGACATGTACAAACTAGACAGTGAAAGATATCTCAGAAAAGCTTAACAGCCTTACAACCCAATGTTAATTTCTAGTGTGGGGGGAGAAGTAGGATAAATGTATGGAATATCTTGAGATATCCATCTGAAGTGAAAATCAAGTCGATGTACTTCACACAATCTACCTTGAAAAACATGGCTTAATGCTTGATAGGCTTTTCTGGATATTAGAAGCAATATGTACCACATCAAATAGTGTTATTTCATTGAACCAGTGGTTACCTGTAAGGCTACTAAATTCTATTGGAGACTAGAACAAGAGAAGGCTTTATAAAAAGTTAATACTTTAGTAAAAATTGCTCTAATACTTGGGCTTTTTGAGCCAGCAGATCCAATCAAAATATCCTTAGCAAATGAGGATGCTGAATAAAACCTCTGTCAGCTCTAATAGGAGAATCACAGCACAAACTTCTATAATATTGGAGCAATTAAATATATTTCCAAACAGATAACTTTGTAAAAAGATTGTTTTTTACATTAAATATTTTAAAACTATTCATTTCTGATTTTAGAGTTGTTTTTAAAATACTTAATAAATATCTCATGGTTTTACCTAATTATGATAGACAATTTTTCCATTACCATGTTAAGATTTAGAGAGAGCAATAACTCTTCATGTAGTAATATAAAAACATTTTTAACCCAATTTCAAGCTAGTTGTGTAAGGTGATGGTGAGAACAGTAGGTAAGGGCAAGGAATAGAAACTCATCATTTGTTAAGCCCATTTCAATCTTTGTTAATTTGCTGTCAAATTCTTGGCATCATAATATTGTCATCATTGCCACTATCTTTAAAATCAGTTGTCAAATAGTGCAAAGTTCTCTATCAATGTGCTAAGAACATTATCAGTGATTTTAAATAATTTTCCTTAATTTGGGATAGAAATTATAAAATGAAAAAAAGGCTGCTGACACTAGCAAGTAAGTTTTTACCTAAAAACTGTGTAAACATATTAAAATATAAATTGCATTTAAACCTTGGCCAAGTATTCAGAATAGGAAGACACCGAGATCACCTCCTCTCTGGCACACCAAAATTACAGCTACTTACAGAGCAACTGTTAATGAAAGAGACCACATTCTAGTAGAAAAATTCAGTTCACTTCAGTCGCTAAGTCGTGTCTGACTTTTTGCGACCCCATGAACCACACCAGGCTTCCTCGTCCATCACCAATTCCCGGAGTCCACCCAAACCCCACGTCCATCAAGTTGGTGATGCCATCCAAGCATCTCTTCCTCTGTCATCCTCTTCTCCTCCTGCTCTCAATCTTTCCCAGATATACAGCTAAAGATATAAAGGAGGAACCATAATGAGACAGGTAGGATGCACAGAGCCATAGTAGAGTCAAGACTCATACCCTTGGGTGGGTGACCAAAAACCAGAAGAATAATTGCAATTACACAGGTTCTCCTCAAGGAGAAATGGGTGTGGAAGAATCTCCCACATGGGGATCCCTAGTGCAGGGGTCCTACATTGGGAAGACAAACCCCCAGAATGGAAGGCTAGTGGAAATTAAGGTTGAGAGGCCCAGAGGTGGTGGGAAATACAGACTCCACTCATAAAAGTGCACACAAAATCTCACACACGCTAAGACCAGAGAAGAAGCACAAATTTGAAAGAAGCTTGGGTCAGACCCACCAGCTGATCTTAGAGAATCTCCCAGAGAGACTGGAGGCAACTGGAGCTCACTTTGGGGACATAAACATTCAGTTCCATTTAGTTCAGTCACTCAGTCATGTTTGACATTTTATGACCCCATGGACAGCAGCACTCCAGGCTTCCCTGTCCATCACCAACTCCTGGAGCTTGTTCAAACTCATGTCCATAAACACTGGTTGTAGCCACTTGGGGGAGCTCATTCTACCACATGGACCCTGACTCTAGCAAGTACCATATTGGAATCCTTTCCATACCTTATTAGCATTAGGACCTGGTCTCACTCACCAGCCTGTTGGCACCAGTCCTGGATGCCCCTAGCCAAGCAATTAGCCAGATGGGGACGTAGCCATACCACTAGCAGGCAGGCTGCCTTAAGACACTCTTAAGCCTACAGCCACCCCAGAACATAGCCCTGTTCACTGGAGGGCCCAAAACATGGGCCCATACACCAGTGAACAGGCATTATCCTGGGATTTCTGCAGCTTGACTTGCTAGTGGAGAGGCTGCAGCCCTAGGAACCCCTGGGTCCCACCTCCACCCACCAGAAAGCCAATACAAACTTGGAACCACCAGAGTCTCCAGCCAGAGATCCTGGAACCAGAATCCACTCACCAGCAAGTGAGCCCAGCTCTGAGACACCTTGTGGCCCTCAGTCAGAGGCCTTGGAATACATTCTTAGCTACCAGGAGGTAGCTGTCCAACTTTAGGACAGCTAGGACATTGCAGCCAGCAGTGTCATCAGTCAACCCCGCCCACCAGTGGTCCAAAGCCAGCTGTAGGAACCCCTGGGGCCTGCTTCCAGAGACCCTGGGACCAGTCTCTGACTTCCAGTGTGCTGGCACTAGCTCAGAACCCAGAGTCACCCACCAATGGATAAACACCAGACCCGGGATTGCCTGGACCTCGACCTCACTTGCCAGCAGATGGACACCAATCTAGCAACAACCTAGCCCTGAAGCCTGACTTGTCAAGACTCAGCAACACATCAGCAGACTGGCAGCAGTCCCCAAACTCTCCACCACAGCCCTGCACACCAACAAACCAACGACAGCCCTGGGACCCTCAGGAAAAGGGGAGTTGCCTCCCCAGGAAGGAAGTGAGGTCGGCTTGAAGGGGTGGATACTGTGAGTTTAATTATAAAGAATGACCTGGTACAAAAGCCATTTCTCTCTAAAAAATCTTGCTAGGGAGTTGGGGGAGGGTGGTGATGGGGGGTAGGGACGAACCCCCATGATATAATTCCACCTCCCTAGTCTTCCCCCAGTCCCTGCAAATGGACGCCCGGGTTGCAATCCCTTGAGGGGTGAATTCCAGCCCCACTGGAATCCATTGTGAGTGGGGATCCAACCCCACTCACAATGAGGCTGATGCCAGTTTCAGGACACCAAGGCCCTGCAGCCAAAGGCACTAAAACCTGCTTCTGCCCACCAGTGAACTGGCAGCAGTAGCCCTAGGAAAATTTAAGCCCTAGCCTCACCACTGGTAGGCTAATATCATCTCAGAGATACTCTGGACTTCTCATCCACAGCCCTGGGATCCAGCCCTACTCACCAACAAGCCAGTATCAGCTTTGAGACACCCCAGAATCACTGATTGCCAGCATGTCAGGAATCACCCCATGCAATAGCAGGCAGATACTATATCTAGGAACCCCAGTTCTGCCACTTCACACACACCAGTGAGCCAAAATAAACTCCAGGATCTCCTGGGCTCCTGAAACCAGCTGTCTCAAGACCTAAACCCATCAAACAGCTGCCAAAAGCCTCTACACAAGGAGGGTCCTGGCAAACAACCAAATGGGGGGTAGCCACATCTACTAGCCCACTCATAGTAGTCAGCTTGACACAACAGAAGGACCCAGAAACCTACATAGGGACCCCCCAAAGCATGTAGCTCTGATGACCAGTGGGGAGTATGCTGCTGGGGCAACAGAACCTCTCCTATAGAGGCTACCTCCCCAAGGTTGGGAAACATAACCAGATACACAGAAATAAAAACAGCAATTTAGGTAAAATGAGGTGGCATGTTCTGAATGAATGAACATAAAATTCCAGAAGAATTAAGTGAAGTGGAGATACACAATCTATCTGATAGAGGGTAATGATCTTGAAGATGTTCAAGAAACTTTGGAGAAGATTGGAAGAACAGAATAAAACCTTAGAAGTTTTTAAGAGTTAGATATAAGAAAGAAACAAACAGAGATGAAGGATTCAGTAACTGAATGAAAAATACTCTAGAAAGAATCAATAGCAGAATAAACAATACAAAAGAATGGATCTGTTAGGTGGAACACAAAGAAATGGAAATCAGTAAAGCTGAACAGAAAAAAGAAAAAAAAGTAAAAACAAAAGAGGACAGTTTAAGAGATTTTGGGCATAATACCAAGCTTACTAACATTCACATCATAGGGGTCCCAGAAGGAGAAAAGAGAAACAAAGGAGCAGAGAATATACCTGAAGAAATAATAGATAAATACTTCATTAACCTAGATAAGGGAACAGCCATTCAAATCCAGGAAGCATAGAGAGTCCCCAGAAGGATCAAACCAAAGAAAACTACACCAATACACCTTGTAATTAAAGTATAAAAACCAAGGATAAAGAGATACTATTGAAAGCAACATTGCAAAGATGGGCACAATAAAGCACAGAAACGGTGTGGATCTAACGGAAACAGAAGATATTAAGAAGAGGTGGCAAGAATACACAGAAGAGTTATACAAAAAAGATATTCATGACCCAGATAACCATGATGGTGTGATCACTCACCTAGAGCCAGATATCCTGCAGTGCAAAGTCAAGTTGTATTCAAGAAGCATCACCATGAACAAAGCCTCACCATGAACAAGGCTAGTGAAGGTGATGGAATTCCAGTGGAGCTATTTCAAATCCTAATAGATGATGCTGTGAAAGTGTTGTACTCAATATGCTAGCAAATTTAGAAAACTCTGGAAAAAGCAAGAGTGTTCCAGAAAAACATCTACTTCTGCTTTATTGACTATGCCAAAGACTTTGACTGTGTGGATCACAACAAACTGTGGAAAATTCTTCAAGAGATGGGAATACCAGACCACCTTTCCTGCCTCCTGAAAAATCTGTATGCAGGTCAAGAAGCAACAGTTAGAACCAGACATGGAACAACAGGCAGGTTCCAAATTGGGAAAGGAGTACATAAAGGCTATATATTGTCACCCTTGTTTTTAACTTATGTGTACAGTATATCATTCAAAATCCTGGACTGGATGAAGCACAAGCTGGAAGCAAGATTGCCTGGGGATATATTAATAATCTCAGATATTCAGGTGACACCACCCTTATGGCAGAAAGTGAAGAGGAGCTAAAGAGTATCTTGAAGAAAGGGAAAGAGGAAAGTGAAAAAGCTGGCTGAAAACTCAATATTCAAAACTAAAATCAAGGCATCCAGTCCCATTATTTTATGGCAAATAGGTGGGGGAAACAATGGAAACAGTGATAGACTTTATTTTCTTGGGCTCCAAAATCACTGCAGATGGTGACTGCAGCCATGAAATTAAAAGACGCTTACTCCTTGGAAGAAAAGCTATGATCAATCTATACAGCATATTAAAAAGCAGAGACATTGCCAGCAAGGGTCCATGTAGTCAAAGCTATGGTTTTCCCAGTAGTCATGTATGGATGTAAGAGTTGGACCATAAAGAAAGCTGAGTGCCAAAGAATTGATGCTTTTGAACTGTGGTGTTGGAGGAGACTTTTAAGACTTTTGGACGGTAAGAACATCCAACCAGTCCATCCTAAAGGAAATCAGTCCTGAATATTCATCAGAAAGACTTGATTCTGAAGCTGAAGCTCCAATATTTTGTCCACCAGATGAGAAGAACTGACTCACTGGGAAAGACCCTGATGCTACGAAAGATTGAAGGCAGGAGGAGAAGGGGATGACAGAGGATGAGATTGTTGGATGGCATAACCGACTCAGTGGGCATGAGTTTGAGCAAGCTCTGGGAGTTGATGATGGACAGGGAAGCCTGGCATGCTGCAGTCCATGGGGTTGCCTATAGTCAGACAAAACTGAGTGACTGAACTGAATTGATTGAAAGCAACAAAGGAAAAGAAACAAATTAGGTACAAAAGAACTGCCTTAAACTCTCAGCTGACTTTTCAGCAGCGACTCTGCATGCCAGTATTGTGGTTTATTCAAAGTTCTCAAAGGGGAACACTTACAATCAAGAATGCACATCAAGGCATTTATTCAGATTTCATGGGGAGATCAAATATTTTACAGGTAGCAGAAAAGCTAAAAAAGAGTTGAACCCCACCTACCTAGTTTTCCAACAATTCTCTGGAAATTCTCTAAGCGATAAAGGAAAAACTACAATTATAAACGGGCATCCCTGGTAGCTTAGCTGGTAAAGAATCCACCTGCAATGCAGGAGACAGTGGTTCGATATGTGGGTTGGGAAGATCCCCTGGAAGTGGGCATGGCAACTCATTCTAGTATTCTTGCCTGAAGAATTCCCATGGAGAGAGAAGCCTGGTAGGCTGCAGTCCATGGGGTCACAAAGAGTTGGAGACAACTGAGTGACTAAGTATCACACAATTAGAAACATGAAAATTATGAAAATAAAAAGTTCATTGGTAAACAAAAATATAGATTAAAGTTAGCAAATTAATCATAGACAAAATTTGTAGGAAAATTAAATGACAAAAGAGTATGATGCTATATCCACAGTAAGTAGGTAGGGGATACATAACACCAAAAATAATAAAATGTTATGTCAAAGCCACTAATTGTGGGGTAGGAGAGTAAAAATGTGGGATTCTTAAATAGATTTAAAGTTAAGAGATCAGAAATTTGGAATAATCACTATATAAAGAAATTGTCATGTATAAGTCTAGTAATAATCATATTCCAAAAAGCTTTAATAGATACATGCAGAATAAAGAGAAAGGGATCCAAACAAAACACTAAAGAGGGTCATGAAATCATAAAAGAAAAGAATAAAAGAAGTAAGGAATAAAAAAGAGCCTATAAAACACCCACAAAGCAATTAACAAAATGTCAGTAAGTACATAACTATCAATTTTTATTTGAAACATAAGTAGAATCCCAGGGATGGGGGAGCCTGGTGGGCTGCCATCTATGGGGTCACACAGAGTCAGACACAACTGAAGTGACTTAGCAGCAGCAGCAGCAGCAGACTAAATGTTCCATCAAAAGACAAAGACTGACTAAATGGATAGACTCTTCGAGCAAGAACTGGATGCACTGGGTAAAAAAAAGTGATATATCCAAAGAGTCTGTCATTTTCTCCACCTGGTAATATTTTCTCTGTTGTAGATCCTTTTGGTGGATATTCATATTGGCCTGAAATGTATTTTGCAATCTCCAATCATATGATTAGTATAATTGAAACTGTATAGGATTCTCTTAAGTTTATCAAGTAAAATTAGCAGTCAATTAATAAATGTAAAAAAATTTCAAATCTACATTTTAGTTTCTTTCCACTGTAACAAACCAAGACTAAGTTTATAATGGAAGTAATGGGACACTTGAAATCAACTGGCCACTTTTTATGACAAGTCACATTTAACCTTATGATACCTAAATGTCTAATCTTCAAATTAAGCAAGAGATTAATCCTACAACAAGCATTTTCATTTAGAGTTTGCTATACACCAGGCACCATGCTAATAATTAATACAGTGCTTAATTTAAAACTTATCATAAACTATGTGGATGGTAGCATATCCATTTTTACAGGGCAGGAGTAGAGACACAGATATAGAGAATGAACATATGGACAGGGTAGGGGGAGAACGGGAGAGTGGGACAAAATAGGAGAGTAGCATTTAAATACACACACTACTGCATGTAAAACAGATCGCTAATGGGAAACTGCTGTAAGGTACAGGGAGTTTAGCTCAATGCACCATGTGATCTAGAGGGGTGGGAGGAGGGTGAGGAAGGAGACTCAGGTTTGAACGCTGGGGTCAGGAAGAATCCCTGGAGAAGTAAATTACTGAAAATCCTGGTTTAAATCTCAACATTAACAAAATTAAGACCATGACATCCGGTCTTATCACTTCATGGCAAATAGAATGGGAAGCAGTGACAGATTTTCTTTCCTTGGGGTTCAAAATCCCCGCAGACTGACTGAAGCTATGAAATTAAAAGATACTTGCTCCTTGGAAGAAAACCTATGATAAATCTAGTCAGTGTATTATAAAGCAAAGACATCACTTTGCTGACAAAGGTTCATATAGTCAAATCTATGATTTTCTCTGTAGTCAGGTACGGATGTGAGAGCTGGACCATAAAGAAGGCTGAGAACCTAAGAATTGATGCTTTTGAATTGTGATATTAAGGAAGACTCTTGAGAGTTCCTTGGACTGCAAGGAGATCAAACGAGTCAATTTTAAAGGAAATCAGCCCTGAATATTCACTTACCTGGGTTCAGTCCCTGGGTTTGGAAGATCCCCTGGAGAAGGGCATGGCGACCAACTCCAGTACTCTTGCTTGGAAAATTCCATGGACAGAGGAACCTGGTGGGCTATAGTGTATAGGGTTGCAAAGAGTCAGACACAATTTAGTGACTAACACACATATTCATTTGAAAGACTGTTACTGAAGCTGATGCTCCAATATTTTGGTCACCTGATGTGAAGAACCAACTCATTGGAAAAGACTCTGATGCTGGGAAAGATTGAAGGAAAAAAGGTAAGGGAGTGGAAGAGGATAAGATGGTTAGACTTGCATGTGTAAGTTTAAGAGTCAACAGTTAGGCTGGGACCAAACCTATTTGTTTATGGAGTTGATATGCTCATCTAGGCATTTTCAGTGCCACCCACCGACTCAGTGGACATGAATTTCAGCAAACTCTGGGAGATAGTGGAGGACAGGGGAGCCTGATGTGATGCAGTCCATAGGCTTGTAAAGAGTCAGACCCTGCTTAACCACTGAACAACAACAGCAGCAAGGTCATTAACACAAAGATACATAAATAAATTCACCACAATCAAATACTGAATACAGGGTATAGCTAGGATTCTAGTTGAGTAAAGTCAGCCTTAGAGGGTCACCTCCTAGTCCTACTCTAACTCCTTGCTGCCTCACCCAGGATTCAGTTCAGATCCAACAGTTTTGAATATCCATGAGTAAGTGAGGACAAGGAGAGCTAAATTTTATTACGTCGCTTGAGTCAAATAATTATCATGTCCAATATAAGATTCACCTCTTCTTCCTCAATATGTTTTAAGTTCTATTTGTATATGCCTGACCTCCTTTACTCCCAAACATTCAAAACTTGTTTTAATTTTTTTGCATTTATTTTACCTTAATTCTTTTGGTGAGCTCTCCAGAACTCTGTAGCAATACAATAGTGCCACAGATCAGTTGACAACTTTATGTAGAAATTTCATGTTTAGCACGCTCTAATCTAGATGAGGAGAAGGGGATGACAGAGGATGAGATGGCTGGATAGCATCACTAACTAGACAGACGTGAGTCTGAGTGAATTCCAGGAGTTGGTGATGGACAGCGAGGCCTGGCATGCTGCGATTGATGGGGTCACAAAGAGTTGGACACAACTGAGCGACTGAATTGAACTGAACTGAACTGAATCTAGAAAAGCCTAGAGGACATTTGTCATCTGCCAGGTAAGGTCCTCACAGCTTCTCTTCTCTCACATTCAGAAATGACATATTATGAGCTTGTACACTCCTACACTCTTGGGTGTGCAGTTTTAATGAGATACTCCGTCTACTTCCCCAAGTGTTGTTGTTACTATTAAAACTGTAATAAAAATTTTCACAATATTTTCTTTCTGTCTGTTGCTAAAGCCATTTTTAAATATATATATATATTTTTTTTTTTCTTTTTTTACCCAGTATTCACTTCTCTAAGGACTCACCATGGGAACATCTATGATTCAAATATTTGAAGGTATTTGGGGAGGGAAACTGAGTTCAGCAAAGGGAATCATATTTATCTGTCAGGTTAGATATAAAGGTTTTTGTGTATTATTATTTTTATTTTATAATTATTTTTATGATTTTTTGTATTTTTAAGTGGAGTTTACTAGATATGACATGTTAAAACAAAAAAGAATAAACCACTTTATTGAGGAATGCTATCTCTCTTGTAAAAGGATTGTGAGCTTCTGATGTAGAAGTTTTTTTCAACAATGATGATGGTTTGTTACATTTACGTGGATGTTTTTCTCATCATCAGAATCCAGTGGTCTAATATTTGTTTCAGAAACACACAAGAAAATGCACTGGTCATAGCAAACACCCTCTTCCAGCAACACAAGAGAAGACTCTACACATGGACATCACCAGATGGTCAACACCGAAATCAGACTGATTATATTCTTTGCAGCCAAAGATGGAGAAGCTCTATACAGTCAACAAAAACAAGACCAGGAGCTGACTGTGGCTCAGAACATGAACTCCTTATTGCCAAATTCAGATTCAACTGAAGAAAGTAGGGAAAACCGGTAGACCATTCAAGTATGACCTAAATCAAATCCCTTATGATTATACAGTGGAAGTGAGAACTAGATTTAAGGGCCTAGATATGATAGAGTTCCTGAAGAACTATGGAATGAGGTTCGTAACATTGTAGAGTAGACAGGGATCAAGACCATCCCCATGGAAAAGAAATGCAAAAAAAGCAACATGGCAGTCAGGGGAGGCCTTACAAATAGCTGTAAAAAGAAGAGAGGTGAAAAGCAAAGGAGAAAGCGAAAGATATAAGCATCTGAATGCAGAGTTCCAAAGAATAGCAAGACGAGATAAGAAAGCGTTCTTCAGCAATCAGTGCAAAGAAATAGAGAAAAAAAAACAGGATGGGAAAGACTAGAGATTTCTTCAAGAAAATTAGAAATACCAAGGGAACATTTCATGCAAAGATGGGCTCGATAAAGGATAGAAATGGTCCAGACCTAACAGAAGCAGAAGATATTAAGAAGAGGTGGAAAGAATACACAGAAGAACTGTACAAAAAAGTTCTTCACGACCCAGATAATCATGATGATGTGATCAATAATCTAAAGCCAGACATCTTGGAGTGTGAAGTCAAGTGGGCCTTAGAAAGCATCACTACGAACAACGCTAGTGGAAGTGATGAAATTTCAGTTGAGCTCTTTCAAATTCTGTAAGATGATGCTGTGAAAGTGCTGCACTCAATATGACAGCACATTTGGAAAACTCAGCAGTGGCCACAGGACTGGAAAAGGTCAGGTTTCATTCAAATCCCAAAGAAAGGCAATGCCAAAGAATGCTCAAACTACTGCACAATTGCACTCATCTCACACACTAGTCAAGTAATGCTCGAAATTCTCCAAGCCAGGCTTCA
>SJYX01013195.1:226639-256401 GCA_006410675.1 Oreotragus oreotragus
TGGTTGACCAGTTTTCCCAGCACCACTTGTTAAAGAGATTGTCTTTACTCCATTGTATATTCTTGCCTCCTTTGTCAAAGATAAGGTGTCCATATGTGTGTGGATTTATCTCTGGGCTTTCTATTTTGTTCCATTGATCGATATTTCTGTCTTTGTGCCAGTACCATACTGTCTTGATGACTGTGGCTTTGTAGTAGAGCCAGAAGTCAGGCAAGTTGATTCCTCCAGTTCCATTCTTCTTTCTTAAGATTGTTGTGGCTATTCGAGGTTTTTTGTATTTCCATACAAATCTTGAAATTATTTGTTCTAGTTCTGTGAAAAATACCGCTGGTATCTTGATAGGGATTGCATTGAATCTGTAGATTGCTTTGGGTAATATATTCATTTTCACTATATTGATTCTTCCAATCCATGAACATGGTATATGGGAATATAATCTTAAATCTTATTTGTAAAGGCTTAGTTGAGGATTCTTTCAGTTTAACAGTTTTGCAACTTTAAACTTTTTCAGGTCATTGTTTCTTAACACAGGCAGTAAAACTCTCTCTCTTTTTTTTAATGTAATTAAGATCATTAGAGTTAAAGGACACTAACAACTGCAAGAAGGAGAACTATTCTGAGGGAGAAGAGAATTTGTCACCTTGAAATATGCCTCTTTGACATTATTATTGTTCAGCCCCTCAGTTTTGTCTAACTGTATGCGATCCCATGGACTGCAGAACACCAGGCTGCCCTGTCCTTCACTATCTCCCAGAGTTTGCTCAAACTTTTGTCCATTGACTCGTTGATGCCATCCAACCATCTCATCCTCTGTTGCCCTTTTCTCCTCCTCCTCCTCTTTACCAGCATCAGGGTCTTTTTCAATGAGTCAGCTCTTCACATCAGGTGGCCAAAGTTTTGGTGCTTCAGCTTCAGCATCAGTCCTTCCAAAGAGTATTTCCCTTAGGATTGACTGGTTTGATCTCCTTGTTGTCCAAGGGATTCTTAGGTGTCTTCTCCAGCACCACAGTTCAAAAGCATAAATTCTTCAGTGCTCAGCCTTCTTTCTGGTCCAGCTCTCACATCTGTGGGCTTCCCTGGTATCTCAGTTAGTAAAGAATCCACCTGCAATGCAGGAAATCCTGGCTCAATTTCTGAGTCAGGAAGATCCACTGGAGAAAGGATAGGCTACCCACTCCAGTATTCTTGGCCTTCCCTAGTGGCTAAGCTGGTAAAGAGTCTGCCTTTAATGTGGGAGACCTGGGCTCGATCCCTGGGTTGGGAAGATCCTTTGGAGAAGGAAAAGGCTACCCACTCCAGAATTCTGATCTGAAGAATTCCATGGACTATATAGTTCATGAGGTCATGAAGAGTCAGACACAAATGAGTAACTTGCACTCACTCACATCTGTATATGGCTACTGAAATAACCATAGCTTTGACTACGTGGACCTTTGTCAGCAAAGTGATGTCTCTACTTTTTAAAATGCTGTCTAGGTTTATCACCTCTTTTCATCCAAGGAACAAGTATCTTTTAATTTCATTACTGCTGTCACCCTCTGCAGTGATTTTGGAGACCACAAAAATAAAGTGTGTCACTCTTTGACATAAAGATTATTTTAGGCTGAATATTTTTAGAAACAGAGACATAGAAACTTTTGTTACAGAGCTCTCCATTTATAAGGGAAACCTCCATATTTTTAAGGGTGTCACCATCCCTGTACTAGGAAAAGCCTGAGTGCTTAGTTGCTCAGTCGTGTGGACTCTTTGGGACCCCATGGACCAGTAGCCCGCCAGGCTTCTCTGTCCATGCAGATTTTCCAGGCAAGAAAACTGAAGTGGGTTGCCATTTCCTTCTCCAGTGCAAGAGGTATACATGTTACCAAATTTCTGCTTGTTTTCCTCCTGTTAGTTTGCCTTCTGTTGTAGGGGATATCAGCCAAGAACTAAGAAGAGTAAAGGAAAAGTTATTTTTCCTCCTCCATAATTCTGTGGATGCATTTAATAGGAAAATCTTCTTTGGAAGGTTAACATGGAAATTTTGTGTCTATAATAATACAATATTATCGTCAAATGGAGATGACTCATTTTTTATTTGTAACACCCAAGAGTACTGTGTAAATTAATCTAGGCTTATATTGTAAGAAACTAACCATTGTTACAGATTTTAACAGCACTAGTCCTCACTTAAAAATCTGTCATTATGATTTTTAAATGCTGAAAAGGATTAAGGATTAAGTTGTGTTTTAAAATTGCATAGCCTTATTTGTTTTTGAATGTTTGCATCAATCCTTAATTATTGCTAGAAGTTCAAATAATGAATGAAGGCTGAATAGCTTCAATAAATACACATTTGAGACTTTCCTGTCTAAACATACTAAGAATATTTATATTATAACTTTGAACAGTAATCTTGGATTTACATTTCCTTAACACTTTTAAGTGTTACTTGCTTTTTATTTGTTATAGATTGTGGCCAGATGATAGTTGTATAGACACACAATGTAAGTAACCAAAACACAGAAATAATTAGCTTTATTCACAGCAAAATAAAATTGTTATAGAGTCTGTCGATTGAAAAATATGCACAACCTGAGAACTTCAATTTAAGCTTTATTTTGGGGAAAAATGAGGACTGCATCCTGGGACACAGTACCTCAGTTAGTTCTGAGAGAGTGCTCCAAAGAGGTAAGAGGGGGAATCAGGCTATATACAAGTTTGCAACAAAGGGAGGATGCAGCCTGAACATCAAAAATCAGGTATCAAGTTAAGGAATTTAGCATTCTACGTACGAGAAGATTTGAGCCTCTCAGTTCAGTTCAGTTCAGTTCAGTCGCTCAGTCATGTCTGACTCTTTGTGAACCCATGGACTATAGCACACCGGGATTCCCTGTCCATCACCAGCTCCCGGAACCTACTCAAATTCATGTCCATTGAGTCAGTAATGCCATCCAACCATCTTATCCTCTGTCGTCCCCTTCTCCTCCTGCCTTCAATCTTTTCCAGCATCAGGGTCTTTTCCAGAGTCAGTTTTTGCATCAGGTGGCCAAAGTACTGGAGTTTTGATTCAGAATCAGTCCTTCCAATGAATATTCAGGACTGATTTCCTTTAAGATTGACTGGTTGGATCTCCTTGTTGTCCTAGGGACTCTCAAGAATCTTCTCCAACACCACAGTTCAAAAGTATCAATTGTTTGGCACTCAGCTTTCTTTATAGTCCAACTCTCACATTGATACGTGACTACTGGATAATCATAGCTTTGACTAGGCAGGCCTTTGTTGGTAAAGTAAGGTCTCTTCTTTTTAATATGCTGTCTAGGTTGGTCACAGCTTTTCTTCCAAGGAGCAAGCATCTTTTAATTTCATGGCTGCAGTCACCATCTGTAGTGATTTTGGAGCCTCCCAAAATAGTCTCTCACTGTTTCCATAGTTTCCCCATCTATTTGCCATGAGGAGATGAGACCAGATGCCATGATCTTAGTTTCTGAATTTTGAGTTTTGAGCCAAAATTTTCACTCTTCTCTTTCCTTTTCATCAAGAGGTTCTTTAGTTCTTCTTCACTTTCTGCCATAAGGTGGTGTCATCTGCATATCTGAGGTTATTGATATTTCTCCTGGCAATCTTGATTCCAGCTTATGCTTCATCCAGTTGACATTTTGCATGATATGTTTCCGGGCTCACTGAATTCATTCTTTTCATGTGAACCTCAGCTATGTGGGGCCAAAACCTGTTTCCTGTTCAGCTTAAGGAGTGGCAGATGGGTGCTTCTTCCATTCCCCCAGCTCCTCAGTAATCACCGTGGAGGAGGGGTGGGCAGCATCTGTTGCATCACAGTTTTGGGAGCCCTCATTTACTTTTGGAGGCCAGAAATGGTTGATGGCTGTGATATTTCTTGTTTGCTGATATGGCAAGAGATAGTTTCATTTCACAAGCCCTGTATCGAGAAAATTTGATGACTGACATCTACACAACCATCACCAGTGAAACTCTGAGGAGAAGAGGTAGACTAAGTTTCTAGACCATCTTTTCTTCAAGACTGTTTTTGAACTTGGTATATTTTATTTACCTGAATAATATTAGATTAAAAAAATAGCTAAATGATATTAGGAAGATATATGATATCATACTATTGGACACTATTTAGAATTTTATCTCACAAAAATGAAGACCTCTTGTTTTAACTTTTTCCTATACTTCAGTTGCGGTCTACTAATTTAACAATGTCTACACATTAGAAGTATTACTAACTAATTGCTAAGTTGCACACAGTATTTAAAAAAAAAAAAAGGCTGAAGAAATAAATTTCTTTTTTTGTGTGATCTGTTTATTTCTCATAAATAATCCCATGCTGTTAAGAAACAGTACTATAAATGAAAAATAATTAGCCTTTTTTTTTTTTTTTTTTTTTTTTAGCATATGTGCTACAATTAACCGACAATACTGGCTCTGAGCCCTTGTGATTTCTCTGAAGACAAATGGAGAGCTTACATAGCATAAATCTGTACGTGCTGCGTTGATTAGTCACTAAGTCATGTCCAACACTTTACAGTCCCATGGACTGCAGCCCACCAGGCTCTCCTGTCCATGGGATTTCCCAGGCAAGAATACTGGAGAAGGTTGCCATTTACTTCTCCAGGAGATCCTCTCAACCCAGGGGTTGAACCTGCCTCTGCTGCTTGATGGGTGGGTTCTTTACCACTGAGCCATCTAGGAAGCACTGTTAGTGTTGTGTGAGTGATAGTTACTCAGTCGTGTCCAACTCTTTGTGACCCTATCGACTGTAGCCTGCCAAGCTCCTCTGTCTGTGGAATTCTTAGAAAGTTTTATTAATTCCAAGCCCTATTTTTGTCATTGCTGTTGCTGTATTTTGATCTACCACATTCATAATGCAAATTGAGCATTTCAAAACATCAACACTGGATGAAAATTTACCAGGAAACATTTTAATACATTTTTTAGGAAGAATTCTTATATCCGTTATTAAATTTTTGTTGTTGTTCAGGCACTCAGTCATGTCTGACTCTTTGCAACCCTATAGACTGTAGCACGCCAGACTTCCCTGTCCTTCACCATCTCCCAGAGTTTGCTCAAACTCGTGTCCATTGAGTTGATGATGGCATCTAAGCGTCTATCAGCCCCTTCTCCTCCTGTCCTCAATCTTTCCCAGTATCACCAATGATAATTAAAATTTAGAGCTAAATGCTTAGAGCTAGACTGAAATATGACCAGGATGAAATAGAAAGGGAATCACTCAATCACTCAGATCCTTTCCAGGGGAATCTTAGTGGAAGTGAATCTCCTTTGGATAGTATACATTTCAGACATCCTGTAGCCCAAAGATGAATTAATGAAATACCCATTCTCTTAAGTGTGTTCCTCTCAGCTCTTATCCTGAGCAGCCTACTTCCTAAATCAATCCTCAGTCCCAGCTGTGCATCAGAATCTCTTATAAAATTTTGTGAAGATTGACGTTCTCTGTCAGAACTGGACTTTCTTATGTGGCTCCTTTGGTGTATCTTTATTTAGAAAATAGCTTTTCTCTCTGTTCTTTATCCTATTTTGATCCCTGAGGGAAAACAAATCTCAATGTTTTTACCAAGCCAAAAGCAGAACAACCAATGTTTTATTTCAACTTTGGGCAGTGTCAAAAAAAAAAAAAGTGATCTTGGTAAATCCTCACTCACCACTATATATATATGTGTGTGTGTGTGTGTGTGTGTGTGTGTGTAACTGAGTACAAGAATAAGCTATCCTATCAGGAAATTCTTGTGTAATCAAATTAATCCATCTACATAAACAACTTTCTAAGTTCTAGTTTGTACTTTACGCCATCCAGGAAGGCATTGAGAAGAATGAGAAACAAACAAACATGCTTTTTAAGGAAACAATTCTTTAATGGATCTTGATAACTTTTGCTCTAATGAGAATATTGTCAGTGTCAGCTTTTACCTCTTGACAATGAACATGTAAAATGAAAGGATATTGAAACTCTGCTGTTTTATGGTATCTATGAAGCCATCTCTGGAGCTTTAATTGAATCATATTTATCTTGGCAATTTAGCAGGTGAAAACATTTTTTATTTTTACAAAAAAATTCACTAAACAATGTACCATGTGAAGAGAAAACACTATATCAGGAAATGCAATCAAATACATTTCAAGCAGGGTTTCTTTTAAAAGGTTTTACTGCTTTTCCAAGCTCTAGGCTATTGGCCCACCTCTTCCTTTCTGACATTTAAAGAGCTTGCTTTGAAAATACTATTTCATTAGAAAATACCTTAGAAGGTAGTAAACAAAGTCCAGAACATTCAACCATTGCAAAACATAAGCTTTATCTATCCACTTGGGTATATTCTTTACCTCTATTCATCACTCCATTCTTTTCTTCTGGTCCTGCAGGGATGTTTTACAACATCCTAGCCAGTATTATAGCCCAAATAAAGCACATTATT
Organism: Oreotragus oreotragus; assembly: GCA_006410675.1. NCBI lineage: Eukaryota > Metazoa > Chordata > Mammalia > Artiodactyla > Bovidae > Oreotragus > Oreotragus oreotragus. The sequence continues at coordinate 233,071 of SJYX01013195.1, forward strand.
TGAACAGACTTGTAAACTTCAGTGATTCATAATTGTTCATCTATGACAACAGAGTAAGTTGAATAAAAAATAAAGAATAATAGCATTTTTTGAAGAAATACTCCAAACTATGAGTATATGAAAAGTAGATTCAACTTTTTTAATGGATAAGGACAAAATATTTAGAATAATTTTTCAGGTTATTGTTCACATTGGTTTTCTGGGAGAATCTACATTGTTTATCCGCTTACAATGCAGGAGACTTGGACTTGATCCCTGGGTTGGGAAGATCCTCTGGAGGAGGGCATGGCAACTCACTCCAGTATTCTTGCCTGGAGAAGCCCCAAGGAGAGAGGAGCCTAGCAGGCTACAGTCCAAGGAGTCCCAGAGAGTCAGATACAACTGAGTGACTAAGCATAGCACAACACAGCACTACATTGTTTGCAAACTTATATATCTCCACCTATGCAATAAAAAGAATATCTTTACTTACTTCTCAGTGATGTTCAAAGAATGTGAGGAAATATGCACAAATCATATCAGATTTAAAAGAACTCAAAATAATATTAAATGAACCATCATTTAGATTTCACCATAGAATGAGGCATTTGTTTAGGTGACTGTTACAATGAACTTTCTTCCTTTTCTTGCTTTGATGGAAAGATTTAAAAACTGTATTGCATTCTCTTTACAACAAATGGATTGTGGAACACGCTGCATATTTTTAAGTAGCAATGTCATCTTTAAAAACATGTTCTCGTTGTTTCTACTGTGATAGAAAGATGTCCAAAAGGGCCATTAAGCTTCTAGGACATTTTGCCTCTACAATTCTTAAATCTGCTTTGTATATTTTTCCCCATTTTCTCTCACATTTATGCAATCAATAGTATTTTATTACCTCGTATCTACCTTTAAAATCCTCTCATCGATTAGCACCTTCATAATTCGTTGCTTCACTTCTTCTATGAGCTAGAAAAAGACAGCTAAGTTTGCTAACTATGTGGCCAAATAAAAAGGAATGAATGTACATGTTTATTAAGAACAAAGAGCTGCCTGTGAACAAAGTAATTGAGATTTAGAGCTTGATGTGTATGCCATTTTTCTTCACCCTTCTGATGTCTCATTTTCTAGTTTATGTTTCTCAGCAGTATTTCCTAGAGTTAAAATTGTTCTCTATATTAAACTCAATTTGATTCAACAATCACTAAGATAACATTTTTTTTAAGCAAGACATAATGTTGGGCCCTATGAATGATGGAAACAGGACAAAAACAATTACACAAAGAGTTTATAATAGAGAAATAAACATTCTTACCATAGAGTATTCTTTGAGTCATTATAATGTATTATACTTTTTTCAGAAGGTCACACCCTGTAGACAGAAAGAGTTTTGAACACATTAGAGAAATATTATAATAGGCATATAAAATAATGTTAGTATAAAGAGGAGATATAGGGCTGAAAATAAACAAGTAGAAATTTAAAATATGTAGTCACCTTGGATTCAAAATGAAAAGTGAAAATATTTTTATTCATTGGGATTCATTTTAAAATTCATAAAAACACTCTAATCAATGTACAACTGAGTGATTTATTTTTCCAGATGTGACTATCCCATCAGTAAAAACTAGAACTTGTATACCTTTCTTTCACCAGAAAATGTTAAAGCATGTACTTTCTGTTAGGGAAGTAAAGTCATTCATACTCATTATAAATGAATGAATAATAAAAATGTAAATTGTTTCCTAATGTCCTCTATTATAAATTTCTTTATATTTTACCTTTTGTATTTTGCTTGAACATATTTCTTTTTATGACCTACACCCTTATTAATTTGAAATTTTGAACATATACCTCCATTTGTCTATTTGTCATTCTATCTTTAAAGGAGTATTAAACCTGTATTTCCAAATCATCATACTAAATTTAAAGAATTAATACTGTTCAATATTAAGTTGGGTTACCTGCTTCCTTATCTCTGGATTATTGAGATGATGGTCTAATTATCAACAATGTCTAATTATTAAAACTTTAGAATTTTTGGTCTAAGCTATTGTTTAGATCAAAAATATTAGCCCTTTAATATTGTTTAGATCAAAAAATTAGCCCTTTAGTATTTCTGCATGTGTATGTGTGTGTGTGTGTGTGTGTGTGTGTGTGCGCTCTTTATGTGACTCATTTTATCAAGCCTCAGTTTTACTATCATTATATTCATATAGATTCAGTTCAGTTCAGTCAGTTCAGTCACTCAGTCATGTCCAACTCTTTGTGACCTCATGAATCGCAGCACGCCAAGCCTCCCTGTCCATCACCAACTCCCAGAGTTCACTCAGACTCACATCCATCGAGTCCGTGATGCCATCCAGCCATCTCATCCTTGGTCGTCCCCTTCTCCTCCTGCCCCCAATCCCTCCCAGCATCAGAGTCTTTTCCAATGAGTCAAATTTTTGCATGAAGAGGCCAAAGTACTGGAGTTTCAGCTTTAGCATCATTCCTTCCAAAGAAATCCCAGGGCTGATCTCCTTCAGAATGGATTGGTTGGATCTCCTTGCAGTCCAAGGGATTCACAAGAGTCTTCTCCAACACCACCGTTCAAAAGCATCAATTCTTCAGCACTCAGCCTTCTTCACAGTCCAACTCTCACATCCATACATGACCACAGGAAAAACCATAGCCTTGACTAGACGGACCTTAGTCGGCAAAGTAATGTCTCTGCTTTTGAATATGCTATCTAGGTTGATCATAACTTTCCTTCCAAGGAGTAAGTGTCTTTTAATTTCATGGCTGCAGTCACCATCTGCAGTGATTTTGGAGCCCCAAAAAATAAAGTCTGACACTGTTTCCACTGTTTCTCCATCTATTTCCCATAAAGTGATGGGACCAGATGCCATGATCTTAGTTTTCTGAATGTTGAGCTACCATTATTGCATTATTTATTGCTTACTATCACTTATTATGATCTTCCTCTTTCCTTATCTTATGAATTTATCCAGATATGATCAGAATATTTTCTTAAAGAATTTCCTTATATAGAGTACAGAGATGGCATACAATCTAAATCCTTTTAAGTTGAAAAATAAAATCTTTCTTTAGCAGTTATGTAGGACTACTATGTATGTAGAATACTTTGATTGTATTATTTTTATTCACCAAGGTCTATAAATATTGCTCATTTAAATTCTAGTATGTAGGTCATAAAAGAGTGGTCTGATTTTTGTACATAAAAAATACTTTCTGATGAAAACCATATGTGTTTTTTTTACAATTAGGCTCAGCATCAGGGAGCACAATATTGAAAAACAGTACCTTAGAACAGTAGGAGTTCATTTTACCTTCATGTAAAAGAAGTCAAGAAATGAAGAGTCCAGTGATCTCTTTTTCTAGACATGAATATCCCACCTAGATATACATGATCCATGTTTATCTATCATAGATTCATATCATTTCAGAGGCTGGAGAGCTTTCATATATCTCTCCAATATCCCATAGGAAATACATCTTGTCCTCATGGTCTAGTAGAGCTTCTAATTCTCCAGTTTCCAGATTCCCATTCTATGAAACAAATTGAAAAAAGAGAGGAAAATGACACTTCTTTCCCTTTCATAAAATCCACTTTATTAAGATATAAATTTCATGAAATAAAATACAGCTATTTAAAATTTTAGGTTGATTAATTTTGGCATATGTATATGTTTGTATAAACACCATCACAATCAAAATTTTGACCATTTCCATCATTTTTAATACAAGTACTGATTGGATAGTATCAGTGTAAAATAGTATTGCTTATTATAGAATTTCATACAAATGGGTTCATACAGTATATATAATTTTGTATCTGACTTCTTTCTCACAGGATGGTTTCGAGATTTAACACTTTTTCTTCTGTATTGATCATTTGTACACTTTTATTGATGAATACCACTTTATTTCTTAGTTGTTCTAGTTAAAGTTCTAGTAACTGTTCATCATCTGGTCTTGTAGTGTATCACCCTACAAATGTGATGTTTAATATTCAGCCAATCACTCAAGGAAATCATGCAGATTTCTAGTATTCTCTTTCTATATATCCCACTCCTTTCCAGATCTATGTCCTACAAATTACAGATGGTCAGTAATGTCTGTTTCTTGAACTCAAAGAGGTAGCTGGTCTTCAAACTTTCCCTTTGTGCACTAATATCTAGAAAGCACTCCCAGGTAGAAAGCTGGGGCAGTTGTTGAGTTTATCTCATTTGTTTCCAGTCTCTCTGGGATCATAATTCTGTATTGTTTCTTGCTTAATGTCTCAAATGGGTGATTAATTACTTAATTCAGTTTTCTAGTTGTCTATATTGGGAGAGCTAGTTTGTTACTAATTAGTCCATACTGACTACAAACCAAGAGAGAGTAGTAAGTAGATATGTAAGTATACACTTTGGAGGTTCATTTAAGCATTGCAGCTTATATCTCATTGGCCAGTACTAAAGTCATGGCTACATTTAACTTACAAAAGGAGACTTGAACATACAAATATAGGTTGGTGAAAATATGCTCAACTTAAATATAGTTCTTTTACTAAAGAAGTAGAGAACAGTAGAAATTGGAAAGCAACTAAAAGTCACAATTACAGGAAACCTTCAAGATTATTTTATGATTTCATATTATATACAGAGATAGTATCGGGGGGAAATGTAAACCTTTTAGGAAAATGTAGAAACAAATCACATAAGAGCCAATAAAAATTATGATTCACAAAGTTCAACTATCTAGTAATCAAAGAAATTGAAATTAAAACCACAACTGTAAGCAAGTAAAAACTGAAAAGATTGGCAAGATATCAGATAGGATATTAAACATGTAAACTCTAATAAACTACTAGTTGAAGTTAAAATTAGTACCATCACTTGGAAATGTAATTTAAAAATATCTAGTATAGAAAAAGTTATGCCTAAGTCTAGCTATTCCTTTTGTAGGAATTTGTCTTGAAGAAACTTTTTCACAAGAACACAAGGAAACCTGTTGCTGCTTAGTTACTAAATACTATCTGACCCCATAGGCTGCCACACACCAGGCTCCTCTCTCCTCCACTGTCTCCTGGAGTTTGCTCAGATTCATGTCCTTTGAGTCAGTGATGCTATTTAACCATCTCATTCTCTTCCACCATTTTGTTTTTTGCCTTCAGTCTTGCCCAGCATCAGGGTCTTTTCCAATTAGTCGGCTCTTTGCATCAGGCGACCAAATATTTCAATGAATATTCAAGGCTGACTTCCTTTACAATTGGCTGGTTTGATTTCCTTGCAGTCCAAGGGACTCTCAAAAGTCTTCTCCAGCACCACAATTCAAAAGCATAAATTCTTAGGTGCTCAGCCTTCTTTATGGTCCAAATCTCACACCTGTACATGATGACTGGAAAAACCATATAGCTTTGACTATACAGACCTTTGTTGGCAAAGTGATGTCTCTGCTTTTTTCTTTTCTAAATTTCAAACTTTACAATTTTTATTTTGTATTAGGGTATAGCCAATTAACAATGTTCAATATTGTGGTAGTTTCAGGTGAATAGTAAACAGACTGAGCCATACATGTACATGTGTTCCTTCTCCCCCAGATTCCCCTCCCATATAGGCTGGAACATAACAGTCAGCAGAGTTCCATGTGCTATACAATAGGCCTTTGCTGATCATCCACTTTAAATATAGCAGTGTATACATGACCTGACTATTCCTCATGGCTGCAGTCACTCACTGTCTGTACTGATTTTGGAAGCCAAGAAAAGAAAGCCTGTTACTACTTCCACTTTACCCTTTTCTATTTGTCATGAAACTATGGGACCAGATGCCATGATCTGTTCTTTTATTTTTTTTTTAGGCTGAATTTCAAGCCAGCTTTTTCCCTCTCCTCTGTCACTTTCATCCAGAGATTCTTTAGTTCCTCCTCTCTTTCTGCCATTAGAGTGGTATCATCTGCACATCTGAGGTTGTTGCTGTTTCTCCCAGTGGTCTTGATTCTACCTTGCAATCCATCCAGCCCAGCATTTCATATGATGTACTCTGCATGGAAGTTGTATAAGCAGGATGACAATATACAGCCTATCATATTCCTTTTTCCAATCTGGAAATGATCAGTTGTTCCATGTCCAGTTCTACCCCTGTTGCTTCTTGACTCACATACAGAATTCTCAGGAGACAGGTAAGGTGGTCTGGTGTTCACATCTCTAAGAATTTCCCACAGTTTGTTGTGGTCCACATAGTCAAAGGCTTTAGAGTAGTCAATAAAGCAGAAATAGATGTTTTTCTGGAACTCCCTTGCTTCCTCCATGATCCAACTCATGTTAGCTATTTGATCTCTGGTTCCTCTGCCTCTTCAAAACCCAGGCTGTACATCAGCAAGTTCTCAGTTCACATACTGCTGAAGCCTAGTTTGAATGATTTTGAGCATAACCATTCTAGAATGTGAGATGAGTCTTATTATATGGTAGTTTGAATAATCTTTGTCATTGGTATTCTTTGGAATTGGAATCAAAACTGACCTTTTCCTATCCTGTGGCCACTGCAGAGTTTTCCAAATTTGCTGACATTGAGTGCAGCACTTTAACACCATCATGGCCCATAACTTCATTAAGTTACACAAGCCCCTTTGCAGGACAAGGCTGTGATCCATGAAGAGGAGGGACATCCATAGGAGGATGATGACAATAACAACAAAAGAAAACAGAAAATAGACAAATAAATTGTGGCATACAAGTGTATTTCATATAATGAAATACTTTATAGCAGTGAAAATTAACCAAGAACTTCCATAGAAAATAGATTTCTCTGCCAACCTATTAGTAACTATGACCTTTCAACATGTCAGTCAAGCTGTGGCTGTCTCTTGGCTTGTGTTGGATTGAGAAATAGTAAAAAATGGGATAAGTTTCTTCTCTAGGGATCTCAGGGAGATTAGTTTAAGAAGTAGTGTTGAGGCTACTCTACTCTCAGGAAGAAAATATGTAGATTATTCTCAACCAAGTACAATGCTTCTTCCCCAATATTTCCATCTTTTCTAAAAGCTAGCCTTCACAAACCACAGGAGTAAGTATCCACCCATGATCCAGATAGATTTTTACACAGATTATCTCACTCTCTTTCTACCACCCAACATACATAAATACAATGTATCTATCTATAATCTTTGCCTCAGATTTCACTGGTAGTACAAGACTTTTTTTAAGTATCTGGAGCTTCTCTGTGTTCTGTCTATCAAAATCTTGATTGAGGACACCCTACTTTAAAGGTCTGAGCTATATGCAATATAGCTACATTTGATAAATGATGCCGTATCCTTAAGGCTCTAACAGTGAGCCACGGTTCAATGAACAGCAGAGTACTAGGTTCTTGTTGAGGCTCTCATCTTCCCACAATTNTGAGGTTGTTGCTGTTTCTCCCAGTGGTCTTGATTCTACCTTGCAATCCATCCAGCCCAGCATTTCATATGATGTACTCTGCATGGAAGTTGTATAAGCAGGATGACAATATACAGCCTATCATATTCCTTTTTCCAATCTGGAAATGATCAGTTGTTCCATGTCCAGTTCTACCCCTGTTGCTTCTTGACTCACATACAGAATTCTCAGGAGACAGGTAAGGTGGTCTGGTGTTCACATCTCTAAGAATTTCCCACAGTTTGTTGTGGTCCACATAGTCAAAGGCTTTAGAGTAGTCAATAAAGCAGAAATAGATGTTTTTCTGGAACTCCCTTGCTTCCTCCATGATCCAACTCATGTTAGCTATTTGATCTCTGGTTCCTCTGCCTCTTCAAAACCCAGGCTGTACATCAGCAAGTTCTCAGTTCACATACTGCTGAAGCCTAGTTTGAATGATTTTGAGCATAACCATTCTAGAATGTGAGATGAGTCTTATTATATGGTAGTTTGAATAATCTTTGTCATTGGTATTCTTTGGAATTGGAATCAAAACTGACCTTTTCCTATCCTGTGGCCACTGCAGAGTTTTCCAAATTTGCTGACATTGAGTGCAGCACTTTAACACCATCATGGCCCATAACTTCATTAAGTTACACAAGCCCCTTTGCAGGACAAGGCTGTGATCCATGAAGAGGAGGGACATCCATAGGAGGATGATGACAATAACAACAAAAGAAAACAGAAAATAGACAAATAAATTGTGGCATACAAGTGTATTTCATATAATGAAATACTTTATAGCAGTGAAAATTAACCAAGAACTTCCATAGAAAATAGATTTCTCTGCCAACCTATTAGTAACTATGACCTTTCAACATGTCAGTCAAGCTGTGGCTGTCTCTTGGCTTGTGTTGGATTGAGAAATAGTAAAAAATGGGATAAGTTTCTTCTCTAGGGATCTCAGGGAGATTAGTTTAAGAAGTAGTGTTGAGGCTACTCTACTCTCAGGAAGAAAATATGTAGATTATTCTCAACCAAGTACAATGCTTCTTCCCCAATATTTCCATCTTTTCTAAAAGCTAGCCTTCACAAACCACAGGAGTAAGTATCCACCCATGATCCAGATAGATTTTTACACAGATTATCTCACTCTCTTTCTACCACCCAACATACATAAATACAATGTATCTATCTATAATCTTTGCCTCAGATTTCACTGGTAGTACAAGACTTTTTTTAAGTATCTGGAGCTTCTCTGTGTTCTGTCTATCAAAATCTTGATTGAGGACACCCTACTTTAAAGGTCTGAGCTATATGCAATATAGCTACATTTGATAAATGATGCCGTATCCTTAAGGCTCTAACAGTGAGCCACGGTTCAATGAACAGCAGAGTACTAGGTTCTTGTTGAGGCTCTCATCTTCCCACAATTTACAAATTTATGACTCTTATTTTGCTTTCAAATCTATAGAGTGTATCAAAAATAAATTGTTACAGTATCCTAAAACATCAGGGATAGCATTTAGATTATTACAAAATGTTAGGAGGGCTTGTTAATTTAAAAGCATTGATAGTACTAAAGATCCAGGCCCTCCTAAAAACCTGTTGTTCTGATAACATATCCACTTTTTTTTTTTTTTTTTTTTTTTGTGCATTCTCAGTCATGGCCATTATCAAGTGACATTCAAATCCCTCTTTGCCCATGCACTTTTTTTCCCCCTTTGGCTGTACCACATCAAACCCTGGCCCTTAGCAATGGAAGCACTACATTCTAATCCTTTGGACTGCCAAGGAATTCCCTGCTCAAGCACTTTCATAGGCAGTCTTCAATGAACATCTAATGATTGCAGCTTTCTCAGTTTCATCCATCCTGTTAAAAATTGGAAAGATTTTGTTTCAAAGTCAATAGCAGACATATATTTTCACCAACAGTAGAGTATTTCACTCAAATCGCTACATTCTTTTTGCCTCCAATATAGATTTTCCTCAACAAAATAATTCAAAGCAAGACTCCTGAAAGTAAAAGTAATCATCTAATTTAATTAAAAAATATATACAGCAAGAGTTTATACTACCTATCTACTGAAAATTGCCAAGGAACAAGTGAAAAATAATCTGGTTTGTACATTAATGAATAGTACTGGAGTTGTTTAAAAAAATGTCAAAACATATTTTGAAAAGGGATATCCATTGGCATTAGCTAACCTGAATCTACCATTGAAATTTCAAATCAAGCAAGTAAAAATAATAATCCAGATGAACTGGCAATAAAAATTAGACAGTATATCTGCTTTTAACATTTACAGCTCCCAGTATTTCCAATTTTCTAAATAGTTTATATTACAAATGTGTTAAAAAGTTAAAAAAAAAAAACAGAAAATAAAGCCATATATGTGGGAAAAAATAGATTTATGAAAAAAGTGTATTTTGTTCACCATACTTAGAACAATACTTGAGTCCAATAAACCTAAAATACTCCATTCTGAACTTCTGTTTTCTTTTAGAGATCTCTGAAGAGTTAGTTTTTAGACTTTCCCATTTTTAACCTGCAATTATTCTAAAATAGCAAAATATATTGATATGGAAGAAGCATTATTTAAATACAATGGTTTCCAGACTTTGTTTCACTTAGTATCAACTGCAGAGATTTTAAAAATCCCATGCCCATGCCAACCTCTTACTAATTAAATCATGTGTGGAAGGGAATGCAGGTATCTGTTTCTGAAGAGTCCCCAGGGGATTCTAATATGCAGTATGCTTTGAGAATCATTGCCTTAATGTCTCTATAATGTAATAGTTCAAATAAGTGGCATTTTAATTTATTTTAAGTACACATTGTTACTCTAGCTTAAGGTTTCAAAAATTTCTGAATGAATTGTTCTAAGGCAAAGCCCAGATATCAGCATTACTTCAGTTTCCCAGCTTAGTCTTATTTTCAAAACTGTGTTGGAAGCACTTCCCTGGTGGTTCCGTGGGCTAAGACTCTGCACTTCCACTGCAGTGGGCACAGGTTCCATTCCTGGGGAGGGAACTATGATCCCACATGCTTCACAATCAACAACAACAAAATTGCCTTTGAGAACTTCCGCATGAGGTGCCAAGGTGCTAATACCATTCAAATCTACTCCAATGGCCAGATGCAAAGAAATGATCAGATCACAGCTAAATGACCAGATAAACATATTTTCCATTTAAACTTTATTTTCATAAAACTGTGTACACTATTTTCAAGTATGTGTTTCCTCAGGAATGTCTCTTACAATTATATTAATATTATGAAAATGCTTCAGTGTTAGAACAAGAATGAACTTAAAAGCGATACAACAGAAATGATCACAAATTAAAAATGAAATTAGATCAGTTCAGCTCAGTTGAGTTGCTTAGTCGTATCTGACTTCATGCAACCCCATGAATTGCAGCACGCCAGGCCTCCCTGTCCATCACCAACTCCCGGAGTTCACTCAAACTAATGTCCATTGAGTTGGTGATGCCATCCAGCCCTCTCATCCTCTGTCATCCCCTTTTCCTCCTGCCCCTAATCACTCCCAGCATCAAAGTCTTTTCCAATGAGTCAACTCTTCACATGAGGTGGTCAAAGTATTGGAGCTTCAGCTTCAGCATCAGTCCTTCCAATGAACACCCAGGACTGATCTCCTTTAGGATGGACTGTTTGGATCTCCTTGCTGTCCAAGGGACTTGCAAGAGTCTTCTTCAGCACCACCATTCAAAAGCATCAATTCTTTGGCGCTCAGCTTTCTTCTTCACAGTCCAACTCTCACATCCATACATGACCACTGGAAAAACCATAGCCTTGACTAGACAGACCTTTGTTGGCAAAGTAATATCTCGGCTTTTTAATATGCTCTCTAGGTTGGTCACAACTCTCCTTCCAATGAGTAAGCATCTTTTAATTTCATGGCTGAAATCACCATCTACAGTGATTTTGGAGCCCCACAAAATAAAGTCTGACACTGTTTCCACTGTTTCCCCATCTATTTCCCATGAAGTGATGGGACCAGATGCCCTGATCTTCGTTTTCTGAATGTTGAGCTTTAAGCCAACTTTTTCACTCTCCTCTTTCGCTTTCATCAAGAGGCTTTTTAGTTCCTCTTCACTTTCTGCCATAAGGGTGGTGACATCTGCATATTGGAAGTGATTGATCTTTCTCCCGGCAATCTTGATTCCAGCTTGTTCTTCTTCCAGCCCAGCATTTCTCATGATATACTCTGCGTATAAGNGCTTTTTAGTTCCTCTTCACTTTCTGCCATAAGGGTGGTGACATCTGCATATTGGAAGTGATTGATCTTTCTCCTGGCAATCTTGATTCCAGCTTGTTCTTCTTCCAGCCCAGCATTTCTCATGATATACTCTGCGTATAAGTTAAATAAGCAGGATGACAACATACAGCCATGATGAAGTCCTTTTCCTATTTGGAACCAGTCTGTTGTTCCATGTGCAGTTCTAACTGTTGCTTCCTGACCTGCATACAGATTTCTCAAGAGTCAGGTCAGGTGGTCTGGTATTCCCATCTCTTTCAGAATTTTCCACAATTTATTGTGAGCCACACAGTCAAAGGCTTTGGCATAGTCAGTAAAGCATAAATAGATGTTTTTTTTCTGGAACTCTCTTGCTTTTTTGATGATCCAGTAGATGCTGGCAATTTGATCTCTGGTTCCTCTGCCTTTCTAAAACCAGCTTGAACACCTGGAAGTTCACAGTTCACGTATTGCTGAAGCCTGGCTTGGAGAATTTTGAGCATTACTTTACCAGAGTGTGAGATGAGTGCAATTGTGTGGTAGTTTGAGCATTCTTTGGCAAAGCCTTTCTTTGGGATTGCAATGAAAACTGACCTTTTCCAGTCCTGTGGCCACTGCTGAGTTTTCCAAATGTGCTGGCATATTGAGTGCAGCACCTTCACAGCATCATCTTTTAGGATTTGAAACAGCTCAACTGGAATTTTATCACCTCCACTAGCTTTGTTCTTAGTGATGCTTCCTAAAGCCCACTTGACTTCACTTTCCAGGATGTCTGGCTCTAGGTGAGTTAAATGAAGTTAAGATTCCATTAAAAGATGAAGAGAAATTCTCTATATACTGCTTAATATATCTTTAATAATTCTGTTGCCTCTTTCTGCCTTGTAGAATTGAAAAGTTAATATATAAACAGTAAGAAAAAAGTAAGACCTGCTCATCTCCAGTGAGCATGGAATTTAACAGATATGAGTTTAAAGTTAGTTAAAGTTCTGAGATATCAACCCATACCTAAAAATCCCTCTAGAATGATGGCCTTAAAAGAGAATTAAAGATAAATATTCCCTTTTTCATAATGAAATAACATCTCTATTTCCAATCAAGCAATTAAAAAGCCACATGAATAATTACAGATCAGTAATTTGAAATCCTAAGTTTTGTAAAAAAGGAAACAGAAGCTCAAAGACCAGATTGATCTGAGAATACAAAATCTGTTAGCAGCAAAGCTGGGTCTCAGACTGATTTTCCTGATTCCTCACATGAAAGTGCTTTCATAGGCCATAAATTGGTAGATTAAAACAAAGCACAAGAAGATTGACAATGATGTCTTCCAAATGTTACATAATATCTTTATAATGAAAACAGCCTGAGAATGTATCTGAAAGAAGCAGAAGTAAACAACAGATTACCAAATTATGGCTTTATACTCTGGTGCCAAAAAATAAGAACTTTGTAGTCTTTGAGAGACATTAGGGGGTGTATTTTATTGTCCATGTGCTTCTAAGCACCCAAATCATAAAGTAGGGTGTCCCCGTCAGAACAGGGGTAATATGCAACCAAACACACCTAGTCAGCTACGTTAGCTTGTGTTCTGGTTAACTGTGGCATCCTGGGGACTAGTTAAGAATTCAGGGTGACTGGTTAGTGTTCTTGCCTTATCATTTATTAAATATTTTGTGTCTCATTCCTGCTTACGAAGCTGTTAAAAAGCACTTTTAAAATTGCACAATTAAAATGCTCTATGAAGCATTACTATATTAAGACAAAACAAGAAAGACAAAAGGTTGGTCCTACAGAAATTTTATTAAGTTACGAGAATTGGAAGGCTTTGTTGAAACCAATATACTGTAGCAGTTTTATAGATTAAAGAGGTAGGCTTTGAAATATGTGTGAAATATTTTAAGGGAAAAGGAAATTACAAGCCGATTGCATTATTTTCATGATGAGGTCAAATAGAAATTCCATTTGAATACTCACAATGTTAGAATGCATTCAACTGTATGGAAGTCAAAATGCATTCTTAATGGTTTCCAAAGATTCTTAAGACATAATAAACTGCTTTGACCCTGAGAAATTACACTTGCAAATAGGCTATATAAATGAAACATGTGTGTGCTTAGAATACATTTTGTTTTATTATACAGCTAGCTCACTTTGTACATGATTTAGAAATTTATTTCTACTTTGCAGTCCTAAATATCTGATTGATTGCTTAATGGATGGCTGATAAAGCATTTATAAAGTCAACAGAATTTAAAATCATAAATTAGATTTCTAAACCAGGCCCAAAGCTAACCAGGAATAATTGATTGAGTCCTCTAACTTATTTCTGTAATGCCACAATATTACATTATGATATAATTATGCAGATATTAGTATGGCACTTAGAACAATGTGAGATGCCACAGTATGACAAAAATCTGCAAGTGTTCAAGATTAAAGAAGCAACCTTGTAACCAAAATTGATAAGAAGTTTTGAACTGCAGTGGCCTTATTTGCTTCACAACTTAAACTTTTACCATGTATCCTTTTGTTCTGAGGTCAAGCAGTGTCTTATGAGCACTAAGTAAAACCAGACACAAAGCACTGCTTCCAATACTCAATGGGCTTTACAGTAACATGTGGTAAATATGCATCCACTGGAACACTTCTTGATTCTAATAGTCTGGTGTCTTAAGTGCCTCCAGGCATCTGGTCTTCTATTCACTGTTCATTCGATGGCTCATTCTTAATGCAGGCATTGAAGAAGCTCAATTTGTTCAGTTAAACTAAAATGAAAATGAAATGATACCCATGCTAAGAATGCAGTTCATAAATACAGAGCTGAGGACGATGAGTGGAAAGATTAAACACGGATTGTCTCCACGTTCCAATGGGAATCATAAATATTTTCTGGAACTACTCACAGTGTTAGATTTTCCAGAAGCTGAAGTGGAATATTTCAGCAAATTTGTGATTTTACCTGCTAATCAATCCAGCAAGATAATAGAGATGGGATGATGTGCTAGCTACAAATCTTGTTTAAAATAAAATAATATGTTCCCATTAGATTTTACTTCTAGTGAATCCTTCTTTCAGATGAAAATGTGTCATTTTTAAAATGAGAAAACTCAGACTGAACTATCTTGTTGGCAAGCTAGAAAATGAACCCTTGTTGCCAACCTGAAATACAGGAATTCAAAAACTCAAAATTTCTCCAAGTGATGTGTTTCCCAAATTCTCAAACATCACCTCACACTTCAAGATCCATGGTAGCGTTTCAAGCAAGGTCAAGGTAGGATATTAACTGGAAGAGAAAAGAGGAGAGATTATATCCCTTACTGAAGAAATTACACAAACAAAACTTGAAGCAAAGTGGAAAGTACCTTTGGAAAATGGAGCACAATTCAGTGTGTCCAGAGGGTAGAGTTCATGTGGTGTTGGAAATAAAAATGGGAAAGTAGTTTTCGTGCTGATAGTCAAAGCCTCACATGGGAGGCTAACAAATTTTGAGTTTATTTTGTGGGAGAGAGATAATCACTGTTTTGAATTGAGTAAGAAAACAGCTTGAACCAAGTTGGGCTCTCTAAAGAAATCTCATTGGCTTGAATGTGCCTGAAATATCCCAGGAGAAATCTTACATTTTAGTCTTGTCAAAACTTAGGTAAAGTTTAAAGTACTGAAAGTAAGAGCATTATCCACAAATGGGAGTACATGGCTCATCCTGACTTGGTTTCACTTCAGTCACTCAGTCCAGCTCTTTGTGAACCTGCCGACTGCAGCACGCCAGGCTTCGCTCTCCATAACCAACTCCCGGAGCTTGCTCAAATTCATGTCCATTGGGTGGGTGATGTCATCTAATCATCTCATCTTCTGTCATCCCCCTTTCCAATGAGCCGGCTCTTCTCATCGGGTGGTCAAAGTATTGGGGCTTCAGCTACAGCAGCAGTCCTTCCAATGAATATTCAGGACTGACTTTCTGTAGGATTGATGGGTTTGATCTCTTGGCAGTCCAAGGGACTTTCAAGAGTCTTCTCCAACACCACAGTTCAAAAGCATCAATTCTTCAGAGCTCAGCTTTACTTACGGTTCAACTCTCACATCCATACATGACTGCTGGAAAAAGCCATAGCTTTGACTAGACAGACCTTTGTAGGCAAAGTAATGTCTCTGCTTTATAATATGCTGTTTAGGTTTGCCATAGCTTTTCTTCCAGAGAGCAAGCATCTTTTAATTTCATGGCTGTAGTCACCATCTTTTCCCCACAGCCAGTCCCTGCCATCAAGAAGCTTCCTCAAACCTCTTATCCTTATGCATTTAGGGCAGACAGAATGAAAATCATAATCTCAGAAAACTAGACAAACTGATCATGTGGATCACAGCCTCGTGTAACTCAAAGAAACTATGAGCCATGTCATGTAGGGCCACCCAAGATGGATGGTCATAGTGAAGAGTTCTGACAAAACATGGTACACTGGAGAAGGGGATGGAAAATCACTTCACTATTCTGTGTTGAGAACCCCATGAACAGTATGAAAAGGCAGAAAGAAGACACTGAAGGATGAACTCCCCAGGCTGGAAGGTGCCCAATAAGATGCTGTAGAAGACTGGAGAAATAACTCCAGAAAGAATGAAGAGAAGAGCCAAAGAGAAAACAGTTC
Organism: Oreotragus oreotragus; assembly: GCA_006410675.1. Lineage (NCBI taxonomy): Eukaryota > Metazoa > Chordata > Mammalia > Artiodactyla > Bovidae > Oreotragus > Oreotragus oreotragus. Next base: position 249,324 of record SJYX01013195.1, read on the forward strand.
CCAGTTGTGGATGTGGTTGTTGTAAAGTCTGATGCTATAAACAATATTGCATAGGAACCTGGAATGTCAGGTCCATGAATCAAGGTAAATTGGAAGTGGTCGAACAGGAGATGGCAAGAGTGAACTTTGACATTTTAGGAATAAGTGAACTAAAATGGACCGGAATGGGTGGATTCAACTCAGATGACCATTATATCTACTACTGTGGGCAATAATCCCTTAGAAGAAATGGAGTAGCCATCATAATCAATGAAAGAGTCCAAAATGCAGAACTTGGGGGCAATATCAAAAATGACAGAATGATCCCAGTTTGTTTCCAATTCAAATCATTCAATATCAGAGTAATCCGAGTCTATGTCCCAACCATTAATACTAAAGAAGCTGAAATTGAATGGTTCTATGATGACCTACAAGACCTTTTAGAACTAACAGCAAAAAAGAGATGTCCTTTTCATCATAGGGACTGGAATGCAAAAGTAGGAAGTCAAGAAGTACCTGGAGTAAGAGGCAAGTTTGGCCTTGAAGTACAAAATGAAGCAAGGCAAAGGCTAACAGAGTTTTGCAAGAGAATACACTGGTCATAGCAAAGACCATCTTCCAACAACATAAGAGATGACTCTACACATGGACATCACCAGATGGTCAATACTGATATCACATTGATTATATTCTTTGTAGCCAAAGATGGAGAAGGTCTATACAGTCAACAAAAACAAGACCAAGAGTTGACTGTGACTCAGATCATGAATGCCTTATTGCCGAATTCAGACTTAAATAGAATAAAGTAGAGAAAATCACTAGATGATTCAGGTATGACTTAAATTATACAGTAGAAGTGACAAATAGATTCAAGGGATTAGATGTGATAGACGAGTGTCTGAAGAACTATGGATGGAGGTTTGTGACATTGTACAGGAGACAGTAATCAAGACGACCCCCAAGAAAAAGAAATGCAAAATGGTTGTCTGAGGAGGCCTTACAAATAGATCAGAAAAGAAGCGAAGTGGAAGAGAAAGGAGAAAAAGAAAGACATAACCACTGAATGCAGAGTTCCAAAGAATAACAAGGAGAGATAAGAAAGCCTTCCTCAGCAATCAATGCAAAGAAATAGAGGAAAACAATAGAATGGGAAAGACTAGAGATCTCTTCAAGAAAATTAGTGATACCAAGGGAATATTTCATGCAAAGATGTGCACAATAAAGGGCAGAAACAGTTTGGACCTAACAGAAGCAGAGATATTAAGAAGAGGTGGCAAGAATACACAGAAGAACTCTACAAAAATGATCTTAATGACTCAGATAACCACGGTGGTGTGATCACGCACTTAGAGCCAGATATCCTGGAATGTGAAGTCAAGTGGGCCTTAGGAAACATCACCACAAACAAAGCTGGGGAGGTGATGTAATTTCAGTTGAGGTATTTCAAATTCTAAAAGATAATGCTGCTAAAATGCTGCACTCAATATGCCAGCAAATTTGGAAAACTCACCAGTGACCACAGGACTGGAAAAGATCAGCTTTCATTCCAATTGAAAGAAAGGCAATGCCAAAGAAAGTTCAAATGACTTCCAATTGCGCTCATCTCACACGTTAGCAAAATAATGCTCAAAATTCTCCAAGTGAGGCTTCAACAGTTCATGAACCGAGAACTGGATTTACAAAAGGCAGAGGAAATTGCCAACATCCTTTGGATCATCAAAAAAGCAAGAGAGTTCCAGAAAAACATCTACTTCTTTATTGACTACACCAAAGCCTTTGACTGTGTGGATCACAACAAACTGTGGAAAATTCTTAAAGAGATTGGAATACCAGACCCCCTGTCCTGCCTCCTGAGTAATCTGTATGCAGGGCAAGAAGCAGCAGTTAGAACCAGACATGAAACAACGGACTGATTTCAAATTGGGAAAGGAGTATGTCAAGGCTGTATATTGTCACCCTGCCTATTTAACTTATATATGGAGTACATCATGAGAAATGCCAGGCTGGATGAAGCAGAAGCTGGAATCATAATTGGCGGGATAAATCTTAGTAACCTCAGATATGCAGATGATACCATCCTTATGGCAGAAAGCAAAGAAGAACTAAAGTTTCTCATGATGAAAGTGAAAGAGAAGAGGGGAAAAAGCTGGCTTAAAACTCAACATTCAAAAAATGAAGATCATGGCATCTGGTCCCATCACTTCATGGCAAATAGATGGGGAAACAATGGAAACAGTGACAGACTTTAGTTTCTTGGGTTCCAAAATTACTGAAGATGGTGACTGAAGCCATATAATTAAAAGACGCTTACTCCTTGTAAGAACCTAGGAGCATATTAAACCTATGACTAAGCTAGGTAGCATATTAAAAAGCATAGACATTACTTTGCCAACAAAGGTCCATCTAGTCAAAGCTATAGTTTTTCCAGTAGTCATGTATGGATGTGAGTGTTGGACTATAAAGAAAGCTGAGCACTGAAGAATTGATGCTTTTGGACTGTGGTATTAGAGAAGACTCTTGAGAGTCCTTTGTTCTGCAAGGAGATCCAACTAGTCAATCATAAAGGAAATAAGTCTTGAATTTTCATCTGAAGGACTGATGCTGAAGCTGAAACTCCAGTATTTTGGCCACCTGATGAGATGAACTGACTCATTGGAAAAGACCCTGACACTGGGAAAGATTGAAGGCGGGAGGAGAAGGGGCCAATAGAGGATGAGATGGTTGGATGGCATCACTAACTTGGTGGACATGAGTTTCAGCAAGCTCCAGGAGCTGGTGATGGACAGGGACGCCTGGCGTGCTGCAGTCCATGGGGTTGCAAAGAGTCGGACATGACTGAGCAACTGAACTGAACTGAATTGGTATAGGCTTAAGCCTTAAGAGTAGATAATATTTTTGTGATGTCTAATGAATTGATTAATCAAGAAGAAAACCTAAAACAGAAATATATGCTAAGTCTGTGGTAAGCAAATATGATGATGTTGGCTCCATTTCAAATAGTGAGCACTTAAGAGAAGTGAGTCTCAGCAATTAATGGCACCTCACAGGATTTGGAGTCCTTAGGCTTGAAATTTATGTCTCCGCATTCATTAGCCAGTGTTGCTTTCTTGCTCAAAAGAGAGTTAATACAGTAACTTCCCCATAATCTGTTGAAAAGATCAAATACATTATTTAATATGAAAGTGATATTTCATCTAATATACTCTTTGATTATAATTTAATAATATTCAATAAGAATATTTTATTTTATTTTATTTTATTTTTAATTTAAATTTTTTTTTTTTTTTACTTTACGATACTGTATTGGTTTTGCCATACATTGACATGAATCCACCACAGGTGTACATGAGTTCCCAACCCTGAACCCCCCTCCCACCACCCTCCCCATATCATGTCTCTGGGTCATCCCAGTGCACCAGCCCCAAGCATCCTGTATCCTCTATCAAACCTAGACTAGTGATTCATTTCTTACATGATAGCGTACTTGTTTCAATGCCATTCTCCCAAATCATCCCACCCTCTCCCTCTCCCACAGAGTCCAAAAGTCTGTTCTTTACATCTGTGTCTCTTTTGCTGTCTCGCATATAAGGTTATCATTACCATCTTTCTAAATTCCATATATATGTGTTAGTATACTGTATTGGTGTTTTTCTTTCTGGCTTACTTCACTCTGTATAATAGGCTCCAGTTTCATCCACCTCATTAGAACTGATTCAAATGTATTCTTTTTAATGGCTGAGTAATACTCCATAGTGCATATGTACCACAGATTTCTTATCCATTCATCTGCTGATGGACATCTAGGTTGCTTCCATGTCCTGGCTATTATAAACAGTGCTGCGATGAACATTGGGGTACATGTGTCTCTTTCTATTCTGGTTTCCTCGGTGTGTATGCCCAGCAGCGGGATTGCTGGGTCATAAGGCAGTTCTATTTGTAGTTTTTTAAGGAATCTCCACACTTTTCTCCATAGTGGCTGTACTAGTTTGCATTTCCACCAACAGGGTAAGAGGGTTCCCTTTTCTAATTATTGCTCATAGACATAAAATGTATGTATACATAAAAGTCATCATGTGTTTAATGTTTGTCTTATGTCAATATGAGATAAGCAAATCATATCATTTATAATCTTCAAATTAATATTATTAGTTTGCTCTTATTATCTCCACATATTTTGCAAATAAAGACCAAGAAACTCACAGAATGTAAATAGCAATCGATTATCCAATAGATTACTAGGTTCTAGTTTCAATTCAATGGAGAAGAAAATAGCAATCCACTCCAGTATTCTTGCCTAGATAAACCCGTGGACAGAGGAGCCTGGTGGGCTGCTGTCCATAGAGTTGCACAGAATCGGACATGACTGAAGTGACTTAGCAGCAGCAGAAGTTTCAATTCAATGTCATTGCTTCCTTCTGCTTCTTATTCCTGCAAAGAAGGTATAATGTCTTTGTTCTCATTTTCAGCAATTATATACAGTTTCAGGGTAATAGCTTACTAAATGTCGATAAAACCTTCTTGCACTAGCAGTAGAATATGCACAGTTCCAGCCAGATTGTAGAATGGAAAGATAATAATTTGGTTTATATACTTGATAAACATAAACTACGTTATTATAGATGACTAAATCATCTATATAACATAAAGCTTAATTTTTAAAAAATGGATTGAAATACATCTTATATAGGATTTTAGGTGAGTAATGTAACTTCTTACAACCCAGTTCCCATTTGCATTGTAAAAAAATTAATTATTATAATGATTTTAAAAGTGACTTTTGAGAATTCTGCAACTAATCTTTATTGAGCTTTTGTTATATCAAACCCTTTTCTATGTAATTTAACATCCATGAATTAGTTTATAATCAATTCTTAAAAAAAAATTCAATTATACTAAAAAATAACTTTGTTGGCTCAGTCATGTACATAAACTACGTTATTATAGATGACTAAATCATCTATATAACATAAAGCTTAATTTTTAAAAAATGGATTGAAATACATCTTATATAGGATTTTAGGTGAGTAATGTAACTTCTTACAACCCAGTTCCCATTTGCATTGTAAAAAAATTAATTATTATAATGATTTTAAAAGTGACTTTTGAGAATTCTGCAACTAATCTTTATTGAGCTTTTGTTATATCAAACCCTTTTCTATGTAATTTAACATCCATGAATTAGTTTATAATCAATTCTTAAAAAAAAATTCAATTATACTAAAAAATAACTTTGTTGTAATTGTGCACACAGAAGGAACCAGGCCACTCACCATTCTGTTTGACCACCTCCTGGAAATTCTTGCCATTATATCTTCTCTTTCTAGTTTCTGAATCCTTGGAGAAATCTAACATGGCAGAAGAATTATGAGGGGAAAAATGAGCCTACTTGTTGCAGGGAAAAGAGTGAAGATTTTCAAAAGTTAAGGATAATAGTCTCCTTTTTTCTTGTACTTTTTCCTCTACAAATTTCCTCTAATAGCTCAGATTTGAAGAATGGAAAAGCTTTTCCAATTTCCTTTCCTTTTTCCTCCCATTCATCACACCTTTAGTCATCAAAGTTCATACTATTTTTACTATTTTACTTTACTTACAGTTGAAAAAAAAGAATTACTTTGGGTAAAAATCACAGTTAAGCAGTGATGTTTACTAAAATTTAAATGAAAATCACATAGCAAGTGCCTTATTAATCATCTGAAATTAGTAAATTTTTGACAAATGATAATCATTATTTTAATGATATGAAATTTTTGAGTGTACATGCAAACACAATCTGTTAAGGAAAAAAATAGAAGCATCTGTTGGTATCTTGTAGTTATACATGAGATACAAAAAGTGATGCTTTACCAAGGAAATATATAATATAAAGAAAATTGACCACTCAGATCAGTAGCAGTTGGTGGTCATTTTAAGCCTAAAGCAAGAAGTATTTAAAATGAATCCCCTCTGCTTCAGTCAGTCAGGTAATCAGTTCAATCGCTCAGTGTCCGACTCTTTGCGACCCCATGAATCGCAGCACGCCAGGCCTCCTTGTCCATCACCAACTCCCGGGGTTCACTCAGACTCACGTCCATCGAGTCAGTGATGCCATCCAGCCATCTCATCCTCGGTCGTCCCCTTCTCCTCCTGCCCCCAATCCCTCCGAGCATCAGTCTTTTCCAATGAGTCAACTCTTTGCATGAGGTGGCCAAAGTACTGGAGTTTCAGCTTTAGCATCATTCCTTCCAAAAAAATCCCAGGGCTGACCTGGGATCAGCTTACTGACACCCTAATAATGCATGGTATAATTAGGCGTTTATGTAATTTCTGAACTGCCATATTAAGTTATGTGCTTTCAAAATCAGGTGGCATTAGAGCTCATGTAACAAGAACCTTATGAGACTGAAGTAATTGCTCTATTCAGAAGACAGTATTCAGTCTTACATCTTCCATTTCTATTGCATTTGGACCAGGTTTTACCAACCTTCTATAATTTAAATTCATTACTGAAATCTTCATAGCATGAGATAATTCTTTTGCATCTTTGAAAGCCTTGATATGAAGCAGTTTATGTTCAAAGATTTTCCTTCAATGACATTGTAGTTCATATAATATTCAGCCTAGAAAGTAGAAGCTTCTGTTGCTACTGAACCCTCATTGAGCAGCTAATATTGTCCATCTCTGGGGTATATTCAATATAACGACAGCTAAGTAGGACTACCTAATAACATTTTCAGTTTTCTAGTTTAAAACCCTATTCTTTCTAACCACTATAAGTTGCTCTAAGAAGTAGGAGCCAGGTGTTTAAAATGTCCCATAGTCTTCTGAGTAAAGACTTTGAAAATATAAAGCACAGGATCAAAAACATAGATAGAACTGATAATTCAAGTAAAGGTACTTTAAGAAAGTGTTCTTTTAAGTATAAACATTTATTAATCAATTTTATAATAAATTAGAAACAAGGTTCACTAACACATTTTGAAAACAAAATTTGGGCCATCAAAGTAATTCAGAATAAGAACAACTGCTACTACTATCAGTGAGTATTATATATATATATATATATGTATATATATATATATATATTTGACTATTTTAATATAAAATTAGAAATATCGATGAA
>SJYX01013195.1:263773-320190 GCA_006410675.1 Oreotragus oreotragus
CTTCAGAATGGTCTGGTTGGATCTCCTTGCAGTCCAAGGGACTCACAAGAGTCTTCTCCAACTCCACAGTTCAAAAGCATCAATTCTTCGGCGCTCAGCTTTCTTCACAGTCCAACTTTCACATCCATACATTCAGAAAATGAAGAACATGGCATCCGGTCCCATCACTTCATGGGAAATAGATGGGGAAACAGTGGAAACAGTGTCAGACTTTATTTTGGGGGGCTCCAAAATCACTGCAGATGATGACTGCAGCCATGAAATTAGAAGACACTTACTCCTTGGAAGAAAAGTTATGACCAACCTAGATAGCATATTCAAAAGCAGAGACATTACTTTGCCAACTAAGGTCCATCTAGTCAAGGCTATGGTTTTTCCTGTGGTCATGTATGAATGTGAGAGTTGGACTGTGAAGAAAGCTGAGCACTGAAGAATTGATGCTTTTGAACTGTAGTATTGGAGAAGACTCTTGAGAGTTCCTTGGACTGCAAGGATATCCAACCAGTCCATTCTAAAGGAGATTGGTTCTGGGTGTTCTTCTGAAGGAATGATGCTAAAGCTGAAACTCCAGTACTTTGGCCACCTCATGCAAAGAGTTGACTTGTTGGAAAAGAGTCTGATGCTGTGAGGGATTGGGGGCAGGAGGAGAAGGGGACAACAGAGGATGAGATGGCCAGATGGCATCACCGAATAGATAGACATGATTTTGAGGGAACTCCAGGAGTTGGTGATGGACAGGGAGGCCTGGCATGCGGCAATTCATGAGGTCGCAAAGAATCGGATATGACTTAGTGACTGAACTGAACTGAACTGATGATAGTTCTATTTTAGTTTTTTGAGGAGGCTGTATAATTTTTTCCATAGTGACTGAACCCCTTTACATTCCCACCACCAGTGCATAAGAGTTTCCTTTTGTCCACATCGTTTTCAACTGCTGTTATTTGTAGACTTTTGATGATAACCGTTCTGACAAATGTGAGGTGACAGTGTTGTTTTTATTTGCATTTCTTTAATGATTAGCAATATGGAGCATGTTTTCATGCGCCTCTTGGTTATCTGTATATATTCTCTTGGATATCTCTATTTAGGTTCTCTTCTCTCTTTTTTTTAATTGGGGTGTTTGAGTTGCTTTATTTAGTTGAATTAAACTGCTTACATATTTTGGATATTAACACCTGGCTGGTCACCTCATTTGCAAATATTTCTCCCCATTCAGTAGATTTTCCTTATGTTCAGTATATGGTTTCCTTTGCTGTGAAGTGAAGTCTCTCAGTCGTGTCCTACTCTTTGTGACCCCATAGACTGTAGCTTATCAGGCTCCTCCATCCATGGGATTATCCAGATAAGAGTGCTGGAGTGGATTGCCATTTCCTTCTCCAGGGGATCGAACCTGGGTCTCCTGCATTGCAGGCAGACACTTTACTGTCTAAGCCACCAGGGAAGTCTCCTTTGCTGTGCAAAAGCTTTTAAATTTAATTAGGTTTTATTTATATATTTTTGCTTTTGTCTGCCTTAGGTGACAGATTAATATTCTTTGCTCTGTCTTACTGATGATAGTTTATTTTTAATATATAGAAAACAATAGATTCCTGTACATCTTATATCTTTCAATTTTGCTAATACAAAATGGAGTTCTATTATATATGACTCTACTTTTCTCCTGCTACTTTAAAAACTCAGATTCACCACTTTAATTGTGATTTGTCTTGGCAAGGATGTATGTGGAATAAGTATTGAGGGAGAGGATTCTGTGCTTTTTCTACCTATGTATCAGGTTTCTTTGGGTTTGGGAATTTTCAGCCATAATTTCATCAAATACATTTTTATCCCCTTCTCTCTTTCTCCTTCTGTGCATGTGTGCTAAGTCACTTCAATTGTGTCGAATTCTGCGACCCTACAGATTGTAGCCCGCCTGTCCTTGGGATTCTCCAGGCAAGAATACTGGAGTGGGTTGCCATTCCCTTCTCCAGGGAATCCTCCCAACCCAGGGCTTGAACGCATGTGTCTTACATCACTGGTTTTAGAAAAGGCAGAGGAACCAGAGATCAAATTGCCAACATCCGCTGGATCATTGAAAAAGCAAGAGAGTTCCAGAAAAACATCTATTTCTGCTTTATTGACTATGCCAAAGCCTTTGACTGTGTGGATCACAATAAACTGTGGACAATTCTGAAAGAGATGGGAATACCAGACCACCTAACCTGCCTCTTGAGAAATCTGTATGCAGGTCAGGAAGCAACAGTTAGAACTGGACATGGAACAACAGACTGGTTCCAAATAGGAAAAGGAGTCCATCAAGGCTGTATATTGTCACCCTGCTTATTTACCTATATGCAGAGTGCTGTCCCTTTGTCTGAGTTTTCTCTTCTCCCAGCCCTGAGACCTTCATCCCAGAGGAGGGAAGTACTGAAGCAAGGAGGAACCTGTGTTGGACTCTGAGTCTGTGTCTGCTGAAGAGGCCTGCGTTGTCTCCATCATGCTGCCTGTGCAGGCAGCAGCAGTTGTTCTGCTTGCTCTGCTCAGATGCAGCCTCAGGTCCAAGTCCCCTGTCCTTCACAGTGATCATGGCTCCAGCCTCCACAGCCCCTGCCCTGTTGTGGAGCCCAGGGCAGGTGGGGCACACGTGAACTCTTGGTGACTGTTGTCAGAGTTCTGGATTGCTTTTAAGGCACTGCTTGAGTACGTGCCCACAGCTCTTCTGTTAATTCCAGGGTTTCTCTAACCGGCCAAGGGGGCTCATCTTCCTTGTGTAGATTCCAAGGCTGGGATGCCCAATCAGCGGCTGGAACGGGTCTCTGCTCACATAATCTTTTTTTCCTCTGAGTCCTTTCCCAGGGACACAAAATCTGACCTAACTGTTGATCTTCCCTTCCTATCCAATTACATGTGTATCTTTCTTACAGTCTTCTTGCAAAAGAGTCTTTCTGTCCATTTCCAGTTAGCTTTCAGTGAAAATCATGCCACATGTGGATGTATTTTTTATGTGTCCACTGGGGGAAGTGAGTTTTATGTCCTACTCTGCCATCTTGATCTACTCTCTTGATATATATTTTTGATAAAGCTCACTATTTCTTAGAAAATGTTACCATTTGATATGAATTGGAGTTCTCAGCACATTACATGTTTCAACACTCTAATACTATCAGGGCTCCCCAAGTTTCATTTCTCATTCTGCTCCCCACAATATCTTAACTTCTCAAGTATCTTCAGTTATCAAGTATATATTGATGATGCACAGAATTTTATTTTCTGCTCAGTAATCTCTCCTAAGTTCTAGACTACAGCTTCTTAGTGGAAATCTTCACATGGATGGCTTCCAGATACATTAAATGTGACTGTCCAAACCTCTTCTGTATTCCTCTTTTCAGTGAACTAGGTGCCATGTTTCACCCAGCCTTAAAACCAGGAACCTGAGGGCTAGTTTTGAGTTCTGCTTCTCCCACCTCCCATACTTAATTGATCATGGAGCCATGGCTGTAAACATGTTATTTGTGGTGCTGAGCATGTTATAAAAATTCCATAGACACAAAGCATGTGTTATTTGTTATGCAATACACAAATAGGAAAATATATGATTGGGAGATAAACTGTAACACGTGTATCAAATTTATTAGTACTAAAGTTGGGAAAAACAGATAAAACTATGATCCAGAGATAAAAGTGAATATACAGATTCATGTAGGAGCCAATGTCAACAGCATCTTGTGAGCTCAAGAACGTGAATCAATTTGGTCATATGTACTAGGCTCTTAATTTAATGAATAATATTTACAAAACCTTTTTTTTTTTTTTTACTACATCCTAGGAAACTGTTTTTATTCTTATTATTTACTAAAATTTCTGATAGGAATTAAAGCAAATTACTGTTTTGGGGGAAAGTTAGGTATAAAGATTTAATGCAATCAATCCAAACTAAAAGCATTATTTATATCAAGCCAAACACTAGTCTTAAACCTTTTTTTTTTTTTTTTACTACATCCTAGGAAACTGTTTTTATTCTTATTATTTACTAAAATTTCTGATAGGAATTAAAGCAAATTACTGTTTTGGGGGAAAGTTAGGTATAAAGATTTAATGCAATCAATCCAAACTAAAAGCATTATTTATATCAAGCCAAACACTAGTCTGGGGCTTCCCTGGTAGCTCAGATGGTAAAAGAATCTGTCTAGCTTCCCTGGTGACTCAGATAGTAAAGAATCTGCGCATGATGTAGGAGACTCCAGTTTGATCCCTGGGTCGGGAAGATCCCCTGGAGAAGTTAATGGCAGCCCACTCCAGTATTCTTGCCTGGAGAGTTCCATGGACAGAGGAGCCTGGTGGGCTACAGTCCACGGGGTTGGAAAGAGTCAGACTGACTGAGCAACTAAGCACAAGCACTAGTTTATCTAGGTAGTATTTTCAAGTGTCACTTGCTGAGTAATATACTCAGGATGAAAACATTAACTGTTTTCTTATTAAACAATTTTAAATAATATTTGCAATTATTACTCATTGAAAGTTTCAATTACAGAAAGATGATTGGAATGTAGTAAATAATAAAGTTTCAAAATATAAAGAGCAAAAGGCTACATAAATCCTAGAACAATTTTGCAAATATCCATTAGAGTGAGAGATTTTAATACACATTTCACAATTATTAGTAGTTGAAATACAATTAACACAGTTTTAAAGAAGACCTGAGATTTGTAATTAAAAGCTAGATTTATTGTAAATTATATATTTATTAAAATATTGCTTACCAAAACTGATTCAAGAAGAAATAACAATATGGCACCTATAAATAAATGTAAAAAACATGTATATGGGAAAAAGTACAAAATTTTATTAAAAATTGATATAAATAATGTCTTCATAGGTAAGAAGATGCTGTATCCTAAAGATGACATCATCTCTAAATTGATTAATAAATTTAATGTCATTCCAACGGGATTTTGAAGACTCTGAGTTTATACAGATAAACTGAAAAGAAAAATAATAAGTTATAAAGCTAACTGAGGCCCTGTGGCATTGACTCAGAAATAAGTAAGTACCAGTGGAATGAGACAGATACTTGACTCACAGAATTACCACCAGGAGCACTTGGGAGTGAATAGACCAGTGAGTACATATAGTTTATTTATTGTGATCTTTAAAAAATAAATGAAATGGGCTACCTACTGCATATCCAACATCAAAATTGTTTGTTCACAGATGAAAAGCTCTAATGCTTATGTTAAAATGGAAAAAATTTTTAAAGGGAGACAATTATATGAAACAGTATTTCATAAAAGAGCCAGCAGAAATGATCCATACACATATGAGAGATATTAAACTTCATTAGGAATCAGCGAGACTGTAAAGATCATTTTCTTATACTAGTTGGGCAAAATGTAAGTCTGGTAATTTCCAAAATTGGATTAATAAAGACTCTTACACATTTCTGATGGGGGTATAATTTGGCACAGAAATTGATTGCATCTTGAAAACATGGCTCTTTCAATAATCTATAGCAATTTCACTATATTGTTGTTGTTCAGTCCCCCAGTCATGTCCAACTCTTTGTGACCTCATGGACTGCAGCACACCAGGCTTCCCTGTCCCTTACCATCTGCCAAGGTTTGCTCAAGTTCATGTCCATTGCCTCAGTGATGCCATTCAGCCATCTCATCCTCTGATGCCCTTTTCTCCTTCTGCCCTCCATCTTTCCCAGCATCAGCAACTTTTCCGAGTTGGCGATTCACATCAGATGACCAAAATACTGGATTTTCAGCTTCAGCATCAGTCTTTCCAACAAATATTCAGGGTTAATTTCCCTTAAGATTGACTGGTTTGATCGCCTTACTGTCCAAGGGACTTTCAAGAGCCTTCTTCAGCACCACAGTTCTAAGGCATCAATTCTTTGGTGTTCTGCCTTCTTTATGGTCCAGCTCTTACAACCATACCTGACCACTGGGAAGACTATAGCCTTGACTATATGGACTTTTCTTGGCAGAGTAATGTCTCCACTTTTTAGCACAGCTTTAGTTTGTCACAGCTTTCCTGCCAAGACACAATTGTCTTCTGATTTCATGGCTGCAGCCAATATCCACAGTGATTTTAGAGCCCAGGAAGAGGAAATCTGTTACTGCTTCCACCATTTCCCCTTCTATTTGCCATGAAGAGATGATGGGACCAGATGCCATGATCTTAGATTTTTAATCTTTAGTTTTAAGCCAGCTCTTTCACTCTCCTCCTCACCCCCTTCAAGAAGCTGTTTAGTTCCTCTTCGCTTTCTGCCATTAGAGTGATATCATCCACAAATCTGAGGTTGTTGATGTTTCTTCCGCCTATCTTGATTCCAACTTGTAACTTATCCAGCCCAGCATTTCTCATGATGTGCTCAGGGTATAGGTTAAATAAATACCAGACAGCCCGGTCGTACTCCTTTCTCAATACTGAACCAATCAGTTATTCCATGTCCAGTGCTAACTGCTGCTTCTTGACCCAAATACAGGTTTCTCAGGAGATGGGTAAGATAGTTGGTATTATCTCTTTAAGAGCTTTCCACAGTTTGTTATGATCCACAGAGTTGAAAGCTTTAGCATAGTCATTGAAACAGAGGTAGATGTTTTTCTGGAATTCTGTAGCATTCTCTGTGATCCAGAAAATGTTGGTAATTTGATCTCTGGTTCCTCTGCCTTTTTTAAACCCAGTTGGGACATCTGGAAATCCTTGGTTCACATAATGCTGATGCCTAGCATGCAAGATTTTAAGCATGACCTTACTAGCATGGGAGATAAGTGTAATTTTCTGATGGTTAAAACATTCTTTCATACTACCCTTCTTGGGAATTGGATGGGGATTGACCATTTCCAGTCCTGTGGCCACTGCTGGGTATTCCAGGTTTGCTGACATAATGAATGCAACACTTTGATGGCATCATCCTTTAGGGTTTTGGATAGTTTTACTGGAATTCCATCGCATCTACTAGCTTTATTAACAACAGTCCTTCCCAAGGCCCACTTGACTTCAGTCTCCAGAATGTCTGGCTCTGGGTGGCTAACCACACCATCATGGTTATCTGGTTTATTAAGATCTTTTCTGTACAGTTCTTCTGTATATCTTTCCATCTCTTTTTGATCTCTTCAGCATCTACTAGGTCTCTACTGTGTCTGCCTTTATTGTGCCCATTTTTGGGTGAAATGTTCCCTTGTTCCCTTGATATCTCCAATTTTCCTGAAGAGATCACTAGTCTTTCCCAATCTGTTGTTTTCTTCTAGGTTTATGCACTGTTCATTGAAGAAGGCCTTCTTGCTTCTCTGTGCTGTTCTTTGGAGCTCTGTCTTTAGTTGGATTTACCTTTCCGTTTCTCTCTTGCTTTTCACTTCTTTCTTCAGCTTGTAAAGCCTTCTCAGATAACCACTTTGCCTTCTTGCTTTTCTTTTTCTTTGGGGTGGTTTTGTTTTCTGCCTCTGGTACAATATTACAGACCTCTGTCCATCATTCTTCAAGCACACTGTTAACTAGATCGAATCCCTTGAATCTATTTGTTACCTCTACTGCGTATGCATGGGAGATTTGATTTAAGATGTACCTGTCTAGCCTAGTGGGTTTCCTGGTTTTCTGTAGTTTAAGCCTGGATTCTGCTATGAGAACTCATGATCTGAGTCACAGACAGCTCCACATCTTGTTTCTGCTGACTGTATACAGCTTCTCCAACTTCGGCTATAAAGAATGTAATCAATTTGATTTGGGTATTGACCATTTGGTGATGTCCATGTGTAAAGTTGTCTTTTGTATTTTCGAAAGAGAGTGTGTTCTATGACCAATGCTTTCTCTTGGCAGAATTCAGTTAGCCTTTGCCCTACTTCAAATTTGCCTGTTATTCCATGTATCTCTTGACTTCCTACTTTTGCTTTCTAATCCCATCTGATGAATAGAACATTGTGTGTGTGTGTGTGTGTGTGTGTGTGTGTGTGTGTGTGTTGTTTGATCCCTGGGTCGGGAAGATCCCCTGGAGAAGTTAATGGCAGCCCACTCCAGTATTCTTGCCTGGAGAGTTCCATGGACAGAGGAGCCTGGTGGGCTACAGTCCACGGGGTTGGAAAGAGTCAGACTGACTGAGCAACTAAGCACAAGCACTAGTTTATCTAGGTAGTATTTTCAAGTGTCACTTGCTGAGTAATATACTCAGGATGAAAACATTAACTGTTTTCTTATTAAACAATTTTAAATAATATTTGCAATTATTACTCATTGAAAGTTTCAATTACAGAAAGATGATTGGAATGTAGTAAATAATAAAGTTTCAAAATATAAAGAGCAAAAGGCTACATAAATCCTAGAACAATTTTGCAAATATCCATTAGAGTGAGAGATTTTAATACACATTTCACAATTATTAGTAGTTGAAATACAATTAACACAGTTTTAAAGAAGACCTGAGATTTGTAATTAAAAGCTAGATTTATTGTAAATTATATATTTATTAAAATATTGCTTACCAAAACTGATTCAAGAAGAAATAACAATATGGCACCTATAAATAAATGTAAAAAACATGTATATGGGAAAAAGTACAAAATTTTATTAAAAATTGATATAAATAATGTCTTCATAGGTAAGAAGATGCTGTATCCTAAAGATGACATCATCTCTAAATTGATTAATAAATTTAATGTCATTCCAATGGGATTTTGAAGACTCTGAGTTTATACAGATAAACTGAAAAGAAAAATAATAAGTTATAAAGCTAACTGAGGCCCTGTGGCATTGACTCAGAAATAAGTAAGTACCAGTGGAATGAGACAGATACTTGACTCACAGAATTACCACCAGGAGCACTTGGGAGTGAATAGACCAGTGAGTACATATAGTTTATTTATTGTGATCTTTAAAAAATAAATGAAATGGGCTACCTACTGCATATCCAACATCAAAATTGTTTGTTCACAGATGAAAAGCTCTAATGCTTATGTTAAAATGGAAAAATTTTTTAAAGGGAGACAATTATATGAAACAGTATTTCATAAAAGAGCCAGCAGAAATGATCCATACACATATGAGAGATATTAAACTTCATTAGGAATCAGCGAGACTGTAAAGATCATTTTCTTATACTAGTTGGGCAAAATGTAAGTCTGGTAATTTCCAAAATTGGATTAATAAAGACTCTTACACATTTCTGATGGGGGTATAATTTGGCACAGAAATTGATTGCATCTTGAAAACATGGCTCTTTCAATAATCTATAGCAATTTCACTATATTGTTGTTGTTCAGTCCCCCAGTCATGTCCAACTCTTTGTGACCTCATGGACTGCAGCACACCAGGCTTCCCTGTCCCTTACCATCTGCCAAGGTTTGCTCAAGTTCATGTCCATTGCCTCAGTGATGCCATTCAGCCATCTCATCCTCTGATGCCCTTTTCTCCTTCTGCCCTCCATCTTTCCCAGCATCAGCAACTTTTCCGAGTTGGCGATTCACATCAGATGACCAAAATACTGGATTTTCAGCTTCAGCATCAGTCTTTCCAACAAATATTCAGGGTTAATTTCCCTTAAGATTGACTGGTTTGATCGCCTTACTGTCCAAGGGACTTTCAAGAGCCTTCTTCAGCACCACAGTTCTAAGGCATCAATTCTTTGGTGTTCTGCCTTCTTTATGGTCCAGCTCTTACAACCATACCTGACCACTGGGAAGACTATAGCCTTGACTATATGGACTTTTCTTGGCAGAGTAATGTCTCCACTTTTTAGCACAGCTTTAGTTTGTCACAGCTTTCCTGCCAAGACACAATTGTCTTCTGATTTCATGGCTGCAGCCAATATCCACAGTGATTTTAGAGCCCAGGAAGAGGAAATCTGTTACTGCTTCCACCATTTCCCCTTCTATTTGCCATGAAGAGATGATGGGACCAGATGCCATGATCTTAGATTTTTAATCTTTAGTTTTAAGCCAGCTCTTTCACTCTCCTCCTCACCCCCTTCAAGAAGCTGTTTAGTTCCTCTTCGCTTTCTGCCATTAGAGTGATATCATCCACAAATCTGAGGTTGTTGATGTTTCTTCCGCCTATCTTGATTCCAACTTGTAACTTATCCAGCCCAGCATTTCTCATGATGTGCTCAGGGTATAGGTTAAATAAATACCAGACAGCCCGGTCGTACTCCTTTCTCAATACTGAACCAATCAGTTATTCCATGTCCAGTGCTAACTGCTGCTTCTTGACCCAAATACAGGTTTCTCAGGAGATGGGTAAGATAGTTGGTATTATCTCTTTAAGAGCTTTCCACAGTTTGTTATGATCCACAGAGTTGAAAGCTTTAGCATAGTCATTGAAACAGAGGTAGATGTTTTTCTGGAATTCTGTAGCATTCTCTGTGATCCAGAAAATGTTGGTAATTTGATCTCTGGTTCCTCTGCCTTTTTTAAACCCAGTTGGGACATCTGGAAATCCTTGGTTCACATAATGCTGATGCCTAGCATGCAAGATTTTAAGCATGACCTTACTAGCATGGGAGATAAGTGTAATTTTCTGATGGTTAAAACATTCTTTCATACTACCCTTCTTGGGAATTGGATGGGGATTGACCATTTCCAGTCCTGTGGCCACTGCTGGGTATTCCAGGTTTGCTGACATAATGAATGCAACACTTTGATGGCATCATCCTTTAGGGTTTTGGATAGTTTTACTGGAATTCCATCGCATCTACTAGCTTTATTAACAACAGTCCTTCCCAAGGCCCACTTGACTTCAGTCTCCAGAATGTCTGGCTCTGGGTGGCTAACCACACCATCATGGTTATCTGGTTTATTAAGATCTTTTCTGTACAGTTCTTCTGTATATCTTTCCATCTCTTTTTGATCTCTTCAGCATCTACTAGGTCTCTACTGTGTCTGCCTTTATTGTGCCCATTTTTGGGTGAAATGTTCCCTTGTTCCCTTGATATCTCCAATTTTCCTGAAGAGATCACTAGTCTTTCCCAATCTGTTGTTTTCTTCTAGGTTTATGCACTGTTCATTGAAGAAGGCCTTCTTGCTTCTCTGTGCTGTTCTTTGGAGCTCTGTCTTTAGTTGGATTTACCTTTCCGTTTCTCTCTTGCTTTTCACTTCTTTCTTCAGCTTGTAAAGCCTTCTCAGATAACCACTTTGCCTTCTTGCTTTTCTTTTTCTTTGGGGTGGTTTTGTTTTCTGCCTCTGGTACAATATTACAGACCTCTGTCCATCATTCTTCAAGCACACTGTTAACTAGATCGAATCCCTTGAATCTATTTGTTACCTCTACTGCGTATGCATGGGAGATTTGATTTAAGATGTACCTGTCTAGCCTAGTGGGTTTCCTGGTTTTCTGTAGTTTAAGCCTGGATTTTGCTATGAGAACTCATGATCTGAGTCACAGACAGCTCCACATCTTGTTTCTGCTGACTGTATACAGCTTCTCCAACTTCGGCTATAAAGAATGTAATCAATTTGATTTGGGTATTGACCATTTGGTGATGTCCATGTGTAAAGTTGTCTTTTGTATTTTCGAAAGAGAGTGTGTTCTATGACCAATGCTTTCTCTTGGCAGAATTCAGTTAGCCTTTGCCCTACTTCAAATTTGCCTGTTATTCCATGTATCTCTTGACTTCCTACTTTTGCTTTCTAATCCCATCTGATGAATAGAACATTGTGTGTGTGTGTGTGTGTGTGTGTGTGTGTGTGTGTGTGTGTGTGTGTGTTAGTTCTAGGAGGTCTTCTAGGTCTTCATAAAACTGATCAACGTCAGCTTCTTCAGCATTGGTGGTAGGGGCATAGACTTGAATTACTGTGATGTTGAATGGCTTGCTTTGGAAATGAACTGAGATCATTCTGTCATTTTTGAGGTTGCATCCCAGTAGTTCATTTCAGACTCTTTTGCTGACTGTGAGGGCTACTCCATTTCTTCTAAGAAATTCTTGCCTACAGTGGTAGATATAATGGTTATCTGAATTGAATCCATCCATTCCCATCCATTTTAGTTTACTGACTCCTAAGAGGTCAGTGTTTATTCTTATCATCTCCTGTTTGACCATGTCCAGTTTACCTTGATTCATGGACCTGAGATTCCAGGTTCTTATGCAAAACTGTTCTTTGCAGCATTGGATTTTACTTTCATCATCAGACACATCCACAGCTGAGGGTCATTTCTGCTTTGGCCCAGTCACTTCATTCTTTCTGGGGCTATTAGTTCTTGTCCTCCACTCTTCCCCAGTAGCATATTAGATACCTTCAGATCCCAGGGACTCATCTTTCAGTGTCATATCTTTTTGTCCTTTATGCAGTCTATGAGGTTTTCATGGCAAGGATTCTGGGGTAGTTAGCCATTCCTTCCTCCAGTGGATCACATTTTGTCAGAACTCTCTGCTATGATCCATCCATACTGGGTTATCCTACATGGCATGGTTCAAAGCTTCATAGAGTTATGCAAGCCCCTTCACCACAATAAGGCAGTGATCTGTAGAGGAGCAATTTCACTATACCATGTATATAAAATCTGAAAATAGCCCAGAGTTTCCTCACAAAGAAATGGATAAATAAAAGTGCGATTTTTTAAAAAGAATAAAATAGTATAGAATTTTGAAAATAGACCTAGGTTATAGTAATGTCAAAACTCTTAAACAAAGAGGAGGAGATGAACAGTGAAGTCAGGAAAAAAGAAAGGAAATGAAAAGGGCACATTCAGATAGCTGTTATCTCTTAAGAGGAAGCAAAAGGGATGAGATAGAGAATAAGCACATAGATTTTGATAAGTTTGCTGGTGTTCCAGTTCTTGGGTTGGGTGGTTGGATTCATACGCTTTCACTTTGTTGTGAACTTCATAGCTCTTCATGTATACTGAACACTTTCTTTTGTATAAATTGAATGCAATTGTGCAATAGAAACAATCTAAAAATAATGTAAAATGCATTTCACTTGCATATTTCTAACCCATTAACATTACCAATACACAATAGAACTTTCATACATATTTAATAAATCAAATGATGAGAAATTAAAACACATTTTGGATATTCATAGTAGAAGATAAAGACTTCAAAATGCCCATGAAAAGGAGGGCAAAATAGTGTTGAACAATCAAGTATTTTGATATACAGCACAAAGCCCAAGTTAAATGTAAAAGAAAGTTTATGACTAAGAGGCATTTCTTAGACCACTGGACACACTCAGCCAGGTGTCATTTCACTTTCACAGGTAAAAAGAGCTGTGCAGTTCTTTGTATTTATAGTCTTAAAATCTACTTCTTAGAGCCAGAAGACCAAGGCCAAACAGAAATAAATATCATCAAAATCTGAGAGGTAGAATCTATTTGTAAAACATATAACAGGAAATTTAGTTCATAAAATAACATTTTCAGGCAGAGGTTATTAGAATTTTAAGATTATTGACAATTATCAAAGAGTCTTCCAAGTTACTGAAGTGCTAACTTGCTCTTCAGTTCAGTTCAGTCTCTCAGTCGTGTCCGACTATTTACTACCCCATGAATCGTGGCATGCCAGACCTCCCTGCCCATCACCAACTCCCAGAGTTCACTCAAACTCACGTCCATCTAGGTAGAGTGAAATTCTCCATACAAGAATATCAATTACCCCACTTTTATTTTATATTGACGAAGGGAAATTAAAACTAATTATTGTATTTGTGTACATGCTACAATTTGTTGAAGGCTTGTAAAGGAATAATGTTAAACTGATAATTCAGAGAGAAAGCCTTTATCAAATGGATACATTTCTTTTGGGCGGTTTAGCAAATATGTGATTGTTTTGCATAAAACTCTTGGCTAAACCAGAGAAAGAGCTATATTACAGTCTAAAAATACACTTCTCAAATGAATCACCTAACATGGCAAGATTTTTCTCATCACCACCAAGCAAGACTTAATTACATAATTTAGTGGTTTAGAATCCTTCTCCAGAGCCAGGCTACCTTGGTTCAAATCTTGGCTGTAGAACAACTACATGCATGCTTTTGGAAAAGTTTCTTAATTCTTCTGTGCCTTAGTCTCTTCATTTGAAAATGGGAAATAATATAGCAGTTAATTCAAAAAAATTATTATTAGAATTGATGTCCAACATGGTAGAAAACTCAATAAACAATTATTTCTTAAATATTTTCCTGGTATTATAGTAAATAAGATAATTTTATAATAAAGTAAGACCCTGATGCTGGGAAAGACCAAAGGCAGATGAAGAAGAGGGTGACAGAGGATGAGATGGATGGTGTCACCAGTTCAAGACAAGAACTTGGGGGCAAACTCTGGGAGATGGTGAGGGACAGGGACGCCTGGCGTGCTGCAGTCCATGGGGTTGCAGAGTTGGACATGACTTAATGACTGAAAAACAACAAGTGATACTAAAAAGAGGTAATATGTAAAATAGCATCAATTATCTTTGAGTCTTTATTTATATTCCCAGATACAGTGCTTGGCATATGGTGGACACTTGAATAAACATATTTGGGAATGGCGTTCCTCAATTTGTCAATCAAATCTTTTTTGACAGCCTATTTACACTGACTGAAGAAAGAGCACTGAGAAATGGTTGGGGCTAGGCGTAAGGCCAAGGTCACATAACACTCATCAAGAAGCCTCTGGGGCTTCCCCAGTGGCCTAGCCCTAAAGAATCTGCCTGTAGTGCAGGAGACTCAGGAGATGTGAGTTTGATCCTCAGGTCAGGAAGATCCTCTGGAGAAGCAAATGGCAACCCATGCCAGTATTCTTGCTTGGAAAATCCCATGGCCAGAGGAGCCTGGTGGGCTACAGTCCATGGGGTCAAAAAAAAGTTGGACANTCTGCCTGTAGTGCAGGAGACTCAGGAGATGTGAGTTTGATCCTCAGGTCAGGAAGATCCTCTGGAGAAGCAAATGGCAACCCATGCCAGTATTCTTGCTTGGAAAATCCCATGGCCAGAGGAGCCTGGTGGGCTACAGTCCATGGGGTCAAAAAAAAGTTGGACACAACTGAGTACGTATACACAGACACCAGTCACTGTCCTGGGCTCAGTAAACAAAAAGTCCAGTTCTGGTGATGGTGTTGTAGACACAGGTGAGCAAGCATAAGGATATTATTTAAGAGAATTTGCACTCATCAAGGTTTTATTTTAAAATAATTTTCCAGAAATTTTGAAAAATATCAGTTCACTGACAGTAGGAAAGGAGTTTCACATTTTCTCCTCTATCATCTGCTCTCTGGCCTGGAAAACAAATTACCTTTTTCCCAGATTTATTTGTGACATAGTCACGTAAGAGATGAGTCAAAAGGAAAACTCTTTCCTGTGGAGCTCTGCACAGCTGTCTCTAGAAGGGAGAACAGTTGCTTTCATTGCTAGCATTTAGAATTATTCCGGCCAAAGATGTAATTCTTTTTATCTTTATCTGCTCTCTGGCCTGGAAAACAAATTACCTTTTTCCCAGATTTATTTGTGACATAGTCACGTAAGAGATGAGTCAAAAGGAAAACTCTTTCCTGTGGAGCTCTGCACAGCTGTCTCTAGAAGGGAGAACAGTTGCTTTCATTGCTAGCATTTAGAATTATTCCGGCCAAAGATGTAATTCTTTTTATCTTTCCTCCCCCCCTTTTTTTTTTTTTCTAATTAGAAGTTATTCTCAATTGCTAGCAGCAGAGACATTAGTTTTATAGAGCTTTAGAGTGTTAATGGAAAAATGACATCTAATAAACTATTAAAAAGATTAATTTATGGAGGGAATCTTAGAGAGAATTTGCAGTTACATAAACTCAATTTTTCTTCCACTTAGCACTTTCTGTATAGAACGTGTGTAAAGTTGAACTTACGTGGTATTAAGTGAGTATGTGTGTACCTGTCCACACTGTATGGCTATTCATGGTATTGACTTTAATGGTGTGCTCGGCTGGACTAAATTTTAGTACAAAGTGAATTTAATATCTAGGATTGCTTATACTATTTCCTGAGGTTATGCTAGCTCCTCTTTAAAAAAGTTTGGTCATGCAGATATTGAATTCAATGTTTGTTCACTTTTAATTGAGATTTTATGACTGCTTGGTCTTTAAAAAGCTATTCCACATGAAAATAGCATCCTCTTCTCCCTTCCTCCTGTACAGCCACCAACCCAGGAAAAGAGGGATTTAAAATTGTTTCAAAATATTATGATATGGCACGGGCTGGGTTTCACATCTTACAAGTTGAAACAGGCCTTTGCTAACTTGCAGTAGGCTGTGAAATAATTACGTTGTGTGCTAAATGGCACTTTTCAGTTTTCATTTGTGCTTCAACACTCAGTTTTCAGTAGATCGTTTAGGGAGGATCAGCATATTCTTTGGAAATGAAAAACACACCCCAGGTCAGGGCAGCACTGCCTGATGGGAAAAGAATGAAGCCCACAAAGGTGGTCTTTGTGAGGCGTGTCGAGGAGCCGGGGTCTGTACCAGAACTGGCAGGCTCACAGCTTCCCCTAGTGACTGCCCCTGAAACACTAAACTCATCTGTGTTGGAAGGTGTAGATTCAAGGAAACAAGCAGGCTTTTAAGACACCTGCCCCCTCCTCCAGAAGAAGGATTAATTTCACACATTTAGATGAACTCCTTCAGCAGAGGAATTTGATGTTGTGCAATGGATTTGGATGAAGGACCATACAGCTTGTTGACTTCTTTTTTTAATGGGACTAGAACCCCTCAAGTTCAAAGTGATCATTGGAATCATAGGAACATTGACAACTTCTAGAAATGAACTGAGGACCCCAATCAGATTATTCTTTGTTGTGAGTTTTGGGCTGTTTTATCAAGAGAGACAGCTACTGCATTTCAGACTTGGTATTCATTTCTTCAGGCCTGTTTGGAAAATGAGACACTTTGAAGTTCTATAACTTAAATGAAAAATGACATTACTAGTATTTGAGAATATTTTTTCCTTGAAAAAAATCAGGGATTTACACCTTATCTAAGTACTATGTTGAATTCCTTTTCCACTTATACCCCACAGAACAGGCAGCCTGCCAAGGGCAGCAAGGAGCTGAATGATTTAACTGTCAATGCAGGATGCAGGATGCTTGGGGCTGGTGTATGGGGATGATCTGGAGGGAAGATGTGGCGGAGGAGGTGGGAGGGGGGTTCATGTTTGGGAGTTCGTGTAAAAAAATAAATTAAAAAATAAATAAATAAATAAATAAATAAGGGTCAAATTCTTATTTCTATTTCTTTCTTTTTGATTCCAATTCTTATGGCATTATTTAAATTCTTTTTGTCATTTTAAAATATGTTTCTCTCTATTTATAATTACCACCCTTCCAACCACACTGGAATCTGCAGGAATATTCTGCATTAGATTTATGAGGCAGCAAACATCTTTAGCACCTCATTTTTGAGGGAATTCAAAATATTTTAAGGCACTGAATTATTATGTCATTGCTGTACTGTGGGAAAAAGAAGTGCTAAATAGCATTCTTATTTACTGAGGAGGAAAGAAGGAATGAATCTTTTCTATCACTGGTGAATTGGAGCTAATGGAAATCACTCTGCTCTACAATTCCACAGAACAATTTGGCATTTTGTAAAAAAGATCTGTTATTTTCTTCTTTTCTCTCTTGTTTATCATTACATGTAGATTTTTCTTAGTTTCAAAAGAGTGCATGCATCCCAGTGTTCACAGCAGCACTATTTACATTAGCTAAGACATGGAAGCACCCGACATGTCTAGTGACAAATGAATGGATAAAGAAAATGTGGTACTTATATACAATAGAATATTATTCAGCCGTAAAAAGGACGAAATAATGTCATTTGCAGCAACATGGATAGACCTGAAGATTATCATACTAAGTCAAGTCAGCCAGATAGTGAAAGACATATATCATATGGTATCGCTTGTACAAGGAATCTTAGTTGTTGTTAAAATACACTGATATATTATTGCCTCACTGTATTCTTTTTAAGTTTCTGTGATAATGATGTACTATATAGTCAGTATGTGTAAGGACTTTACTTTTTGCAAGTACTCTCAAATCCATTGTGCTGCCACCTTTGCCCCTTACTATCCCCAGAGGTGGTAACTAATAGCCAGTATCAGGGCACTTCTCTATGGCAGAAGGGAGACACAGAGTTCCAGAATTCTGATTTTCAAATCTTTCCCCTTTCCTCTCTTTACAATTTCCTTTTGTGTTCAGTAACAAAGTATTACTTCTGGGCAATTCCCTGGTGGTCCTGTGGGCAGGATTTTCCTGCCTGGGGATGGATTCAATCCCTAATGGAGATCTAGGTTCCCCAAAGCCAGATGTGTATAAGAGACAGGCTATGATCCATCCATACTGGGTTATCCTACATGGCATGGTTCAAAGCTTCATAGAGTTATGCAAGCCCCTTCACCACAATAAGGCAGTGATCTGTAGAGGAGCAATTTCACTATACCATGTATATAAAATCTGAAAATAGCCCAGAGTTTCCTCACAAAGAAATGGATAAATAAGCAAAAAAAAAAAAAAAAAAAAAAAAGCACAGCCAAAAAAAAGTGCTACAAAGTTTTATTTGTCATGGGTACATTTTTCCCTCTTCAAGAATGTAGAGCCAGTTACTACTAGGTATTAGCTGGAAGGATATATAAAATGTCCTGACCCGGGGAACACATTTGCCTACAAATAACAAACTTTGCTGCTCTTCTTAGCCACAGACTATCCAATTAACTGTAAACAGAAGTATATTAACCCTTTTAAAGGGAATATATTTTCAGGTGGAATGAGTTAAATGGAACTCATTTAAGTGTGAACCTCATCTAATGACTTAAGGTATAAAACCTTTAACAGTGATTCATTTAAAAAAAAAATCACCTACTGATTGCAAACCTATTTCTATATTTCTAAACTACTATCTATACACTATTGCTGTTGTTGTTTTTTAGTACCTAAGTTCTATCTCACTTTTTTGTGAACCCATGGGCTGTACTCCACTAAGCTCCTCTGTCCATGGGATTTCCCAGGCAAGAATACTGAAATGGATTGCCATTTCCTTCTCCAGGGGATCTTCCTGACCCAAGGATCAAACTCACATCTCCTGCATTGGCAGGTGGATTCTTTACCAATGAGCTACCTGGGAAGCCCCACAATGTACGCTATACTCCACAATTACACAGATGTTTAAATTTTAAAAAACTTTATTCATTTTATTTGTCATCCTGTCATTACCACTTATTATTATATAGGAAAGAGTATTCTGGTTAATAGAAAATGGTTACACTTAAATTAATCTTCTGATGGTGTGTTCAATCATTGATTTTTCACACAGTATTTTCCATTTATTGTTTGCTATACAGATACATTAAGAGCAAAACCTCAGTGATTTAGTAGCTGGCAGTCCACTGTTGTTTTTACAGAATTGCACTCTGGTTACCTTCCCGTTTTATTTCAACTGGTTTGAGGATGAAAAGGTACTGCTCGTCTATGAGAGGTGTGGGTAGCAGGGAGTGGGACTCTATAATTTATTCTCCACATAGGAATACTTTTAATACTGAAGGGGTAGAAGAAATTAATCCTGGGCTATACATTAAAATATTATTTTCTTGGAAGAACTGAGATCTATGGTCTCTCTGAATTTTAAAGAGATCCATAATATTCTGTTCTTTTAAAAACCATTCTTGAAATCAAAGTTCCTAGAAATTCTCTGTCTACTTGTATCGACTGCATAAAGCCACACCATCAGCATTCTTAGAGCAGAGGTACAGACCATTTGGTGAGGAATTTGCCAGGCTTGGTCTTATTGAATAGATATCAGCTTAAAGGAATGCAGAAAACAAAGTCTTGTGTAAGATTTTTCAATTCTCTTTTTTAAGATAACAATTAAAGCAAGAACGTAATAAGTGTAGACTTTCATCCAGTCCTTGGTTTTCATAACAGAGATCCTAAGGTCTTTCTGTTCAGTAACTGGATGTCAAGATCCCAGAGAATCTCATAGGATTAATCCACTTGCTTGGATATGGCTAAAAGCGTAAGTGAATCCTACAACAGCTGACTTTTAAGGAAGATCTGCCTTTTTCAAATACTAAGGTACATTCCTAGGATGCATCACATGCACAAAAATATTCTGAAAATGGTAGAGTTAGTTTTTTCTTTAATAACATACCACCAGCACCATTTACACCATTTAAGATATCTATTCCATTTCCTCCCAAATCTCCTCCTGTGCTGGGATGTCGCTACAAGGAGCTGGCCCTTTCACAGGACAGAGGCTGGGAACCAGACATGCTGTATCTTCTTGGCAATGGTAGTGCATGAGCTGGAGAGGGCAATTTAAAACATTTTTTTTTTCCTGAAAGAGTTCTGCGTTTGTTAGAAACGTGAGTGCAAAATAGGGCATAAATTTGGGGAGTGCAGAGTAACTGGTAGGAGGAAACTGAAGAAGGAATGGAGATAAAGAATCACAAAGCTCTGAAAAAAAAAATAGAAAAAGTTAGCTCCAGAAAGTTTGAAATTGATTCAAAACAACATAGAAGATTCAGCCTAAGACTACATGGATTTATTGTAAGCAGTCCTAGGAAAGGCTAAGAGCTATTTATTTAAGCCAGAATGTATGACTATGACAAAATGGTTAAAAGACATGAAATCATTCTGTGGGTTGAGAAATTCATATACTTTGTTTATATAATAAAGGATAAATCATCCCCTTTTAAATACTAAATTAAAATTAGTAATTGATTACTAACTGCTAAAAGTGTAATTCAGATATGACCTGACAGCTCTCCCTCATCAGTGTGTTGCTGGTTGCTTTTGGTCAGTCTAGAAAAATAACTGAAAGCCTCTTTCTTGAAAGCCTTTACTTTGACAGACCATTATTCTTGGCCTACCGATTTGGTTTGCCAAAGTGATTTTTAAGAATAACCCCTGAAAGCCAGTATCGAAGGCTCTGCTGCCGTCAAGGAGCCCTCTAGGTTTCCATCCACAGCTCTGTAGGCCACATCTGTAACCCTCGCTTCGTCACCATAAACAGCAGAGTCCAAAGGCAGCAATGGACCTATGTCTCTTGAACTCCTTAAACTGGTTTTTTGCCTTTCTGGCTCACTCTACCACAGTTTTGTTACAGTTTTGTTTCAATTTCAGGAACACATAATTCTCCAAAAGCTCTTTGGTAATCGGTGATAGTTTAGAGATTTCTCAATTCTGTTTTGTCATTCCAATATCTTCTTCTCTTTATCTTCCAGAAAGTTCTCTGAAACATTCATTATTGATAGTCCCACTACATTCTTTGCCAACTATTATTATTGATCTTGTTTTTGTATATAAAGCTGGTCTCTCCTTTCAAGCAGCTTTCAGGTACGAAGTGATACCAAGTTGTGGACTTTACTGGCTAACATGCCTTGGACTTCCTAGGTGGCACAGTGGTAAAGAATCTGCTTTACTGCAAAAGCAAGAGAGGAAGATTTGATCCCTAGGTCTGAAAGATCCCCTGGACAAGGAAATGGAAATCTATTCTAATATTCTTGCCTGGAAAATTCCATGGACAGAGGAACCTGGCAGGCTACAGTCCATGGGGTCACGAAGAATTGGACACAACTGAGCACAAACACACACACACACACGTGCGCGAGTGTGACATGGAAATTCTAAAATATGATACATTCTGATCCTTGATAGTTTAAAATGCTTTTCCTGTAAAGTCATTTAGTTGTGGTGTCTTTTTTGAAGGAATTTTGACAATTTGTCCTAAGACTACATTTACGTTGATTCTCAGTTTCCAATTCTCAAAGCAAACCATAATTTACATTCTTAATTTATAGCCTCCTAAAATATAGGAGAAGGCAATGGCACCCCACTCCAATACTTTTGCCTGGAAAATCCCATGCACAGAGGATCCTGGTAGGCTGCAGTCCATGAGGTCGCTAAGAGTCGGACACAACTGAGCGACTTCACTTTCACTTTTTATTTTCATGCATTGGAGAAGGAAATGGTAACCCACTCCAGTGTTCTTGCTTGGAGAATCCCAGGGACGAGGGAGCCTGGTGGGCTGCCATCTATGGGGTCGCAGAGAGCTGGACATGACTGAAGCGATATAGCAGCAGTAGCAGCAGCAGCAAAATATATCCATTTTAAAGGAATTGACATAAAGTTGTATATAGTATTCTTTTATAGTTATTAATATTTTATTTACAGTCATACTTGTCACTGTTATTTTTATCTTTATTATGGACAATGTTAAACATACAAAAACTGAGAGTCTAATCAGCTCTCTACGTGCTTGTCAATTAGCACCAACAGTTATTGACTCAGCAAACTTAATTCATCTCTACTTAATTTCACTCTCTGTGGAGTGACATTAAGAGCCAAGCTGTGACAGCACTTTGTAAGTATTTCAGCATGTAACTTCAAAAGATGACAAATTTAAAAACCACTATCCACTAACATTATCACATCTGAAAAGATTGTTAACAGCATCACATATCTCATAATTGTAGAATCTGACAAAATAGCTTTATTATTAGTTGCATGTGCTGATTATACTATTCAATCAATAAGTTTCCCTGTTGTTTTGTTTCAGTTTTTCTGATTGTAACCCCATGAGATGAGCATGTTATTGCCTTTGTCCCTTGTTATAGACTGAATAGTGATACTCCCAAAATCCATATGTTAAAACCCTAACCTCCAAGAATGACTGCATTTGGAGGCAGGACCTAAAAAGGGAAGCTATCAGGTCAGGGCCTTAATCTGACAGGACAGAGTCTTTGTAAGAAGAAGAGACAAAACAAAAACAAAAACTGATAGTTACTCATATCATCTACATGTTTGCTGATGCAAAGCCACTTTTTATAGCTGTCTTTAAAGCCCAGTGGGCATGCTGGTATATCATTAATCTGCGATGAAATAAATACTATAATAATATAGTGAATTATCCTTAGAGATGAGTTTATTTAAGTATCTTGTCCTTTATTCTCTGCTTAGTTTTCATTTTGAAATTACTCTTGCTATTTCTATGTTAAAATATTTTTTCTTTTATCCACTGATGGTGGATTATTATTTTATTGATTTTTCTTATTTTTTTAAATCTATGTCTAAACCTAGAAAACAGTGTACTGATAGTTTATTAATCCTAATTAAATAATTTTTATGCTAAAAAAATAAAATAACACACACACACACACACGCACACACAAAAAAAAAAAACAAGAGGGAAAGATAACAGAGAACTCTGTCTCATTTCACACACAGAAAAAAGGTCAGTGCAGACACAGGGAGGAGGAAGCTATCTTTAAGTCAGGAAGAGCCTCAGGAGACACCAACCTTGATGACACCTTGACCTAGAACTTCTGGTCTCCAGAACCTAGGAAAACAAATATCAGTCGTTTTGGCCACCTGGTAGGTGGCATTTTGTTAATGCAACCCGAGCCAACTAAAACACCCTTTGGATCCCCCTATTTCAATGTATGAGGAGTGAGAGCTAGAAGTTCACCAATTATCAGTCTATTGCCCCTCACCTCCCAGTCCAACTTCATTGCCTAACTTTTGATCCTGGAACATATTTTCTTTGGCTTGTGAGGATGATGTCAAGCTTTATCAGTAGCAGGTGCCAAAGGGATCCTAAAAGAGAAAGGAGCTCTGCCTCCTGGTCCTAGGGTGATTTTGGCCGTCTTCTGCAGTGCAAGGTGGGGGCCGGTAGCACATGGCACCTCCCTGGGGTGACCTCGCTGGCACCCTCTGGGCAGTTTTGCAGTAAGTTCTGGGACACAGCCCCTCCCCTTGGACAGTTTCTCAATCACCCCAGAGAGTGGTTTTCCAGTGAGTTCCCTGACTGAGTCTCTTCTTTGACAACGTCCTCTGAGATCCCATAAGAAAGATTCTCCACCAGTTCCTTAACGTGAAGGATCTTAATGACTCAGACATGCAATGTGTCTGGACATACTCTCCCCCATGAGATCTAGATCTCATCACTGATTGGAAGTCTTTTCCAGATTTGTTCCTTTTTTGAGTTTTCCGTTTTAACCCCCATAGGAAGTAGCTTCTCCCTGTCTCTGCTACTTACTCTATTATTTAGGATTCTCTGTACCCCATAGTGTCTAATCTCGCATCATAGTAGTCTTGAGGTATAGCCAATAATTCTTTATGTTAAATATTTCCTACCCAAATCACTACATGGTTTCTCTCAATGGTACTCAGACTGATGTGAAAGACTTAATCCTATACAAATTCAGTTTTTGTTTCTTTGTTGTATTTTTTGTTTGTTTGATTTGCACATGCATCATTATATACATGGTGTCTGGATTTCTCTCTCTCTGTGATACTTACAGTAATTTATCATTGCCCTTTCATAAATTTATTAAGGTTTACAAAAGGTTTGAAAACTGACTGTCTTTCATTTCCCAGTTTTATCGAGGTATAATTAACAAATAAGATTGTAAGATGTTTAAGATGTATAACATGATGATTTAATATAAATTGTGAAAGAATTTCCCCCCATCATGTTAATAAACACATTCATCACCTCCATGTACAATTTGCATATTTATTTGAGAACTCTTAAGTTATCCTCTTTCAGCAAATTTATACACTACAGTGTTATTAAGATATTCTAATTTTATTATTCCTTTTTGCAATAAGTAACTGGAAAACTTTTATAAAATAGAAACATCCCTTCATCAACTATTTATTCTGAAATTCAGATGACACAAAAATAAAAGATATAATAAATGCATAATTGCATCTTATGTTTCCTTCTCCCTTGATTAACTTGTAAAACCGTATTTTATTTCATTTTCAAAATAATAATGAAATTATTATTATTTCTCTCATTAGCATTCCTCAAATCATCTGTTTGTTTTGTATCATTGTGAATTCATGGACATAAAAGTATTTTATATGTTCTAGTGTCCTTATTCAGACATGACTTTTCACTTCACTTTTCTTTTCACTTTGACTTTTCACTTCCATGCATTGGAGAAGGAAATGGCAACCCACTCCAGCGTTTTTGCCTGGAAAATCCCAGGGACGGGGGAGCCTGGTGGGCTGCCGTCTGTGGGGTCACACAGAGTTGGACACGACTGAAGCGACTTGGCAGCAGCAGCAGCAGCAGCAGCGTCCTTATCAATGTTCTAAGAGTCCCAACTTTGTTCCCTTGTTCATTTGGCCTTTTTAAAAGTTGCTTCAGAGTCCTTATTTTCTGCTATGACAAGATATCCCATACGTATCTTGTATGTTTTCTCCTGTAAATCTAGAAGCCATGATTTATATAAAAGACATTGTTATCTTCAGTAGCGAGTGATACTGAGACTCCCAAATCTAGGCCCTTATGGTGCTTATTACTCTGAGTTTAGTCTAGATATTTTCAGTCTTCAAACTAGGAAATAGGTATTTAAGAGAAAACCTATCTTGACTTTAATACTGCTATTTCCACTTTAAATTCAGAATTTTTACTTTTTTGATGTTATTTGCATATTTCTTTTACACTCAGGTCTTGAATCCTAGAGGATATTAGCAAGATTATTCTATGTTTTGAAACATTCTTCCTATTCACCTCTCATCTTTGATGGTTATACTTTATCTTAGGACTTCCCTGGTGGCTCAGACGGTAAAGCATCTGTCTACAATGTGAGAGATCTAGGTTTGATCCTTGGGTTGGGAAGATTCCTTGGAGAAGGAAATAGCAACCCACTCCAGTACTTTTGCCTGGAAAATCCCATGGATGGAGGAGCTTGGTGCAGGCTACTATCCAAGGGGTCGCTAAGAGTCGGCCGCGACTGAGCAACTTCACTTCACTTCACTTCATTTTATCTGTCTTACCAGGACATTGAACAGTTTCTATTTTCTGGAGAGCTTTTATTAGTAATGAGTACTGAATTTTGGCCAAGTTTTTTTCTGCATCTATGGAGACATATTTGTAATTTGTCTTCTTAGATTGATTATCATTATGTATTATATGGAAAGACTTCCTAATATTGAACTAATTGTGAATTCTTTAAATGTCTGATTTATTACTTTGTTCCTGTACTGTTGGATTCTGTTTACTATTATTTTATTTAGTAATGTTGCATTGATATTCACAAGTAGCATTGGTTTTTAATAGTTTTTGTACTGCTCTTATCGATTTATATATTTACAAATGTTACATTTGCTTTGTAAAAAAAAATTAGAGAGTTTTCCTTTATTTTCTATGCTTTGGAAAATGTTGCATAACACTGGGGCCTTTGAAGTTTTGTTAGAATCCTACTATGAAACCATCTGGGCCTAGTTCTTTTTAGAGGGTCAGTTAGGGTGGTGTGCTGAAGCTTGTCCAAAGGCAGCTTTCAAGGGCTGATTGTTCAATTTCCAGGAATTTTATGAGCTTGTTGTTGAATACAGGCTCTATTAAATAATGCAAATTCAAACAAAATGTTTCACTCTCTGCAACTGTGCAAACAGATAAAAGAAGTTAGCAAGAATGCAGTCAGGGGTGAACATATCCGTTAATTTTAACGTTTCTCCCTTTTTTAAAATAATGATTTGGCCACACAGAATGGCATGCGAGATCTTCATTGCCCAGCCAGGGATGGAACTCACGCCCTTGCAGTGGAAGTGCAGAGTCTTAATCACTGACCCACCAGGGAGCCTCTTATCCTTCTGACTTCCAATCTCCAGACATCTTTGAGAGTATAATTATTTTATCCTTATTATAATTGTTTTGAGACTTTCCCATGTGGTACATAATAACTGGTAATAGTTCATTGTTATTTATTTCTGACTCATTCACCATATAGATATGCTACTGTGCATTTATCTGTTATCTTTTGATAAGCATTTGAATTGTATCCAGTTTGGGGCTATTGCCAAATATCTTCCCATGAGCTTACTTGCCATCTGTATGTCTTCTTTTTGAAAGTGTCTATTCAAATTGTCAGCCTATTTTTTCTTGGATTCTTTGCTTTTTGATTATGAAGTCTGAGAACTTGTATATATTCTGGATGCACATCCAATACAGTATTGTAAAGTAATTGACCTCCAATTAAAATAAATAAATTTACTATTGCCAGGCACATAGTAAGGATCTGCCAGGAGTAGATCCTTACTATGCTACATTTTTTTCAGCAGTACCTTGAGATGCTGAGACTCAGATATTAGACTCAAAGGGGTTACATAACTTGCTCAAAGTTTTTAAGAGGCAGAATCAAGAAATACAGTTCCAATGTTTTTAAATCTTTTTTCATGATACCAAACTCAACATGGAACATAATAGACTATCTGGTAATGATTACAGGTTAATAGTAAAGTCCTACCTTATGCCATTTGGTTATATATAATTGGATATCTGAAGTCCCATATAATAATTTTAATAAGGAAACTGAGATAGCCAACAGTAATGAAAATTAAAGCGATCACTAAATCTTACTCTTCAGATTCAGGCAAATAATTCAGACTTCTGGCTTGAAGAATATGCTCAAAAGAAAAATTGCAGCAAGAGGAAAAAAATAAAAAGATGAGTAGAAAGGGGGAGCTATTTAAAATCATGCATGTTGGAGAGAAGTGGCTCCTGTGTATTAAATGCAGAACTGGACATCATGTTTAAGAAAAGCAAAGGTATACTTTGCATAGAAGAGGTGAATATAACTTAAAGTGTTGAAGTAATAGGTTCATGATAAGCAAAGTGTTGAAATAATACATTGTTTTAGACTTAAAAAAAAAAACAGGTTTCTAAATTCCATTATGTAAATTCTTCCTTCTTATCTGTAGTGATGAAAAGCAAGAAAAGAATGGCAGGAAAATGTGACTGGAGGTAACAATCACTGCAACTGGTATATATACACATTAACTCACAGCACCCTTTTAAGGCAGACAAGAACAAAAATGTGAACTTTGTTACCAGTATTTACTGTTGAGCAAAATCTAAAGTAAGACAGATATAGATGTGTTCAACATAATAGATTAAAAATTTTTAAAGGAGGTAAAATATATACATACCTAACCAAACAAAGGACAGAAACAGTATAGGCTTAACAGAAGCAGAAGATATTAAGAAGAGGTGGCAAGAATACACAGAAGAATATAAAAAAAGATCTTAATGACCCAGGTAACCGTGATGGTGTTATCATTCACCTAGAGCCAGACATCCTGGAGATGCAAAGTCAAGTGGGCCTTAGGAAGCATCACCACAAACAAAGTTAGTGGAGGTGATGAAACTCCAGCTGAGCTATTTCAAATCCTAAAAGATGATGCTGTGAAAGTGCTGCACTCAATATGCCAGCAAATTTGGAAAACTCAGCAGTGGCCACAGGCCTGGAAAAGGTCAGTTTTCATTCCAATCCCAAAGAAAAGCAATGCCAAAGAATGTTCAGACTACTGCACAATTGCATTCATCTCACACACTAGCAAAGTAATGCTCAAAATTCTCCAAGCCAGGCTTCAAAAGTATGTGAACCGAGAACTTCTAGATTTTCAAGCTGGATTTAGAAAAGGCTGAGATCAAATTGCCAACATCCACTGGATTGTACAAAAGCAAGAGAATTCCAGAAAAACATCTATTTCTGCTTCATTGACTACGCTAAAGCTTTTGACTGTGTGGATAACAACAAACTGTGGAAAATTCTTCAAGAGAAGGGAATACCAGACCACCTGACCTGCCTCCTGAGAAATCTTCATGCAGGTCAAGAAGCAACAATTAGAACTGGACATCGAACAACAGACTGGTTCCAAATAGGAAAAGGAGTACGTCAAGGCTCTATATTGTCACCCTGCTCATTTANCAGGCCTCCCTGTCCATCACCAACTCGCAGAGTTCACTCAGACTCACGTCCATTGAGTCAGTGAGGCCATCCAGCCATCTCATCCTCGGTCGTCCCCTTCTCCTCCTGCCCCCAATCCTTCCCAGCATCAGAGTCTTTTCCAATGAGTCAGCTCTTCGCATGAGGTGGCCAAAGTACAGGAGTTTCAGCTTTAGCATCAGTCCTTCCAGTGAACACCCAGGACTGGTCTCCTTTAGAATGGACTGGTTGGATCTCCTTGCAGTCCAAGGGACTCTCGAGTCTTCTCCAACACCACAGTTCAAAAGCATCAATTTGGCACTCAGCTTTCTTCACAGTCCAACTCTCACATCCATACATGACCACTGGAAAAACTATAGCCTTGACTAGATGGACCTTTGTTGGCAAAGTAATGTCTCTGCTTTTGAATATGCTGTCTAGGTTGGTCATAAGTTTCCTTCCAAGGAGTAAGCGTCTTTTAATTTTATGGCTGCAGTCACCATCTGCAGTGATTTTGGAGCCCAAAACAATATATCAGGCATAATAAAAAGCAGAGATTTGGATTAAGCCAGAGCAAACAAGAATCATTTGTGACAGGAAAACATGGGACAACTGGGACCATAAGGTTCTCTAGAGTTGGTTCAAATCATGATTATTGTGGCTTTAATTTGCATTTCTCTGAGGATTAGTCATGTTGAGCATCTTTGCTTGTAGCTGTTGGTCATTGTATGTCTTCTTTGGAAAAATACCCATTCAGATCTGCTCATTTTTATTTATTTATTTAATTTTTTTGCTGGAGATTTTTTTTTTTAAACTTTACAATATTGTATTGGTTTTGCCATACATTGACATGAATCCACAACAGGTGTACATGAGTTCCCAACCCTGAACCCCCCTCCCACCACGCTCCCCATATCATCTCTCTGGGTCATCCCAGTGTCTTTTTGTAGATTGCATCAAATGGTGTACATAGGTGAGCATGTTGTCTATGAATATAAATATTTCTTTTTCAAAAAATATAGATACTTTTCATTTTTTCTTTTTTTTAACCTCTTAGACCATGTTGCATATAAATGGTCAGAGCAGATATGCTTGCCTTTGTTGCCTTTAGGAGAAAAAAAATGTTCATGTTCTCATCATGAAGTATGAGATAGCTCTAGGTCTTTCACAGCTGCCTTTTATCAGTTTTACTAGGCTGAGGAAAATTTCTTTTATCTGAGAAAAAAATTTTTTATCCATAATTTGTTGAGAATTTGATACAAAATGTATGTTAGGTTTGTCAAATGTTTGTTCTTTATCTATTGGACTACTTGTATAGTTTTTCTTACTTTATTTGTTAATATGGTGAATTACACTTACTGATTTTTCAAATGCTAAAGAGCACTCTGCCTTCTTGGAATAAACCCTTATCCTTTTTAAGTATTTTTGGATTTAATTTGTTTAGAATTTTTGCATCTTTGTTCATGAGGGAGGTTGATCTGTAGTTCTCTTTTCTTGCATACAATCTTTGTATGGTTTGTGCTCCAGAGTAATCCTGATATTGCTAAATGAGTTAGAAAGTGTTTCTTCCTTTTTAAATTTCTGAAAGGGTTTCTATAGAATTGGTAGTAATTATTGCTTCGATGTTTGCTGCAATTTAACATATTTTCTTATGGGAAGCTTTTAATTACAAAGTCAATGTCTTTAATAAATATAGAGACATTCATATTATTTCTTCTTGACTTTGGTTTTGTACATGATATATCAAGGAATTGGTCCATTTCAAGTCATTTTAAAAAATGGCATTTTTATATTTGTTCTGACATTACATCTTCTCTTTAGCAATTGCTATTCTGTGAGTATATTTTTTAAATTGATCTCTTCCTTGCCCTCCTCT
This sequence comes from Oreotragus oreotragus, assembly GCA_006410675.1. Taxonomy (NCBI): domain Eukaryota; kingdom Metazoa; phylum Chordata; class Mammalia; order Artiodactyla; family Bovidae; genus Oreotragus; species Oreotragus oreotragus. The sequence goes on from SJYX01013195.1 coordinate 294,277, forward strand.
TACTCCCTTCTCATCTGTCTCCTTCTTTTTCTCTTTCTCCTTCTTTTCATCCTTATAATATTTTTCATGGTATGTATTTACTCTTAATACTTACTCTAGTTGAGTTTTCATTTCTGAAATATTTTTTTCAGAACTCCAGAACAGGGTTTTTTCTTTTCAACTTTCCCCTGAGATCTATGAGCCCATTTTCAAATCTATATTTAGTCCAAGTGTTTCATTTCTAATTTTTTCTGTTACTGATGTATGGTATTCTTTCATATCTTATATAGTCATCTTAAATATCTTTTAGCCCCTCTTAAAATGAGATCACAGTTTTTCTTTGATTTGTGGGCATGTTTTTTTCTTACAGCTTTCTTTCTCTGTGAAGACAATTAAAAAATTATAATAGCACTTTTTATTACAACAGCTTCATGTACAATATAAATTTTAACCCTAAGTTACTTATATCTAAGATCTGTGTGTGTGTGTGTTCCAGGGAAAGGAAATAGGCAGGAATAGCTTTTCCAGGAGTGGGCTGTCTGGAACATAGGTTGTCTTTTCTGTTGGTTAGATCTACTTCTCTGAATTTTACTTTTATTATTCCCTTCTTTCATCTCCTTTTCTTTAGTGCCTCTTAAAGCTCAATTTGGATTTTATTCCTAGCAGTTTCCCTTCACTGAAACTTTGTTCTGAAAAAGACTGTATCTGTAAGGGTTTTCCCAGATAAATAGAATTAATAAGGGATCTATCTATTTAATATATTTATTATAAATATTTGGCTCACACTGTCATGGAAGCTGACTAGTCCCCAAATCTTTAGGGTGAACTGGCAAGCCAATGACCCAACAGAGTTGCTGGTGTAGTTCTAGTCTGAAGTCTGGCAGACTGGAGACCCAGGAAGAGGCATTGCTTCAGTTCAAGTCCAAATGTAAGAAAAAGTTGATGTCCCAGTTTGAAGATAGTCAAGCAGGGGGAACATCCACTTATTTAGGGAAAGGTCTGTCTTTTTGTTCTGTTCTGGCCATTGAGTGTTCCAATGAGGCCCACGTCCATAAGGAAGAACAATTAGCTTTGCTCAGTCTACTGATTAGATGTTACTCTCATCTAAAAACACCTTCACAGAAATGTTCAGAGTAATATTTGACCAAATACTTGGATACCCCATAGCCCAGACAAAATACACATAAAATTGACCATCATAGGGAATTTAATTATTTTCTGGCTTTCATTTGGCTCAGAACAACCTGACTCTCCTGAGGTGTCCTTGTACCTTCACACCGGAGCCTGCAATGCCCACTCCTGGCTTGGGATGCTCCTCTCCCATTCGCCCACCAGACTTTGCACACAGAGTGAGCAGTCTTCCCTTTTGCAACCAAGTATCTGTTGGCAATTTCTGGGTTCTCTGGCTTTTAGGACTGCAGAAGTCTCTTTTCCTTCTCTCTGCTTTTTTTTTTCCCTACAGTTGTTGGTACATCACACATCTGTGGCAACATATGGCTGCTTAAATTTTAAAGTTTGCAGGGGGATCACCTTTTAACCTACATACGCTATTTGGTGTTTGTGTGTTAATGTTTAGCTATCTTAGTTGCCATGTTGTTCTGTGGATTGACACAGGGAAATTCAAAGGTTGTGCCATTGCTGCTGCCCTATTTTTCCTCCTCCCCGTAAATATGCTAAGAACCAGCTTTTTGCTGGTCTCGGTGCTGAGACAGTAGCAAAAAAAGACAAAGACTCTCCTCATGGGACCCATGGACTTGTGGGAGGAAAGGGTAAATTTGGTAGAAAATTAAATGAATAATAGTATTTCAGATAGCACTATCCCTGGGCTGGAGAGGTCCCCTGGAAAGGGAACAACTACCCATTCCAGTATTCTTACCTGGAGAGCCCTATGGACAGAGGAGCCTGGTGGGCAGAGTCCATGGGGTCACAAAGTGTTAGACATGACTGTGAGATTAACCTTTCAACCCTTTAAGAACTATGTGAAAAGGTAAAGTAAGTTAGAACAGAGAAATCCAGAGAGAAGTTACCCTGGACAGTATAGTCAAGGAGGGCTTCTCTGAGACAACTGATGCTTCTGCTGAGAGCCAATGAAGCAGAGACCTGATGACAACATTTCAGACATAGGAAGGATCTAGTTTAATAATGAGGACCCTGTATGCAAGACAGCAAAAGAGACGCAGATGTGTAGAGTGGACTTTTGGACTCTGAGGGAGAGGGAGGGGGAGAGGGTGGGATGATTTGGGAGAATAGCATTGAAATATGTATACTATCATGTAAGGAACAAATCGCCAGTCTATGTTCGATGCAGGATGCAGGATGCTTGGGGCTGGTGCATGGGGATGATCCGGAGGGATGATGTGGGGTGGGAGGTGGGAGGGGGGTTCATGTTTGGAAGTTCATGTACACCCATGGCAGATTCATGTCAATGTATGCCAAATCCAATACAGTACTGTAAAGTAAAATAAATAAATAAATAAATAAAATTAGAATAATAAAAAAAAAAGATATGAGGGGGATTATACTTGGCAGGAAGATATTCAAGTTGCTTAGAGTGCAGAGGAGACTAAATACAGTCCATAAGTCTCTTATGAATTGGACTTACATGAACTGGGTCTGCAAAGAATGATTATCTCAGACTGTATTTACAATATTGAGTTTCTAACAATGTCTTAAGTGGAAAACTAGACCTTAATGGTGATTTCAATTAAAGTATTAACCCTACAAGACCCTGGCTAAGTAGCCAGCCAAACATCTGTAAACAGATTCCTCTTCTGAGTCCATTTCAGAAACCCTGACTTAAAACCAACAGTCACGTTTTTGTTATACATAGAGACATGTATGCCATAAAACATTAAGACTGCTGTCTCCTGTAAGTGACTTGGAAAGAAATATTGGCTCTCTACAGTGAAGAAAGCCTGAAGCCAAAATTAAACAAGACTATTTTCTTTCTAGATTATAACTTGGCTCTTATTTCATGTGATAAAATGCTTGATCCTCAGAGTGAAAAATTGTTAGACATCTTAAACTTACTCTTCAACCACCCAAGAATCAGTGCTAATTCAAACCAAGTTTAACTCTAGTTTCCAAATTCAGAACAGGGTAAAAAAAAAATCAGTAAATTGGATAAAATTACATTTGAAAGCTAATTTCCTATATTTTCCACTATTTTGATAACATACCTTCACTTCCTTTCACACATATCTTTGTGGCTCTTCCATATATAGTCTTTCTCTGAGAAAGATTATTATCAGGTTTCCAAAAACTAAGTGATATAAGTGGACAATTCTTTTCTAGTTCATCGACGAAAGAAGAAAAATACATTGTTAGAATTGGCAAATCTCTTTGGCTTATCATTCATGAACTTTATCCCTTGAAGTCTGATGACAAAGAGAATTAAAAACATTGACTCGATGGAAATCTTACTTTAAATGCCAGTTTAAGATTGCCCATGATAATCAAGATAGTTTGATGCACTAAACTAAATATGCTATATTTCTGTGTCAATTTAACCCATTATATTTATGTGTGTTTTTGAAAATTTAATTTCTGCTTGAAGCACTTAAAACAAAAATAATTTATATTAATTCTGCCAAGACAAGTTTGTTTTATCAGCCTATAAAGGCTGATGAGATTAAGATGGGAGTAGAAAGCAATTTAAGAACTTCAGGAGTAAAGGAGAATTTTGGTTGCTTGACCAAAAAAAAAAAAAAAAATCAGGAAAATCTTTGCTTTGCCAAATGGAGTGTAATAAATAAACTTGATTTACAGTTTGTTGAGTGTCCCATGGTGATTGAGCACTTTGGAGATATATATATATACACATTTTTTTTTAATGCCCCACTCCCCTCCCTGACTATTGATTGTAACATGCAACTTACACAGGGTTTAGAGGTTGGAAGAAGTTCAGAACCACTTGTTTCAAATGCCCATGCTAAAGGAATTTACATTTTATTTATTTATTATTATTATTTTTTTTAGAGCTTCCATTTTACTTTATTTTACTTTACAGTACTCTATCGGACAGACTGAGCGACTTCACTTTCACTTTTCTCTTTCATGCACTGGAGAAGGAAATGGCAACCCACTCCAGTATTCTTGCCTGGAGAATCCCAGGGACNAAGGAATTTACATTTTATTTATTTATTATTATTATTTTTTTTAGAGCTTCCATTTTACTTTATTTTACTTTACAGTACTCTATCGGACAGACTGAGCGACTTCACTTTCACTTTTCTCTTTCATGCACTGGAGAAGGAAATGGCAACCCACTCCAGTATTCTTGCCTGGAGCATCCCAGGGACAGGGGAGCCTGGTGGGCTGCCGTCTATGGGGTCACACAGAGTCGGACACGACTGAAGTGACTTAGCAGCAGCAGCAGCATTGGTTTTGGCATACATTGACATGAATCTGCCACGGGTGTATAATTAGGTTATTTATGAATGTCACCACTGCTTTCATAAAAGTAAATCAGAATGGGCTCAGAACTCTTCTATTTCCAGCCCTTAATTATCTAACACTTGAAAGTGGAATAGAATCTAGTTTTGAAAATTGATTAAGAGGAAGTTGTTAAAGAACTGAAAATTCAGTTATCTGTGGGGTAATCCAGGTCAATAAATATCTTTACATATAGGTGGGCTTGCTGTTATTCTGCTCAGAATAGTTTAATTATACATCAAAATTATACTTGTCATCCTTAGACTTAAGAATGTTGCACAAGTTCCATGCTTCCCTTCATTTTCAATCCTTTCCTCCTGTCTATTTGTACTTTTAGAAGAACTTCTTGTTCCCATCAAATGAGTCAGACCAGATGGGAACACTAATTTATTTTTAATGACTGTGTGTCAATCCAAAACTGAAGGGGTTCTGTCATTCTAGAGAGCATAGACCCCAGCCAGCTTAATGCTTTGGCAGGAAGGCCTCTGTCTTCAGATGCATCTACTACCTGGTTTCTGATTTATTAATTTATTAAGGAACAATGTCTTTCAATCTATGATTGGAAATAAAGTCTAAAATCCATGTCTTCCTGGAACTATTAGCAAGTTTATATTGTCAACATAAGTAACTAAAATAACCACAGTTGATGCCTTCCTTCAGCTCAGATTTTTAAAATATGAGAGAAGGACATTCAAAATTTAACCCAGACTTTCAAGATGCTAAATAAACATGATGTTTTCCTTTTAGATGTACTTGGAATTGGCTCAAACCTGGCAGTTTGGGCATGAAATAAGTGAATTTTCACCTCTTGTGGGCCCTAAATAAAGGCAGTCCATGAGGTCCCATCCAAGGTCCATGTTGATAAAGTTATATAGAGGGGAAAAAAGCAGGGAGGCAGAAAGTCTGTGCTTCAGACACAGTGCTCCATTTCCCTTACCTGAACACAACTGATGGGCACTTAATATTTTGATGTTTCTTACGCACAGAATGAGTTCTGATTCCAATCTTCAGGTATGTAAACAGTGAACAAAAAGAAGGTCAAGCTTCAGTTAGCATTTGAAATTGTAGGAAGTTTGCTATTGTTCAAAGACAATTTCAGGAAACTACTTAGTTATAGTATGTCACACAGATCAGATAGCCTACATCCAGATTTGAGGAAGAAAAAGTATGAGATCTATTCACTTTTGTTTAGGGGTGAATAAGAAAATACTAAGATTTTTATATCTTAATTGAGAAAAATGAAGCATACTTGAGAAAATCTTTTGTCCTGTTTTCCTGCAATTGCTCTGTATGTTTCTTACGGAAAATATATTCTTCTGATTGACTGTTCCTATTTTCACTAAGAATGAGTTTAATTCAGGAACAATTCTATTCCTGTATGTGCTAAATCAATATCCGCCAGATATAGATATGAGGCTAGAAGGAAGTTTGATGGAGTAATCATTGTTAATGCAATCATTTAGGTATTTTAAATGCTCAAGAGGGGTTGGAAATTTTTTCCCTTGGAAGGATTCCATGAGACTGAGAGGTTAAACCTGGATTCATCTTGAAAATCTGAACCTAGACTTAGTCTTATAACCTGTTTATAGGAAATAAGAAAGCCCATCTGGTCACACTGGGGGGAAAAAATGAAGCAGTCTGGAAGGGAGGGAGGAAGAAGCCAGACCTCAGGCTCCATCATACTTTGGAAAGACAGGGTCTTGACTTTGGGCACCTCAGCCTGCCAAGCAGTAAAATGAGGAAGAGAGCTAGACTTACTTAGACATGCGTAAGTGGGAGAAAACTTGACCTATTGTTTGTATTAAAGCAAAGAAAAGCTGAGGGTCAATCTAAACTGTTCAGTCTGGGTACAGTTTTCAAAGATTATTTACATATGTGTCATTGCACTTAAATATCTGAAGACTGATAAGGATGGAATTTAAATATAAGGAAACCCCATTCTGGGAAGAAGAACATGACACGGAAATATATGTCATCTTCAAGATAGGTGACATTTGTGAGGGTAGAGATGAACCATAATTGAGTCTATTGTCTAGTAGATTGTCAGGGGTTCTTTACTTCATGTGTTTTTAGTGGGGTTATTTGAATATGCACCCCATTGATTCATGCTGCTGCTGCTGCTAAGTCACTTCAGTCGTGTCCGACTCTGTGTGACCCCATAGACGGCATCCCTAACCAACAGTCACGTTTTTGTTATACATAGAGACATGTATGCCATAAAACATTAAGACTGCTGTCTCCTGTAAGTGACTTGGAAAGAAATATTGGCTCTCTACAGTGAAGAAAGCCTGAAGCCAAAATTAAACAAGACTATTTTCTTTCTAGATTATAACTTGGCTCTTATTTCATGTGATAAAATGCTTGATCCTCAGAGTGAAAAATTGTTAGACATCTTAAACTTACTCTTCAACCACCCAAGAATCAGTGCTAATTCAAACCAAGTTTAACTCTAGTTTCCAAATTCAAAACAGGGTAAAAAAAAAATCAGTAAATTGGATAAAATTACATTTGAAAGCTAATTTCCTATATTTTCCACTATTTTGATAACATACCTTCACTTCCTTTCACACATATCTTTGTGGCTCTTCCATATATAGTCTTTCTCTGAGAAAGATATTATCAAGTTTCCAAAAACTAAGTGATATAAGTGGACAATTCTTTTCTAGTTCATCGACGAAAGAAGAAAAATACATTGTTAGAATTGGCAAATCTCTTTGGCTTATCATTCATGAACTTTATCCCTTGAAGTCTGATGACAAAGAGAATTAAAAACATTGACTCGATGGAAATCTTACTTTAAATGCCAGTTTAAGATTGCCCATGATAATCAAGATAGTTTGATGCACTAAACTAAATATGCTATATTTCTGTGTCAATTTAACCCATTATATTTATGTGTGTTTTTGAAAATTTAATTTCTGCTTGAAGCACTTAAAACAAAAATAATTTATATTAATTCTGCCAAGACAAGTTTGTTTTATCAGCCTATAAAGGCTGATGAGATTAAGATGGGAGTAGAAAGCAATTTAAGAACTTCAGGAGTAAAGGAGAATTTTGGTTGCTTGACCCAAAAAAAAAAAAAAAAATCAGGAAAATCTTTGCTTTGCCAAATGGAGTGTAATAAATAAACTTGATTTACAGTTTGTTGAGTGTCCCATGGTGATTGAGCACTTTGGAGATATATATATATACACATTTTTTTTTAATGCCCCACTCCCCTCCCTGACTATTGATTGTAACATGCAACTTACACAGGGTTTAGAGGTTGGAAGAAGTTCAGAACCACTTGTTTCAAATGCCCATGCTAAAGGAATTTACATTTTATTTATTTATTATTATTATTTTTTTTAGAGCTTCCATTTTACTTTATTTTACTTTACAGTACTCTATCGGACAGACTGAGCGACTTCACTTTCACTTTTCTCTTTCATGCACTGGAGAAGGAAATGGCAACCCACTCCAGTATTCTTGCCTGGAGCATCCCAGGGACAGGGGAGCCTGGTGGGCTGCCGTCTATGGGGTCACACAGAGTCGGACACGACTGAAGTGACTTAGCAGCAGCAGCAGCATTGGTTTTGGCATACATTGACATGAATCTGCCACGGGTGTATAATTAGGTTATTTATGAATGTCACCACTGCTTTCATAAAAGTAAATCAGAATGGGCTCAGAACTCTTCTATTTCCAGCCCTTAATTATCTAACACTTGAAAGTGGAATAGAATCTAGTTTTGAAAATTGATTAAGAGGAAGTTGTTAAAGAACTGAAAATTCAGTTATCTGTGGGGTAATCCAGGTCAATAAATATCTTTACATATAGGTGGGCTTGCTGTTATTCTGCTCAGAATAGTTTAATTATACATCAAAATTATACTTGTCATCCTTAGACTTAAGAATGTTGCACAAGTTCCATGCTTCCCTTCATTTTCAATCCTTTCCTCCTGTCTATTTGTACTTTTAGAAGAACTTCTTGTTCCCATCAAATGAGTCAGACCAGATGGGAACACTAATTTATTTTTAATGACTGTGTGTCAATCCAAAACTGAAGGGGTTCTGTCATTCTAGAGAGCATAGACCCCAGCCAGCTTAATGCTTTGGCAGGAAGGCCTCTGTCTTCAGATGCATCTACTACCTGGTTTCTGATTTATTAATTTATTAAGGAACAATGTCTTTCAATCTATGATTGGAAATAAAGTCTAAAATCCATGTCTTCCTGGAACTATTAGCAAGTTTATATTGTCAACATAAGTAACTAAAATAACCACAGTTGATGCCTTCCTTCAGCTCAGATTTTTAAAATATGAGAGAAGGACATTCAAAATTTAACCCAGACTTTCAAGATGCTAAATAAACATGATGTTTTCCTTTTAGATGTACTTGGAATTGGCTCAAACCTGGCAGTTTGGGCATGAAATAAGTGAATTTTCACCTCTTGTGGGCCCTAAATAAAGGCAGTCCATGAGGTCCCATCCAAGGTCCATGTTGATAAAGTTATATAGAGGGGAAAAAAGCAGGGAGGCAGAAAGTCTGTGCTTCAGACACAGTGCTCCATTTCCCTTACCTGAACACAACTGATGGGCACTTAATATTTTGATGTTTCTTACGCACAGAATGAGTTCTGATTCCAATCTTCAGGTATGTAAACAGTGAACAAAAAGAAGGTCAAGCTTCAGTTAGCATTTGAAATTGTAGGAAGTTTGCTATTGTTCAAAGACAATTTCAGGAAACTACTTAGTTATAGTATGTCACACAGATCAGATAGCCTACATCCAGATTTGAGGAAGAAAAAGTATGAGATCTATTCACTTTTGTTTAGGGGTGAATAAGAAAATACTAAGATTTTTATATCTTAATTGAGAAAAATGAAGCATACTTGAGAAAATCTTTTGTCCTGTTTTCCTGCAATTGCTCTGTATGTTTCTTACGGAAAATATATTCTTCTGATTGACTGTTCCTATTTTCACTAAGAATGAGTTTAATTCAGGAACAATTCTATTCCTGTATGTGCTAAATCAATATCCGCCAGATATAGATATGAGGCTAGAAGGAAGTTTGATGGAGTAATCATTGTTAATGCAATCATTTAGGTATTTTAAATGCTCAAGAGGGGTTGGAAATTTTTTCCCTTGGAAGGATTCCATGAGACTGAGAGGTTAAACCTGGATTCATCTTGAAAATCTGAACCTAGACTTAGTCTTATAACCTGTTTATAGGAAATAAGAAAGCCCATCTGGTCACACTGGGGGGAAAAAATGAAGCAGTCTGGAAGGGAGGGAGGAAGAAGCCAGACCTCAGGCTCCATCATACTTTGGAAAGACAGGGTCTTGACTTTGGGCACCTCAGCCTGCCAAGCAGTAAAATGAGGAAGAGAGCTAGACTTACTTAGACATGCGTAAGTGGGAGAAAACTTGACCTATTGTTTGTATTAAAGCAAAGAAAAGCTGAGGGTCAATCTAAACTGTTCAGTCTGGGTACAGTTTTCAAAGATTATTTACATATGTGTCATTGCACTTAAATATCTGAAGACTGATAAGGATGGAATTTAAATATAAGGAAACCCCATTCTGGGAAGAAGAACATGACACGGAAATATATGTCATCTTCAAGATAGGTGACATTTGTGAGGGTAGAGATGAACCATAATTGAGTCTATTGTCTAGTAGATTGTCAGGGGTTCTTTACTTCATGTGTTTTTAGTGGGGTTATTTGAATATGCACCCCATTGATTCATGCTGCTGCTGCTGCTAAGTCACTTCAGTCGTGTCCGACTCTGTGTGACCCCATAGACGGCATCCCACCAGGCTCCCCCATCCCTGGGATTCTCCAGGCAAGAATACTGGAGTGGGTTGCCATTTCCTTCTCCAATGTATGAAAGAGAAAAGTGAAAGTGAAGTCGCTCAGTCTGTCCGACTGTTAGCGACCCCATGGACTGCAGCCCACCAGGCTACTCCGTCCATTGGATTTTCCAGGCAAGAGTACTGGGGTGGGGTGCCATTGCCTTCCCCACATTGATTCATAGAAGGGGAAAAAAGAATCAAAGTAACATGACTGTCTCTGGAGAATTGTGGTTTTGAGTGCTTGGGAAATGAGTGTATATTTTTTCTAAATATAAAAAGAGAAAAAAAACCCAACAATCTCCTTCATGCATACTTATGCTTTATTAATAATCAAATTTTGTATTATGTAAGTAGGTATGGCATCAGTCTCAGATATAGTCAACCGCAGGCAGGACAGGGAATGCTAGGGAATACAGAAGGGTCCAGCATGAGACCTTTACCCAAAGAGCATGCTCTGTTCTGAGAGAAAGCCAGTCAAGCCAATCGGAGTAACTATTACAAGATATATCACCAGTTAACAGAGACAAATGGTTCTGATTCACACAAGCCTCCAGATGCAGGGAAATCAACAAGCTGACTCTATAAGGAACTAGAAGCTGGAAGGCAGCAAGAATAATGAGTAAAGAGAAATGATGAAGCAGAGGAGAGAACAGGAAGCTGTCAGCTGCAGAAGTAGTATTCTGCTAAAATATATGAAATATCCTTTTTATGGGTCAAATGCAGTAAAAGAGCAATTATTTTATATGATTCAATCTTGGAAAACTACTTTTAAGCAGAAAGTGGCTAAGTTACTGTAATGGTTGAAATTGTTGGGAAGATAGCTTCTAAAGTGGCCAAGGTATAACCAGAACTGCTACTGGGTTGTTTCTGGTATTTTAATCCAAGACAGAGCAAAAGATGGCTCACTAACTCCCCATTTGACACAGCAGTGAGAATCTCTATTCTACAACATCTAGACGTGAAGTGAAGTGAAGTTGCTCAGTCGTGTTCGACTCTTTGTGACCCCATGGACTATAACCTACCAAGCTCCTCCATCCATGGGATTCTCCTGGCAAGAGTACTGGAGTGGGTTGCCATTTCCTTCTCCAGAGTATCTTTCCCATCCAGGGATCGAACCCCGGTCTCCCACATTGTAAGCAGACGCTTTACCATCTGAGCTACCAGGGAAGTCTAGAAGATGGTAGCAAATATAGAATCGGTTATGTTGGTATGAGCCAGACTTGCCTGTGAGTGTCCAGGAGTCCTTGGCAGAGGCATGGATCAACAGTGGCCTGATACAGGGTCAGGGGCACTGAATACAACAGTACCTGCACAAGTCCTTTGGAAGGAGGTATCCATCACCCATCTTTACCCTTACCATAGTTTGGCCTCAGACCTAAGAACAGGGAGGGAACACAGCCCAGCCCATCAACAGAAAATTGGATTAAAGATTTACTGAGCAAGGCCCTGCCCATCAGAACAAGACCCAGTTTTCCCCACAGCCAGTCTCTCCCATCAGGAAGCTTCCATAAGCCTCTTATTCTTCTCTATCAGAGGGCAGTCAGAATGAAAACCACAATCACAGAAAACTAACCAAAAGGATCACATGAATCACAGCTTTGTCTAACTCAATGAAACTATGAGCTATGCCCTGTTAAGGCCATCCAAGATAAATAAGTCATGGTGAAAAGTTCTGACAAAACATGGTCCATGGGAGAAGGGAACAGCAAACCACTTCAGTATTCTTCCCTTGAGAATCCCATGAATAGTGTGAAAAGATAAAAGCTATAACACTAAAAGATGAACTCCCCAGGTCGGTTCAGTTCAGTTCAGTTCAGTCGCTCGTGTCTGACTTTTTGCGACCCCATGAATCGCAGCACGCCAGGCCTCCCTGTTCATCACCATCTCCAGGAGTTCACTCAGATCAACTTTTTTGCTCTCCTCCTTCACTTTCATCAAGAGGCTTTTTAGCTCCTCTTCACTTTCTGCCATAGATGCTCAATATTCTACTGGAGAAGAGTGGAGAAATAACTCCAGAAAGAATGAAGACTCTGACCCAAAGTGAAAACAATGCCTAGTTGTGGATATGACTGGAGATGGAAGTAAGTCCGATGCTGTAAATAATAATATTGCATAGGAACCTGGAAAGTTAGGTCCATGAATCAAGGTAAATTGGAAGTGGTCAAACAGAAGATGGCCAGAGTAAATATTGACATTTTAGGCATCAGTAAACTAAAATAGACTGGAATGGGTAAATTTAATTCAGGTGACCATTCTATCTACTACTGTGGGCAAGAATCTCTTAGAAGAAATGGAATAGCCCCCATAGTCAACAAGAGTCCAAAATGCAGAACTTGGGTGCAATATCAAAAATAACAGAATCATCTCAGTTTGTTTCCAAGGCAAATCATTCAATATCAGACCAACCCAAGTCTATGCCCCAACCACTAATGTCAAAGTAGCTGAAGCTGAATGATTCTATGAGGACCTGCAAAAACAAGGACCAGTTAGCCCTTCTAGAACTAACACCAAAAAAGGATGCCCTTTTCATCATAGAGGACTGGAATGCAAAAGTAGGACGGTAAGAGAAACCTGGAGTGTGGGTATCTAAGTTTAGCCTTTGGGGTACAGAATAAAGCAGGGCAAAGGCTAACAGAGTTTTGCCAAGGGAATACACTGATCATAGCAAACACCCTCTTCCAACAACACAAAAGATAACTTTACACATGGATATCACCAGATGGTCAATATCAAAATCAGATTGACTATATTCTTTGCAGTCAAAGATGGAGAAACGCTATACAGTCAGCAAAAATAAGACCGGGAGTTGACTGTGGCTCAGATAATGAACACCTTATTGCCAAATTCAGATTTAAATTGAAGAAAGTGGGAAAAACCACTAGACCATTCAGTTATGACATAAATAAAGTCCCTCACAATTATACAGTGGAAGTGACAGATAAATTCAAAGGATTAGAGCTGATGAGTGCCTGAAGAACTATGGACAGAGGTTTGTAACATTGTACTGGAGGCAGTGATCAAACCATCCCCAATAAGAAGAAATACAAAAAGGCAAAAGGTTGTCTGAGGAGGCCTTATAAATAGCTGAGAAAAGAAGAGAAGTGAAAGGGAAAGGAAAGATATACCCATCTGAATGCAGAGTTCCAAAGAATAGCAAGGAGAGATAAGAAAGCCTTCCTCGGTGATGAATGCAAAGAAATAGAGGCAAACAATAGAATGGGAAAGATTAGAAATCTCTTCAAGAAAATTAGAGATGCCACGGGAACATTTCATGCAAAGATGGGCACAATAAAGGACAGAAGCAGCATGGACCAACAGAAGCAGAAGATCTTAAGAAGAGGTGGCAAGAATACACAGAAGAACTATACAAAAAAGATCTTCATGACCCAGATAACCAGTTGGACTATAAAGAAAGCTGAGCCCTGAAGAATTTTTACTTTTGAACTGTGGTGTTGGAGAAGACTCTTGAGAGTCCCTTGAACTTCAAGGAGATCAAACCAGTCAATCCTAAAAGAAATCAGTCTTGAATAGTCATTGGAAGGACTGATGCTGAAGTTGAAGCTCCAATATTTTGGCCACCTGATCTGAAGAATTGACTAGTTGGAAAAGACTATGGGAAAGATTGAATGCAGGAGGAGAAGGGGACAACAGAGGACAAGATAGTTGGATGGCATCACTGACTCCATGGACATGAGTTTGAGCAAGCTCTGGGAATTGGTGATGCACAGGGAAGCCTGGTGTGCTGCAGTCCATGGGATCTCAATTCACTGGACATGACTGAGCGACTGAACTGATGTTGGTATGCTCCTGACACAATCAACAGAAAGTAATCACCTGAAGAAAAAAGCATGCCACTCTCTGAAGATATACTATTGTCTTCTATGTCTTAAGAGTGGCATAGGTAGTATCCAAGAAACAAGATTTTAAGAATCCAAATATAATCCAAAAATGGTCTTGCAGCCATGAAATTAAAAGATGCTTGCTCCTTGGAAGAAAAGGTATGACAAACCTAGAAAGCATATTAAAAATCAGTGACATCACTTTGCTGACAAAGGTCCAGATAGTCAAAGCTATGGTTTTTTCAGTAGTCATGTACAAATGTGAGAGCTGGACCATAAAGAAGGCTGAGTGCCAAAGTATTTATGCTTTCAGAGTGTGGTGCTGTGGACCCTTGAGAGTCTCCTGGACAGCCAGAAGATCAAATCAGTAAATGCTAAAGGCAATCAACCCTGAATATTCACTGGAAGGACTGATGCTGAAGCTCCAGTACTTTGGCCACCTAATGTTAAGAGCTGACTCATTGGATAACATAATGATGCTGGGAAAGATAGAGGGCAGGAGAAGGAGAAGACAGAGGATGAGATGGTTGGATGGTATCATCGACTTAATGGACGCGAGTTTGAGCAAACTCTGGGAGCTAGTGAAGGACAGGGAAGTCTGGTGGGCTGCAGTCTACAGCGTCACAAAATCAGACACAACTGAGCAACAACAACTTAGTATACAACCTTTGAACATTGAGAGAAATGAACTATATATAGAAGGTCACAATTCTCAGAGGAACATTTTTTTGACTCTGATATAGCCCAATTCTGTAGGCAAGCATCACATGAGGACAGCATACTTTAACCAGAGGAAGCACCACAGAATGAATAGGTCCTTATGCAAGACATAAAGGATGTTAATGGAACCTTGAGAAAGAAAGATACTTGTCACCAAGTTTCCTTTAGTGTTGTGTATCAATTAAGGATAAAAATACATTTTTCAACTTGAGTTTTTGAATGTTTCCACCTGGTGAATTACAACACTTCCAGGTGAATGTGAGAAACAAATTTCCTGTCTAACGGTAGCCGCCGTTCTGGATTCACAGCTGCTGTTCTGAGGTCTGTTCCACCATTTATTTTGTGTCCCCATTCTGTCTCTGCTGATTGATTCAGCAGTCATGTGCCCTGCCTACTTCTTGAATATTCTTTTAGATCCTCTCTACCATACTCTCTGGGCTTCCCTTACAGTTCAGCAGTAAAGAATCCACTTGGAATGCTGAAGATGGAGGAGATGCAGCTAGATGCAGGTTCGATCCCTGGGTTGGGAAGATCCCCTGGAGGAGGAAATGGAAACCCACTCCAGTATTCTNACAGTTCAGCAGTAAAGAATCCACTTGGAATGCTGAAGATGGAGGAGATGCAGCTAGATGCAGGTTCGATCCCTGGGTTGGGAAGATCCCCTGGAGGAGGAAATGGAAACCCACTCCAGTATTCTTGCCTGGGAAAGTCCATGGATTGAGGAGCCTGGTGGCCTTCAGTCCATGGGATAGCAAAAAGTGGTACACAACTTAGCAACTGAACATGCATGTTGCAATCTCCAGCCCATGGATGGACTCATCCCATCCTATCCCATCCCATGTATACATCTTGTAGAATCTGGCTCGAGTCTGGGTCCCTTGGCTCCCTATTGAGCAGGAAGATTTCAAATAATTGGGTGAGAATTCAATTTGGTTAGAAAATGGAATTTTTCTTAAAATCTAAAATGGCAAAATCATTTATTTCTTTTTAAAATATGTGTCAGTTCAGTTCAGTCTCTCACTCATGTCTGACTCTTTGCAACCCCATGAGCTGCAGCACAACAGGCTCCCTGTCCATCACCAAACCCTGGAGTTTATTCAAACTCATGTCCATTGAGTTGGTGATGCCATCCAACCATCTCATCCTCTGTTGTCCCTTTTTCATCCTGCCTTCANACCCCATGAGCTGCAGCACAACAGGCTCCCTGTCCATCACCAAACCCTGGAGTTTATTCAAACTCATGTCCATTGAGTTGGTGATGCCATCCAACCATCTCATCCTCTGTTGTCCCTTTTTCATCCTGCCTTCAATCTTTCCCAGCATTAGGGTCTTTTCAAACTAGTCAGTTCTTCGCATCAGGTGGCCAAAGTATTGGAGTTTCAGCTTCAGCATCAGTCTTCCCAATGAATATTCAGGACTCATTTATTTTAGGATTGACTGGTTTGATCTTATGCAGTTCAATGGGCTCTCAAGAGTCTTCTCCCACACCACAGTTCAAAGCATCAGTTCTTCAGTCCTCAACTTTCTTTATAGTCTAACTCTCATACCCATACATGACTACTAGAAAAACCATAGCTTTGACAACATGGACCTTTGTTGAAGTAATGTCTCTGCTTTTTGATATGCTGTCTAGGTTGGTCATAACTTTTCTTCCGAGGAGTCTTTTAATTTCATGGCTGCAGTCACCATCTGCAGTGATTTTGGAGCCCCCCAAAAATAAATTTTGTCACTGTTTCCCCATCTATTTGCCATGAAGTGATGGGACTGAATCATGGGGGCCATGATCTTGTTTTCTGAATGTTGAGCTTTAAGCCAACATTTTCACTCTTCTCTTTCACTTTCATCAAGAGGCTCTTTAGCTCTTTGCTTTCTGCCATAAGGGTGGTGCCATCTGCGTATCTGAGGTTATTGATATTTCTCCCAGCAAACTTGATTCCAGCTTGTGCTTCCTCCAGCCTAGTATTTCTCATGATGTACTCTGCATGTAAGTTAAATAAGCAGGGTGACAATATACAGCCTTGACGTACTCCTTTCCCAGTTTGGAACCAGTCTGTTGTTCATGTCCAGTTCTAACTGTTGCTTCCTGGCCTGCATACAGATTTCTCAAGAGGCAGGTCAGGTGGTCTGGTATTCCCATTTCTTTCAGAATTTCCTACAGTTTGTTGTGGTCCACATTGTCAAAGGCTTTGGCATAGTCAATAAAGCAGAAGTAGATGTTTTTCTGGAACTCTCTTACTTTTTCAATGATCCAGCGGATGTTGGCAATTTGATCTTTGGTTCCTCTGCCTTTTCTATTTCCAGCTTGAACATCTGGAAGTTCACATTTCATGTATTGCTGAAGCCTGGCTTGGAGAATTTTGTGCATGACTTTACTAGAGTATGAGATGAGTACAATTGTGCAGTAGTTTGAGCATTCTTTTGCATTGCCTTTCTTTGGGATTGGAATGAAAGCTGAGAAATATATGTGGACTCTTTAAAATACATCAGGTACTGTTCAAGTTATAGGATAGACCTGAAACAATTCATCCCATGCTCTCATGAAGGATCAGGAGACAGACATACACACAAAAAAATCAATAGATTCAACTGTAGAATTTATCTATATTACAAGGGGTCAGGTTGTAGGGAGGGATTCGTTCTGGCTCAGACATCAGAAATACTGCATAGGAAAAATCTCTGGGACTGAGTCTTGAAATATATGCAGTTATTCTCCAGAAAGACAGTGAGAAAAAGACAGAAAATAATTCAAGTGTGGAGAGCACCACAGTAGGAGGCTGGAGTGTCAACTTCTAAAGAAATAGTCTTGGAGAGGTAAGCCATACCAGATCATGGAGACTCTTCTATTCCATTTTAAGAATTTTAAGGGGAGTTAATCATTGATGGTCTTATTATTTTTTCTCAGTGATACAAGATTTTCAGTCGTGCACCCATAACCTCCCATTTTTTTCAAGAGTCAACTGTACTTATTCTAGATACTGAGGGGTCAATTTAATTCTTTATGTTTGAATATCTGATGTAGGGGAATTGGATGGGAAATGTGAACAAGATGACATAGAGAAGATTCTAGAGTTTCTGTAAAGAATAAGAAATATTTTGACAGTAAAGAATATTTAAAGTTATACTTTTAAACTTATTTGTATTCTGTGAACAGGATTGTCTTGTCTTTTAAAAAAAAATGTTGTTGTTGTTTTTTCCTGTAAATATTTACTGTCACTTTTAATAGTTATTTTCTTTGCTTGTTCTCTTGGGCATATTTAGGTTTGTGTTAGTCTATAATTTATTCTTAGAAATTGTCAAATAAGATCTGAATGGCTTTAAAAAATAAAAATTGCTATTCAGAAAATGTTTTGATGAAATTAAAAGATAAAGATATTTAGCATGTTAAGTGGTTTTGGACAATTTATACATTAATGGATTGATGGAAAGCATTCAGTCATAAAATAAGTAGACTTTGGATTGATAAAAAATGATTTAACTGTAATTCAAAGAAAAATGATCTCAGGAAAACTCTAACTATATATTAAGAGCAGTTTGATTGACCTCAGAAATACATTTTTGTTTAGTCAAAAGTTTCCTGGGTTAGTATAAAACAGGGTAACAAGACAATATGACAACTGACTAAGTTAGAAACACAAACATGCTGATCTTTTAAATGATTAAATCTCCTGAGAATCACATCGATATGAAATACATGTTAATAATGAAAAAAATATACCATTATTAATATTCTGGTGAATATTTTGGCTTAAAAATTATTTTCTATAGAGTTGTAACAAATATGCTGCTGTAGCTTCTTGTTATGATTTATTTTTCCTTACCTTTACTCCCTATACTTGCCAACATTAATAACCCTTCTCTCCTGACCACACAATTTTCTCCATTGATTCTGCTCTCTAATCTGATGCTGGACAGTGACTAAAGGAAGCTGCCTTTAACTGGAAAGGAAGCAGCTCTACTAACTACTGCTGAATGGTAACTGAAATACTTTTGCATGTATTACTCTGTTTATAAACCTTCTTTCTGTTTTCTGCCAGACCAAGACACTATTTGGTTGTACAAACAAGCATCTGAAGTTATGTGTGATATTTTTGCAATTAATCGTTTTTCCCAGTGAGGGGCTTTATAATATTCATTTTTAACAGATCTGTTTAATACCAAATAAACAAATACAAACTATAGGAAGAAGAGGCACTTACCATAAGTCTACAGAACTCCCTCTCTACCAAGTGCACACACACATACACAATTATAACCCAAGATGCTTCAACAATTGAAATTAACTTATTATGTTCTTAATAATTACTCTACTTTTCACTAAAATAGAATCTTAAAATAGAATCTCAATCTTTAGAATTGTAGTCTATGAAGTTTGATTCATCCTCGTATCATTTAAGTGAATGATACAATTATAACAAAGACAACTTAATATATGATTAATGAATTTTTAAAAGATTGTGGTATTTCCCTACAAGAAATACAATATAGCCATTAAGTATTTTTAAATGCTTAAATCACTATTCTTTATCTATCGTTTTTTAACATGGAATTTCACAGCATGCTGAAAGTTACAAACATTTAAATCCATATGATCGTTTCCTATGATTGTATATAAACATATTTCTATGTGTAGATTAAACCTTGAAAAATATATAACAAATATAATAACAACAGTTATTTCTGAGTTCATATTGTTGAGTTTGGTAACTACTACTTCTAAAGTATGTCTAAAAAATAAAGTGTGTAATCGGCTCCAGTTTCATCCACCTCATTAAAACTGATTCAAATGTATTTTTTTAATGGCTGAGTAATACTCCATTCTGTATATGTACCACAGCTTTCTTATCCATTCATCTGCTGATGGACATCTAGGTTGCTTGCATGTCCTGGCGATTATATAAGGTGAAGTAACCCAGAAAGAAAAACACCAATACAATATACTAACACATATATGTGGAATTTAGAAAGATGGTAATGATAACCCTGTATGCGAGACAGCAAAAGAGACACAGATGTATAGAACAGTCTTTTGGACTCTGTGGGAGAGGGAGAGGGTGGGATGATCTGGGAGAATGGCATTGAAACATGTATAATATCATATAAGAAACAAATCACCAGTCCAGGTTCGATGCAGGATACAGGATGCTTGGGGCTGGTACACTGGCATGACCCAGAGAGATGGTATGGGGAGGGAAGTGGGAGAGGGATTCAGGATTGGGAGCCTGTGTACACCCATGGTGGATTCATGCTGATGTATGGCAAAACCAATACGGTATTGTAAAGTAAAATAAAGTAAAAGAAAAAAAAATAATAATGTGTGCATAGCCTTTATCTGTTTTTTTGTTTCTTGCACTAGTTAAAAGTATCTATCATTGCATTTATTGAAACTAATATAGTTCCAGTCAAATAGCATTTTATTAATGCAAACTTTCATTGAATTAATAATTTTCAACAATTTGCTCCAATTCTAGCTTCAAATTTCTGGAACTACTGCACTTCTAATATACACAACATACTTCTTGTTAAACTTTCCAGAATGATGAAAAACATTAAAGTAAAATTATATACAGTTAAAAGCCTAGGCTATATCTCAAGAGTAGAATTCAAGGAGTTTTAATAAGTAAATACAACTGTGTAACAACTCCAAACAAGATGTAGAATCTTTCCATCACCCCAAAGTTCCCTCAGATGGCCTTCCAGTCACTCCCATAGGCAATCCTTCTGATTTCTATTGCTGTATTTTAGTAGGCCATTCTTGAAATTCATATAAGTGGAATTATAGAGTTTCTTCTCTTTTGTTTCTTGATTCTTTCATGAAATATAATATTTTGAAATTTATCCATGTTTGTTCTTATTGAACTACTATTCATTTCTACTGTTGAATAACGTTCTACTATATGACTATAGTACTGTTTATCTCTTCTCTTGTGGACAGACATTTGGATTGTTTTAAACTCTGGACATTTATAAATAAAGCAGTGATGAACATTCTTGTACAAGGTTGTTTTTTTTTTTTTTTTCAGTACATTTTTATTTGTCTTGAGTAAAGAATTTCCTGGGGAAATGCACATTTAACATCTTAAGAAAATGCTAAACTGTTTACTAAAGTTGTACGTTTTTACTTTCACATCTGCCACATGCAAGAGTTTTAGTTTTTCCATATCCCTGGCAGTACTTGGTGATGTCAGTATTTTTCACTTTAGTCATTCTATGGGTATGAAACTGCAATGAGGTTTTAATTTTAATTTCTCTGATAAGTAAACAGTTTTAGTTTTTGTTCTTTTGCTTTTTAGGCTATTTTATTAAATATCTGTTTAAATCCTTTGCCACTTTAAAAAATGGAGTTGTTTTTCTTTGGGGTATTAATTAGTAGGAATCTGTTCTATAGTCCAGATATGAGTTCTTTGTCACATACATGTATTGTGAATATTTTCTCCTAGTCTGTGACTTGCCTTTTCATCTTTTTAATGGTGTCCTTTGATTACCAGAAGTTTAAAATTGTGAAGCATAATTCATCTGAGTATACTTGCAACTGGTGTGATAACTGATTGCCAAAAACCACAAATCTACTTTAAAAATACAAATCTACAATCTTAAAATTCTGTAGATCTAAAAGGGATCTCACAAAGCCAAAACCAAAAGATCAGCAGACTCCATTCCTTGCTGGAGATGCTACAGGAGGGATTTGTTCCTTGTTCATTCTGACTGTTGGCAGAATTCAACTCCTTGAAGTTTCAGGACTGAGATTCTTGCTTTCTGCTGGCTCCTTACCATAGGTTGTTCCAGAGTCTAGATTTCTTGCAATCTTTGGCTTATATCCCCTTTCTCCATCTTCAGAGACTGCAAAGATGTCACACTTTGAATCTCTCCTTCTCCTTCTGTTGTACTGCTTTCTGACCCATCTCGGGAAGTTTCTTTATTTTGAAGGATTAATATGATTAGATGAAGTCTAAAAAGACTCTTGATGAGGGTGAAAGAAGACAGTGAAAAAGCTGCCTTAAAACTCAGTATTCAAAAGAGCTAAAATCATGGCCTTTGATCCGATCACCTCATGGCAAAAAATGGGGAAAAAATGGAAACAGTGACAGATTTTATTTTCTTGGGTTCCAAAATCACTGCAGATGGTGACTGCAGCCAGGAAATTAAAAGACACTTGCTCCTTGGAAGAAAAGCTATGACCAACCTAAACAAAATATTAAAAAACAGAAACAACACTTTGCCAACAAAGGTCCATCTAGTCAAACTACTGGTTTTTCCAGTAGTCATATATGAGTGTGAGAGTTGGCCCGTAAGGAAGGCTGAGCACTGAAGAATTGATGCTTTTGAACTGTGGTGTTGGAGAAGACTCTTGAGAGTCCCTTGGACAGCTAGCAGATCAAACCAGTCAATCCTAAAGGAAATCAACCCTAAATATTCATTGGCAGGACTGATGCTGAAGCTGAAATAATACTTTAGCCACCTGATGTGAAGAGGAGACTCAATGGAAAAGACTCTGGTGCTAGGAAGTTTGAAGGCAGGAGGAGAAGGGGACGACAGAGGACAAGATGGTTGGATGGCATCACCGACTCAATGGATACTAGGTTGAGGAAACTCTGAGAGATGGTGAATGACAGACAAGCCTGGCACACTGCAGTCCATGGGGTGGCAAAGTGAAACACGACTTGGCGATTGAACAACAGCCACCAGATAACCTCCTTGTTCAAGGTCCATACCTTTTACTACATCAGCAAAGTACCTTTTGACAAGTATGGCAACATATTTACAGATTTTGGTGATAAAAACATGGATACCCCTGGAGGGTATTATTATGCTTACCAAATCATCAGTTTAGTGTTTTGTGGTTAGAGCCCTTTGATACAAGAATGACTTGTTCTCTCCTATCATAAAAATATTTATTTTTTTCTCTAAGCCTTGTAGTTTTAGTTTGGTCTAGTTTACGATCCATCCCAAATCCATCTTTGTGTATGGTGAGAGGGAGACGTTAAGACTCATTTCCCACACACTTACGCATTTGTCACTGCACCATTTGTTGGCAAAAATTTCCCCATTCAATAGATTTTGGTGCCTTCATTAAATGTTGGTGGACTACATGTGAATAAGTATATTTCTGCACTGGGTATTGAAGGGTTATAGAATCACAATAAATGTGAAGTCATTAACTCTCCACTCTCAGATAATTTTGATTCCAAGTTTTCTTTTCTATTTGTGCCTAAAATGAGTGCTCTGTCCTGCATTGATACTATCTGTGAAAAAAAAAAAAATTAGATTTTCTCATATTATTTTGCCTTTTCCTTAGAATACTTGGTTTTCTCTTAAATGTAAAATATATATGTGTGTGATCATTGTACCATATCATTGACTTAAGGTCAAAATGTTTTAAATTGTTTTTTAAAAGATTTTAAAAAACGTACTAGAATAATTCTTCAAGAAGTTTCCCCCAGCTCCTTAAAAGGAAAGCAGATTAGATTTTCTATTGTTGAGTTGTGGGGTTATATTTGCTTAGTTGTAATATAAATAACACTTCTTTTTAAGTATGTGTTTTTGCCAAGTAGGGGAAATTTTTCCTAAGGACAATCCCTATATACACACCTCCTTTGGAACATGGCTTTGTTCTAAAATCCTTTTGCCCACAAAAGGATTAGGTCAGATTTCCTGAAAGAGGTAGAGGTTTGATGCTATTGTTTCAAGAGGAAAGAGGGATTGACTCACTGCTGGAGGATAATGACCTCAAGATTGTGAGAGAGACTGGGTTTTCTGGTTTCTTAGAAAGCAGAGACTCTGCCCTGTTCACACAGATTACCATGAATAGTGCTGTCTGCTATACGATTTCAGGAGTTTATATTTACAGAAAATGTAGAGTGAAAGTGCCCTCTGTAGTTTTATTACTCAGTGTCCGTGGAAAGACCTGGTAAGAAGATGGTTATAAAAAATGTCTACAAATTTGCTAATAAAGCCAGTACTACCACAGAAATGGTGAAGGTTGAAAGGCTAGCCTGTGGTCAGATCACACTGTAGATTACCAACATGGCCTGTTCAAACAGCATTGTCACATGGAACAGTCCACAGTATCATTTTTTAGCAAAAATACTGATAAAAGTCAGAATGTTTCAATGGCAAAGTTCTCTTTCTCCTTATTTTCCTTTAAGGTATTTGGTGATAGTGAATGAACCAAGGAAGGAGGAAAAAGTTATGCCAAGCAAATGATACAGAGCTTGTTGCTTGCACAGGGTATGAGAACCGGAATTAAACATTTAAATAATAAAAAGCATTTTAACATCCCCACTCCAGTACTCTTGCCTGGAAAATCCCATGGATAGAAGAGCCTGGTAGGCTGCAGTCCATGGGGTTGCTAAGAGTCGGACACGACTGAGCGACTTCACTTTCACTTATGTCTTTACAGCATTTGATTCATATGGTACATGGGTGTTTTTTGTGACCTGATAGGGTCTTTTTCAAATTTTTATTTATTTTTATTTGAAGGATGATTGTTTTACAATGTCGTGTTGGTTTCTACCATACATCAACATTAATCAGCCACAGGTATACATTTATTCCCTCCCTCTGGAACCTCCCTTCCACCTCCCACCCCATTCCACCCCTCTAAGTTGTCACAGAGCTCCTGTATATGGTTTTTTAATTTTGCTTTTGTCCTTATTTTATAGGGTTAGTTTTGTTTCTTATTCATTGCTGCTGCCACTGCTGCCAAGTCGCTTCAGTCATGTCCAACTCTGTGGGACCCCATAGACGGCAGCCCAGCAGGCTCTCCTGTCCCTGGGATTCTCCAGGCAAGAACACTGGAGTGGGTTGCCATGTCCTTCTCCAATGCATGAAAGTGAAAAGGGAAAGTGAAGTCACTCAGTCATGTCCGACCCTTAGCGACCCCATGGACTGCAGTCCACCAGGCTGTCCATGGGATTCTCTAGGCAAGAATACTGGAGTGCATTGGCATTTCCTATTCATTAATTTACTTTAAATCATAGTCTAAAATTCTAAAGCATTTTATATAATATGAATGTACCATATTTAGGCATCTCTTATTAAACTTAATAATTATCCATTTTTTCCTAAGAAATAGTATAAAATTATTCTCCCACCCATCAGTGTTTGGCTTTAGTGCTTATTATTACATCTTTATGAGCGGAGTTCAGTTTGTTAAAAACTTTCACCCGTTGGTGAAATGGCAATGATTCATTTCCCTTAATTATTTTTAAGAGAACATTTGGAATTTTTTGTTTTAAGAAAATTGTTTATATCTGTCAGAATCACTGGGATCACTTTGAATAATTTTATCCAAATATTTAGTAAAAAAATCTTGACTCAAGTGAGAGCTCATTCAGATACTTAGAGGATACTGATGGTTATGCCTACTTCACTGACAGCAACTCACTCCCAACTACTTTATAAAAATTGTTTTGGAGTAAAGACCTGGGAATCTGGCAGATTTTTTTTTTTTTTTCATTTTAGATCCTTAAATTCTATGAGTGATTTATAATTCTATTAATTCAGTCCATTAAGCATAAAATAAATTTTCCTAAAGTGCATTTTTATGTTATCCTGCCTATCTTTCTGGAGTATTCTATAGCAGCTTTTGAAACCAAAACATGATGATTTTATGTTTCATCCCCAGGATGTTCCAAATACATTTTGACTATGGCCTTAGCCGGGGCTGCAGTTCCCTGAATTTTTGTTGTCGTTCTGTAAATTTGTATTAAACATATCTGATAAAAGTTTAGGTCTGGTTTTTGTTTTTGTTTTTGTTTTTTTAGTGTTGTGGCCAGACTCAGCCTAAATTATCTTCAATGAAATACAAATATGACAATCAAAATTAACTGGAAACAATGTAAAATTTATCTAAAATCTCTGAAACAATGCAAAAGGGTGTTCTATTCAAGACACACATTGAATCATCTTGGAAACTACTTTCTTTTGCCTGCTCTCTAATTAAATTCAGTTCAGTCACTCAGTCTTGTCCGACTCTTTGCGACCCCATGAATCGCAGCACGCCAGGCCTCCCTGTCCATCACCAACTCCCGGAGTTCACTCAGACTCACGTCCATCGAGTCGGTGATGCCATCCAGCCATCTCATCCTCTGTCGTCCCCTTCTCCTC
>SJYX01013195.1:322280-363700 GCA_006410675.1 Oreotragus oreotragus
TTCTTCACAGTCCAACTCTCACATCCATAGATGACCAAAGGAAAAACCATAGCCTTGACTAGATGGACCTTTGTTAGCAAAGTAATGTCTCTGCTTTTGAAAATGCTATCTAGGTTGGTCATAACTTTTCTTCCAAGAAGTAAGTGTCTTTTAATTTCGTTAGCTCTCTAATTAAAGCTAGCTCTAACTTTTCTTCAACTTTGTTCTATCTCCTCTTAAATTGTCTTAAATGCTCCAGCTGTGTATTAGTATCAACTGTTATAATAATGTTGCAAAGCAAAAAGCATGAATCCTCAGACATATAAACAATACATATTTTTAGCTCACAAATCTGAAGGCTTTATTGATTTGATCTGGGCTTGCACAATATCCATGGGTAGCTATGGATCAGCGGAGCAGCTTGCCTGAACTTGGCTGGCCTGTTCACAAGCTGAAATCATCTGCCTATTGATGGATAAGGAATGACCTTGACTGGGATGGCTGAGGGCACTTGGGTTTGTTATATGTGTCTCATCCTTTAGCAGTTTTATCCAGGCATGTTCTTTCCATGGTGATGGAAAAGCGAGAGCCATCAAACCAATTGCTCACACTCTGCTTTTCAGGTCTCTGCATTCACTATTCTAGTAACATCTCATTGGCCAAAACACGTCATGTGGCAGAACCAAAAGTCAGTGGAAGTTCCAGTTAAATGCAATGGGCCTCAATGTAGGTGACAGAGAAGATTTGGGGCCATTAACACAAGCAATTTACTAAAGGTAGTTTTATTTTTCTCATTGTTTCTCTATGTGTATGTATTTATTTTCTTTACCTGTTTGCAAACTTCCCAAGTTCCAATACAACTTTAGTTAACTCCACAGGCTACCTCACTTTTGCTTTCCAATCCTATTTTGGTTGGTGTAATTAACTGTAGAATTAATATTTCTGCAGATGTATGAATTAAAATGATAATCAGAAGGAACAGCAAATAAACTTAATTTGTTTGGGGAGAGAGAAGGAGGTTGTGCATTTTTCCTATGTTAATGTTTTTATCTTGTCACCAAAAACAATGTTGGAGAAGAATAAATCCTTAGAGCATATTCTTTGACCACAGAAGTTACCCCAGATAAAAGTTTAGACTTTGCTTTTAGCTATTAGGGATTCATTAATCCTTGGTGAGTTCATCTGAATTCAATATTACTCAAAATCAGATGTCCTTCTAGAGCAATACTATGGACCAGGTAGTCAGATTAAAACATCCCTCCCATTTTTTCCTGGACTCAGATAA
This sequence comes from Oreotragus oreotragus, assembly GCA_006410675.1. Lineage (NCBI taxonomy): Eukaryota > Metazoa > Chordata > Mammalia > Artiodactyla > Bovidae > Oreotragus > Oreotragus oreotragus. The sequence continues at coordinate 323,545 of SJYX01013195.1, forward strand.
TTTATCCCATACCTACTGGAAAATATCTGTGAGGTCCAAACTAGTCTGCATTTTATCTGGTATTTTAATAGATCTAAAGTTTTCCTTGGGGACTTCCCTGGTGGTTTAGAGGGTAAAGCATCTGCCTGCAATGAGGGAGACCAGGTTCGATCCCTGGGTCAGGAAGGTCCCCTGGAGAAGGAAATTACAACCACTCCAGTACTTTTGCCTGGAAAATCCCATGGATGGAGGAGCATGGTAGGCTACCGTCCATGGGATCACAAAGAGCAGACACGATTGAGCGACGAAACGACACGTTTTCCTTGCGGCGCTTCAGTGTTCCGTGGATTTGTAAAACTGGCACATGGAGAGTAAGACAAGGCAAATCCTCAGTTTTTATAACAACATATCATTTTTCCCCAGGACTGTCTGATATTCAAACTATGAATCACAAACCATGTGTTATTGAATCAGAGAGAAATGGTTTTGTTTCCTGCCTTCACTTCTTATTAATTTCCTTCATGTTCTTTCAAATTTTAATTCATACCATTGTGCCACAGGCTTCTCTTGTGGCTCAGCTGATAAAGCACCTGCCTGCAATGCAGGAGACCTGGGTTCAATCCCTGGGCTGGGAAGATTCCCTGGAAAAGGGAAAGGCTACCTACTCCAGTATTCCGGGCTAGAGAATTCCATGGACTATAAGTCCATGGTGTTGCAAAGAGTCGGACACAACTGAGCAACTTTCACTTTCATTGTGCCACAATTTCTTATAGAAACAGTGAAATATATGTTTTTAAGAATAAATGTCCTAAAATGAAAACATCTAATGTAATGCCTTATAAATACAGGTGTCAGTACACTTGCTCTGGTTCCTATCAAAAGTCCAGCTAATATGTGCTCTGGAGAAAAGGACTAAAGTAAATGAAATCCATCCTCTTCTTTAGGACAGTAGTTCCTCAACCCTGGTTGAATATTAAAATCATCAGGGGTGTTAAAAAACTGAGTGTCTGGGATCCACTGTGGACCAATTAAGTCATTATGACTAGGAGATGGAGCCCAGATAGTCACATATTTTGAAAAATTCCCCAGGTGATTGTGATGTACAGAGAAGGCTGAGAGATCCATTGCTCTAGTCCAGGGCTTCTCACTGTGGCTCACAGACCAGCAACAGAAGCAGCAGCTAGAAACTGTCAGCCTTGCAAATGACAGGATCCAAAAATGTTAGTGTGAGGACTAATTCTACCACCAGACTTTCTGGATCAATAGGCCTAGATGAGGGCTCAACAAACTACATTTTTAAAGCATATGGAAGATCCTGTTCCAGTGGCCCAAGCTCTACTGTGTATACTATGATCTACAGTCCTGAATAGATGTTAAACAGATGACGTATATATCGGTACCTTCAACCAACAAGCCATCTGCTCTTTCCCCAAAACCTCACAGAAATGCCTTCATGGAAATAAACTTCCATGCTGAAAGTGAAAGTATTAGTTGCTCAGTTCAATTCAGTTCAGTTCAGTCACTCAGTCGTGTTCCAGCTCTTTGCGACCCCATGAATCGCAGCACGCCAGGCCTCATGTCCAATCCTTTGTAACCACATGGACTGTAGCCTGCCAGGCTCCTCTACCCATGGAATTCTCCAGGCAAGAATACTGCATAGTGGATAGCCCTTCCCTCCTCCCAGTGATCTTCCCGAACCAGGAGATCTTCCCATCCTAGGGATCTAACCCAGGTCTCTTGCACTGCAGGCAGATTCTTTCCTGTCTGAGTCATGAGGGAAGCCCAGATTTCCATGCTACTTTTGGTCTAATATTCTTAAGGGTCAAAATAAGACATAGCTTCATGACAAAATGTGCTGCATTTTCTCCATAAATATTTTTTATTGTTCCATCATTCTCTTTGTGGGCTTTCCAGGTGGCTCTATAAAACCAATAGAATAATTTCCTTATAAAATTCATTTTCAAGTAAATTATCTTCTATACTAATTGCTGAAACAAATTTTCTCCTCTAACAATTAAAGCAAAATATTATTCATGAATTCTCCAGACAAGAATACTGGAGTGGGTTGCCATTTCTTTCTCCTGGAGATCTTTCTAACCCGGAGTTCAAACTCAGGTCTCCCAAAGTGTAGGCAAATTCTCTACTTTCTGAGCCACCGTTCACCTTTGTGGTAATGGCTAAATAATTTACAGCTGCCTTTAATGTCAGTGGCAATAACTGTATTCATCTAGTTTTTGATGTATTTTTTCCAATTGTATTTTTTCTCTATTGATCATTTTCTTGAATGTATCCTTTATTATCTCACTGTAAATATAATCAGATGAAAAATCCTATAAATAGTAACTTTCAGGGTAATTTAAGTTTCATCAAGGACCTTCAGTTACCCTGAGGCAATGAATGTAGTACATTGATTAAAGAAATTCTTGATGCTCAGTGGTAAAGAATCTGCCTGCAATGCAGGAGACACAGGGGATGTGGGTTCAAAGGGAAGATCACCTGGAGAAGGAAATGCCAACCGACTGCAGTATTCTTGCCTAGGTAAACCCATGGACACAGGAGCCTGGTGGGCCACAGTCCACGGGGTGGCAAAGAGCTGAACATGACTGAACAACTGACTGAGAGGCACAGCACAGCCAGAGGAAAACCAGGTTCTGGGCAGTTTTGGAAAAAGACAGCTGGAAATCGTTTTTAATACAAAAATACTGACGGGTTTTTTGTGTGTTTCGAGAAAGCTTGTAAAGAGCGCATTCTGTGGGTTTTCTAAATACATTAGGCAACATAGGTGATGAGACTGTTAGGAGAACTCAACTTCTGGTTTTCTGTAAAGAAAGAAATGTATTTTCTAGAGTATGTAAATCTATGCAGAAAAATTAGTAACCCACTACCGAGAACACCCCTCAATCTGAACCTATGGTTCTGATCCATGCTTTGCACTGTGGATCACACTTAAAACCTTTGCAGTTTCTGGTCCATTTCTCTTTCTGTGAGTGAAATCGTTCTCAGCCCGTCTCTGTGAGACAGTAAAATTTAAAATCATTATACCAGGAGACTTTAGAACTTAGAAATGTCAGAATGCACACAGTTTCTTTACCATGGGCCTCTGAATCAGTGAGTTAGGCTCACAGCCATGGTGTCTTAAAAAAAAAAAAAAAAAGTTAGCTTGGGAATACTTTAAACTATAGGCCTATAGAAGGGTTTAATTTTGTTTCTAAAGGCACTCAAGTTTATGAATACTTCCTTAGAAATTCTCTGAGAGATAGTAAATCAACATATTCTACGTATTTTCCACACTTCGCTAAGCTTTTATTAAACCAGGNCATTCTGTGGGTTTTCTAAATACATTAGGCAACATAGGTGATGAGACTGTTAGGAGAACTCAACTTCTGGTTTTCTGTAAAGAAAGAAATGTATTTTCTAGAGTATGTAAATCTATGCAGAAAAATTAGTAACCCACTACCAAGAACACCCCTCAATCTGAACCTATGGTTCTGATCCATGCTTTGCACTGTGGATTACACTTAAAACCTTTGCAGTTTCTGGTCCATTTCTCTTTCTGTGAGTGAAATCATTCTCAGCCCATCTCTGTGAGACAGTCAAATTTAAAATCATTATACCAGGAGACTTTAGAACTTAGAAATGTCAGAATGCACACAGTTTCTTTACCATGGGCCTCTGAATCAGTGAGTTAGGCTCACAGCCATGGTGTCTTAAAAAAAAAAAAAAAAAGTTAGCTTGGGAATACTTTAAACTATAGGCCTATAGAAGGGTTTAATTTTGTTTCTAAAGGCACTCAAGTTTATGAATACTTCCTTAGAAATTCTCTGAGAGATAGTAAATCAACATATTCTACGTATTTTCCACACTTCGCTAAGCTTTTATTAAACCAGGGATTTCAATAAGTGCATGTAGAACTTCACATTTCTGTAGCCATAGATGTCCATGGAATACTCTCTTCACATATTATGGTGAAAAAAATATCACTTAAAAGACAGATGTTTATGATTATTTTTTTCTAGAGAGCATGTGCCTCTGAGTAAGCCATGTGCAGGGAGTCTCAGCCTACAAAGTGGCCTCATTTCTATGTCTACCCAAGGAATTTTATTTGAAAACCTTACAGTTTTACATTAGAAAAATTCACAATTTTTTTTGGAAAAAGAATTAACCATCAGGCAGACTTTTTTTTTTTTTTTTTTTTGGCAATGCTAACCAGTGTGAAAAGTTGCTGAATTTTCAGCTGAACAAATTCATTTTTAAGCAGTTGTATATACATTTAATATTTTTAAATCTTCAAAGGTAAAACATAAATTTGAGTGCAAGACACATAAACGTATAGCTCAGTGAATTAGCTGCAGTGTCTTTTTTTTTTTTTTTTCAGTAGAAAGCATGCAGCGAGTAAGTCATGATTAGGTTATAAAGGTTTTGAAGGTACAGCGGTGCTCCACCAACAGATTTCAGTAACCTCAGGAAGACCAAAGTGGCTTGGTTTGGCTGTGATGAACAGAAGCTTCTGGTCTGCAGGTTGGTGATAAAGTCTGACTGCATTTTTGTAGATAGCTTTCAAGGACTCCTCTTCCTCCTTGTCTATTGCCCCACATCTGGGTGAAGCAAAAAAGTCCAGGTGCTACCTTCTTTGGCATGGGTGGGAGGGTCAAACTTTCTCAGTGGGGCATATTTGAAACCTCTCATTCTAGCCCCACCCCTCAAACCACCAGAGAACCCCACCCCTGTCCTTCCTTTCTACCCTTTCAAGTGTTTTTGAGCCTGTTTGTTAGAAAACCACAGTCTTCCCAGACTTTTACAAAAGTCCCCAATTTTGTAAATAAGAAACCTTTCATATCTCTTAACTTATGTGTGGCTTCATGGCTCAGACGGTAAAGCATCTGCCTGTAATGAGGGAGACCCAGGTTCGATTCTTGGGTTGGGAAGATACCCTGGAAGAAGGAAATGGCAATCCACTCCAGCACTCTTGCCTGGAAAATCCCATTGACAGAGGAGCCTGTTAGGCTGAAGTCCATGGGGTCGCAAAGAGTCAGACACAACGGAGTGACTTCACTTTCACTTTCATCAGTCTGGATGGCTGAACCAAGTTTGGGAATAGAGGTGTATTCCTCCTCTGTGGGGTGATTACAACAATGTTGAATTACATGTTATTTCCTTGACTTGGAAACCAAAATTCACAACTAAATTGGGCCTTGCTACTTCCTCCTTTTAGGAAAGTGAAAACTGGTGCTTAGGCGGCTGAGCCAACATCACATATTTAATTTACAAAACGGCTCAGTGGATTCCTTCCACCGTGGAGATGTCTTTTAACTCATACATTTTAGTTGAATAGACTTAAAAAGTGAATGCGTGAATGTTAACGATAAAGAGAGAACATTAACATTTTATAACAGGAGTTTATTTTGCATGCATTATTTTAATAGCATCATCCTCACCTTTAAGTAGTTTCTACTCCTTTGGTGACTCTCAAACTTCTATCATATTATTAATCTGTTTATTGAAAGTTGTTGGCTACTTTTTCTACTACCTGATCCTCCTCATTTCAGAGTATTACATTTATGGTTATTATTACATCTTTTTCTACAATCTTCTCTTTCCTATTTAAGATACCAAGTCTGTATTAATTCAGGGCTCATTAGACTAAGAGTTTTTTGAGGGCAGCAATTGTCTTTGTTGATCTTTATTATTTCGAGTGACCAAAAAAAAAGAGGTCATTATGTGTAAACATTCAATAAAGAATTCAATGGAGAATGCAACATGAGAAATGCCAGGCTGGATGAATCACAAGCTGGAATCATGATTGCTGGGAGAAATATCAGCAACCTCAGATATACAGATGATACCACTCTAATGGCAGAAAGTGAAGAGGAATTAAAGAGCCTCTTAATGAGGGTGAAAGAAGAGAGTGAAAAAGCTGGCTTAAAACTTAATATTCAAAAAACTAAGACCATGGCACTCAGTCCCATCCCTTCATGGCAAAAGAAGGGGAAAAAGTAAAAGCAGAGACAGATTTCATTTTCTTGGGCCCCATGATTACTGCAGACAGTGACTGCAACCCCGAGATTAAAAGGTGCTTGCTCCTTGGGAGCAAAGCTATGACAAACCTGGACAGCGAATTAAAAAGCAGAGATACCACTTTGCTGACAATGATCCGTCTAGTCAAAGCTATGGTTTTTCCAGTGGTCATGTACAAATGTGAGCCTTGGTCTATAAAGAAGGCAGAGCAACGCAGAATTGACTTTTTTTTTTAATTGTGGAACTGGAAAAGACTCTTCAGAGTCCCTTACACTGTAAAGAGATAAACAAGTCAATCCTAAAGGAAATCAACCATGAATATTCATTGGAAGGACTGATGCTGAAGCTCCAATACTTTGGCCACTTGATGTGAAGAGCTGACTCATTGGAAAAGACCTTGAGGCTGGGAAAGATTGAGAGCAAAAGGAGAAGGGGACGGCAGAGGATGAGCTTTTTAGATAGCGTCACTGACTCAATGTATGTGAATTTGAGCAAACATCTGGAGATAGTGAAAGACAGAGGAGCCTGGCATGCCGCAGTCCATGGGGTCGCAAAGAGTTGCACATGACTTAGCAACTAAACAACAACAACAATACAGGTTGGTGAATAAGACTGGTAGAGATTTGGATGCCGCCCTCTACCTGAACCGTAGAACAGAAGTAATACTAAGATTGAAGCATTTCTGGTGAGTCCATGTTTTGGTTGAGAATGAAGAAAAATCAGAACTTACCAGCTGAGCCAGAGGCCAGGACCTGTCCAAAACTGTCTTAAGGAAGTGATCCATTGCAATCTATACTACTTCTCTGCATGATTTAATTTTACATATCATTTCATTCATATATTTAGTCACATGTGGTTATTAGGTACCTGATGTATGCCGGATACTGTGGCATTCAGTAGTGACAAGTCTTAGCTTCTCTCTGTGTGGAACTTTCAATCTATTGAAGAGGAGGGGAAAAACATTTAAAAGAGTAAATATTTTCTTGCAAATGAAAAGGTTATATTATATGAATAAACCGCTATTTTATGAAAAAACACAAAGAATTATCACAAAGTGTGGAGGTAGCACAGGCCGTATAATAGAAAACTTGATAAGAGACTAAACTCTTTCCTAGAGCATCTAAGGGCTTCCCTGGTGGCTCACATGGTAAAGAGTCTGCCTGCAATGCAGGAGACCCGGGATCAATCCCTGGGTCAGGAAGATCCCCTGGAGAAGGAAATGGCACCCCACTCCAGCATTCTTGCCTGGAGAATCCCATGGATGGAGGAGCCTGGTGGGCTACAGTCCATGGAGTCACAAAAAGTCAGACATGACTGAATCACTTTCAGGGCATCCTGCCTCAGAAGAGTCTACTAGGCTGAGATTCTTCTTCAAAGGGAAGCTATGTTATGAAACTTAGGACTACTTTCAAATCCCAACCTTTGGATGGTCATAGGGGCATCCATGCACCATGCAACCGGAAGTACAGGGCAGCTCAGTTGAATGCTAGTTGCAGTTATCAACATTCTATGCCCAACAAAGTCTTTCAGTCTCAGGCAAAACCCTGGTTAAATTGCTCTGGTTGAATTTTTAGAGTTTGTAATTGCAAGCTTACTAAATTGAAAATATCAGCAATGTTCTCCAACATCAGTTTTTATCTCTAATAAAGCTAATACCATGGTTCCTCTAAACTTTCAGTTAGCTTTTAACTCAGAGATAAAAGAAGGGTGATATTTACTGGGTTCCTTGAGGTTCCCAAACATCACATTCACTATCAAAGCTTTAAACTCAGTTCCTGCACTTTTCCTCCTAAGCACTCCTTTTTGTTTTCTCTGACTTTTAAAAATATATGCTGGTTCTTTTCTTATAACACATAACCCACAGGGAAAAAAAAAAGTTCCATTAAGTGATTTTGAATCCTTGGATAACACAATCTAGGCAAATTGTTGCAGGGAAACTGGTATTTTATTATTATGTGCTGAGAAATTAGTATTTCTAGGTTTTAATAAATAAACAATGAGTAAATATTTCTTGAATGTTAAATTGTCTTAAGCCACTTGCTATTTAAAGAATTAGTTATCTTCTATCTATTCATTTTTATAGTAATATGTCTGTAATCCCAACCTTTGGATGGTCATAGGGGCATCCATGCACCATGCAACCAGAAGTACAGGGCAGCTCAGTTGAATGCTAGTTGCAGTTATCAACATTCTATGCCCAACAAAGTCTTTCAGTCTCAGGCAAAACCCTGGTTAAATTGCTCTGGTTGAATTTTTAGAGTTTGTAATTGCAAGCTTACTAAATTGAAAATATCAGCAATGTTCTCCAACATCAGTTTTTATCTCTAATAAAGCTAATACCATGGTTCCTCTAAACTTTCAGTTAGCTTTTAACTCAGAGATAAAAGAAGGGTGATATTTACTGGGTTCCTTGAGGTTCCCAAACATCACATTCACTATCAAAGCTTTAAACTCAGTTCCTGCACTTTTCCTCCTAAGCACTCCTTTTTGTTTTCTCTGACTTTTAAAAATATATGCTGGTTCTTTTCTTATAACACATAACCCACAGGGAAAAAAAAAAGTTCCATTAAGTGATTTTGAATCCTTGGATAACACAATCTAGGCAAATTGTTGCAGGGAAACTGGTATTTTATTATTATGTGCTGAGAAATTAGTATTTCTAGGTTTTAATAAATAAACAATGAGTAAATATTTCTTGAATGTTAAATTGTCTTAAGCCACTTGCTATTTAAAGAATTAGTTATCTTCTATCTATTCATTTTTATAGTAATATGTCTGATGTTATGGATTTGCTCACACGCTAGTTTATGTGACTTACAAGTGTGAATACCAATTTAAATCCTAGGCATTAAGATAACAGCAGAATGTATCTATTCTTATTTACTTTATGCTCAAATTATTTCCACCAAAAGAATATTCAAGTCATTTTCTTCATATTTTTAAATCTCACTTAAGCAATGTATCTAAGAATTATGTTACTATTCAAATATATGAACCATTCTTACCTTCACAATATATTTTATATGAGGCTGTTTGTAAGGTACTGAGATGTCTAACACAGTTTTGCTAAATGGTATTGTCATTTGTCTTTATATATATGTGTATATATATGTACATATGAAAGATTAACAATGCAAAAACTACTATAAGATCTCAAAATCCCAAAGTCTATTATTTTCATATGCTCACCACTGAAAATATCCTTCTTGAACTCTAGCATGTTAGTTATTCTGTCCTGTCTGACACTTTGTGACCCCATGAACTACAGCCCACTAAGCTCCTCTGTCCATGGGATTCTCCAAGCAAGAATGCTGGAGTGGGTTGACATTCCCTGCTCCAGGGGATTTTCCCAACCCAGGGATCAAAACCAGGTCTCCTGCATTGCAGGAAGATTCTTTATTGTCTGAGCCATCAGGAAAGCCCTATCCCTCTTGAACTAAATCTTAGAGATCTCATGCAAAAAAAAAAAAATGAGTACAATTGTAGTGTTATATTTAGCTAACTTAAAAAATAGTTTTTACTTTATAGAATTTTTTGTATATACAGCNGACAGGCCCTATCCCTCTTGAACTAAATCTTAGAGATCTCATGCAAAAAAAAAAAAATGAGTACAATTGTAGTGTTATATTTAGCTAACTTAAAAAATAGTTTTTACTTTATAGAATTTTTTGTATATACAGCTGAACAGAGACTTTAATACTCTTGATAATGTAAACTATGGCTTTTTTGTGTATGACATCTTTCAAGAAATTTCAACTTTTGTGCTACATGAATCAGTAAGTATTGACCAATATTTACAATATGAAGTTTTTATGTTTCAGAAATTATGCAAGCTTTTCAGATATTTATACAATATAGAGAATCTTATTTCTCAACATACATAGTCTAGAAGAACAACACATAAACAGCTATACATACAATGGAACCATGCAAGGAGGAAAAGAAATACCTTGTATCTATCTACAGACATGGAACTTTCAATATATTACAGCATTTCACTAGATTAGAAAGGTCATGTTTTTTATAATTATTACATTTCATGGGTTCCCCAGGTGGCTTAGTGGTAAAGAATTTGCCTGCCAATGTAGAAGATACTGGAGATGTGGGTTTGATCCCTGAGTTGGGGAGATCCCTTGGAGGAGGAAATGACAACCCACTCCAGGATTCTTGCCTGAAAAATGTCATGGACAGAGAAGTCTGGCAAGTTACAGTCCAGAGTCTGTAAGAATCTGAGTCTCAAAGAATCTGACACTACTGAGAGACTGAGCATGTTTTTTATATAAATTTATTTGATCAGAATGGTTTTCTTTTAACAGATTAGAAGACTTAAGCGTTTAAGAGATTGTCTCACTTGACCAAAGTCACAGAAAGTCAAGAGCACATATTGAGATTGGTTCAATTCTTGCCAGTAAACTTTCATTTTTATTTAGTTTCTTAGAAGAAATATCTGTTAGAAAAACAAGCCAACAATGAATCTTTTTCCTCTAAACTTTTATCCTCACTAGTAATTTTTTAAAAGTTTTGTCTTTCTATGGAGTTGAAACTACTCTATAAATGAAAGTATGTGTTTTTCAAAATAGATCTAATGTCCTAACTATGGGCTTGAAATGTCAAAGAACTACCTTGTTCTTACTGTTTGCAGCATTTAGTTAAGATTATTTACATGTGAAAATGATGGGTTACCCACTCTTTCTTGATTTTATAGTCACCATTCCACTCTCCCCACTTAATAATTAGCTATTTTAGAATGACTGGATATTCCTCTGCTTTAGTCTGTCTACTTGGGATCTGAGTCAAATGTTAACATATTAACACAGCATGAACATTGTTTGAAAGAAATGATATTTCAGTGACCTAAAATATATTTTCCCTAAATATTCTATTCTATTATACTCCCAAGTATTGGGAAGAGAGTAGTAGCCAGTTTATCCTTCCTTTCCAAACCTGTACCTGTCATGAACCTTTCTATTGTTTATATAAAGAAAATAAAATTAAAAAATAAGCAATATTGCTCATTGTAGAAGAATGCTAAACTTACAACTGAGAATGACAATACAAATTTCATAAAAGCATGACTCTAATTTTCAAAATAATTTTTTCAAATACAAATTTGGAATTTTGACATCTGTTAGAGCAGGCTGTTATAGCTATGTCATTTGGGGATGATGCTGTGCTCTGATTAAAAACTTCAGTCGTGCCTGACTCTTTGTGAACTGTGGACTGTAGCCCTCCAGGCTCCTCTGTCCATGGGCTTCTCCAGAGACGAATACTGGAGTGAGTTACTGTGCCCTCCTCCATGCTATCTTCCCGACCCAGGAATTGAACCCATATCTCCGGCATCTCCTACATTGCAGGCAGGTTCTTTACCCACTGAGCCACCCGGGAAGCCCTTAGTGGATGCACTAAACCCTGATTATCTCATAACATAACAAACCACATAAAGAATTGTTTATAATTAAAGTGAGTTCTTTTGTTTCCCTTTGAATTTATAGGACATGAAATATTTCCATATGTATGTTGGGATATGTGTTTACAAAACAGGCTCTCAGAAACATCAAGACAGGTGTTCCTTGACAAAATTCGCACTATAAAACAAATATGCTAAACAGCTGACGATTGGGTTATTTTTGAGCTGCAATAGTGAGCATCCTCGAGGAAATTCTAAATAGTCATTTCGCAATCTGTTACAGTGTGGAAGAGTGAACAGCGGAGGTAGCATTAAGTTGGTCTAGCCAGGGCACTGTCAAATGGCCAATGTTCTTGTCTAGGTCCATATGGTCAGAATTAACATACAAGTTCCTGTTTGAGACATCATGAGACAACAAAGAGCATTGCACAAGGCAAGTCAAAATTGTCTTTGGGGAGACTCCAGAGGTTAAGAGGAAATTTGATGTAATGGCTGGGAACCGAACATGAGGATAGAACAGATTAAGAACAAATGTAGAAGATTTTGTACAATCATTATAAACACAATTTCTGCAATTTGGACTGGTGGCTATATGGTTCACTGGCTTGGAATGGATAGAAGTGTAAATGAATCCAAGCTGTATTGTAATAGTTTTGGTTTTGGATTGCACTACCTCGATCCAGCTGTGTCCTCCATCACCTTGGGCTCTCTACCTGTTGCCAGGCCACCTGAGCCTCCCCTTTCTCCACCCATCACCCCGTTATTGAAAGACGAGAATCCAGACTAAGACTAAGAGGGGAACCTGTGCACGGGCTTCTGCTACTGCTGGACATAGACGACAAACACTGCTTCTATTCTTTATGCACAGTTAATCTCTGCTTCATGCATAATCCCTGCTTGTATGAGTTAATTCTCAAATTCTTTTCTCTCACATAACCCTGTCATTATATGACAAATGACATTATATGTCATTGTATGACACATAACCTTGTCTATATGACAGAATTCATAGAGAAAACTGATAGTAATTGGATACACTTCTTAAATGGCACACTTTTGACTCTTCTTGTGCATTTTGATGTTTAAATCCACTTCTCCTTTTTATTTTCCCTTTCATGACAAAAACCTCACATGCACCTCCAGAATATTCTAGGAGCTTAATGACATCAACTCCATATTTAAATAATCATATGGTTATGAACTGGTCTACAGTGATTCAGTATAGAAATGAACTAGGGTTAAAACCTTTTCTGTTTTGCTCAAATTTGCATACTATTGTCTGATAAAGGGGGCTTCCCTGGTGGCTCAAACAGTAAAGTGTCTGCCTGTAATGTAAGAGACCTAGGTTCAGTCTCCACGCCAGAAAGATCCCCTGGAGAAGAGAATGGCAACACACTCCGATATTCTTGCCTAGAGAGTTTCATGGACAGAGGAACCTGGCAGGTTATATATAGTCCATGGAGACACAAAGAGCTGGACACGGCTCAGTGACTAACATTTGACCTGACTTATCTGCTAAAGGGAGCACATAAAATTTTTAAGTAGTTTGCTTTAATCAGGTAAAATGAAAATGAGAATAGTTGCTTATACTCATAAAAATATTATCAAGTTAAATTCTCATGATTCAAAATTGACTGAAGCACTACTTCTGATCTTTTGTTGTTGTTGTTACTCTGTGGTATTTTTTTCTACCTTTAATCTTATCACTAGATAATAAAATGCTTTGTATAGAAGACAAAATATTAATCGCTATAACATAGATATAAAGTTGGGTATCATAGAAACTCTGAAAATATTCAAGGAATTCTTTGGATATCTTTGTTAGAAAGTGCCAGAGCTCTCATATAACAAGATCTGGTGGGAACATCAGTGAAGTGTTACTCAGAAGATACCCAGGAAACAGCCTCAACAACAGTGCAGCCATAATGACGCGTGCACCAAGCTCCCATTCTGTCATAAACTTTTGAGATGTCTTCTCATTAAGTTCCTAAAATATGATAAAACAGCAAAGCCGGCCTGCAGTAAATGTATTAAGCAGCAGAGATTTGCCTGTTCTCCCCTTGCCCTTGGATGTTCTGGTTTGTCTTGGATATCCATGTGAACTTTCAAGCTTTCTCTCTCCGATTATCTGGCTCTCAAAGACTAATCCTCCTGTAGATCATTCTGTTAATGTCTTTGTCAGTGACAGTCATCTGATATCAGAAACATAGTTGAAAATGGCTTAAATCTGGCAATAAAAGGTCTTGATTTGCATCTTGTTTTTCCTACTTAATTACTCAGACTGAATTGTCTCAACTTTAAGAGTGCAGTTCTACTTAAGCCATAGTTCTGATATGAGCAAATGAAGTAGCATCTGTGAAACTAAGTCAAAAACATTTAAAACTCCAAGGCACAACGTATTAACTTTTAATAATGAATCTCCAGTGATAAATCTATCACTTCATTTAACTCTGGCATCTTGTTTACATGTGTTCATATATTAGAATATTCAGAGAGTCTATCCACCTCACCTTAGAGCTTCAGCTGAGACCCCAGAGAAGAGGACAACAGGTAGAAAAGACCCACACCTTCTAGAGAGGTGATTATTCTTGCAACACTTGCTAAGAGATGAGAACATGGGTTTCGCTACCCAACTTCTGACCATGTTAACTCTAGAAATAGATGAAGATGAATGAGAGTTTTCTTCATTAGACTTATCAGTCAAGGAAAGAGATTATATTGTATCTAGTTGCCTCCTCACCCAGGAGGAAATGGCAGGATTCTTCCCACTATTTCAGGCCATCCTATGGGGATTCATAGATTCAGGTTCATCATGGACCTGTACGTTGCATCTTTTGGAATTTTAGCCTCACAAAAATTGATGTTTGACTGCTGGAAGATTCTATGGGAAAGAATGGTTGGAACTGCCACTCATGGAAAAGTGTTAAGAGAATTTTATTGGAAATGCCAGCATTTTAGAAGTTGACCAGACAAAGGTGCCAAGATTTCCTTGGGATTAAATGTGTCCCACAGAAGGTAAAGGACTCTACAAACCAAACTTTCTGTTAGAGTATCTCTTAGAGGAACTTTACCTTTGACTAACAGAAAACTCAAGACAGCATTAGCTTAAATGATATGGTTGATTTCTCTGTTTATTTGCCAGGGCTGGAATAGAACTGTTTGGTATCAAAAAGTCAGGCTCCATCTTTCTGTTCTACCATTCTGGTCTTAAGGCAACTCATGTTCAAGAAGATTCATTTTAACCCTTGTAGATCTATATAGCCAACAACTGAAAGTTCAGAATGCAGAGGAGACAAACAGAAAAAAAAAAAAGACGTATTTTAATGACCCTTGCCAAAAATTACATATAGCAAATATGCATATCAATGACCAGAATCAAATCACATGGTCACACAAAACTGCAAGATAGGAAGGTAATCATTTTGGAAAGAAATATGCTGTTAATTATAAATGAAGGAATTACTATGAATCTGATGCCCCATATGTGAAATTATAGTTTAATTATAAGAAAGCTAAAACTCAGCAGTGGCCACAGGACTGGAAAAGGTCAGTTTTCATTTCAATCCCAAAGAAAGGCAATGCCAAAGAATGCTCAAACTACTGCACAATTGCACTTATCTCACACACTAGTAAAGAGATGCTTAAAATTCTCCAAGTCAGGCTTTAGCAAAAAGTGAACTGTGAACTTCCAGATGTTCAAACTGGTTTTAGAAAAGGCAGAGGAACCAGAGATCAAATTGCCAACACCCGATGAATCATCAAAAAAGCACAAAAGTTCCAGAAAAACATCTATTTCTGCTTTATTGACTATTTCAAATCCTTTGACTGTGTGGCTCACATATAAACTCTAGAAAATTCTGAAAGAAATGGGACTACCTGACCACTTGACCTACCTCTTGAGAAATCTGTATGCACGTCAGGAAGCAACAGTTAGAACTGGACATGAAACAACAGACTGGTTCCAAAGAGGAACAGGAGTACATCAAGGCTGTATATTGTCACCCTACTTATTTAACTTATATGCAGAGTACATCATGAGAAACGCTGGGCTGGAGGAAACACAAGCTGGAATCAAGATTGCTGGGAGAAATATCAATAACCTCAGGTATGCAGATGACACCACCCTTAATGCAGAAAGTGAAAAGGAGCTAAAAAGCCTCTTGATGAAAGTGAAGGAGGAGAGAGAAACAGTTGGCTTGAAGCTCAACATTCAGAAAATGAAGATCATGGCATCTGGTCCCATCACTTCATGGCAAATAGATGGGGAAACAGTGGCTGACTTTACTTTTCTGGGCTCCAAAATCACTGCAGATGGTGACTGCAGCCATGAAATTTAAAGACACTTACTCCTTGGAAGGAAAGTTATGACCAACCTAGACAGCATATTAAAGAGCAGAGACATTACTTTGTCAACAAAGGTCCATCTAGTCAAAGCTATGGTTTTTCCAGTAGTCATGTATGGATGTGAGAGTTGGACTATAAAGAAAACTGAGCACTGAAGAATTGATGCTTTTGAACTGTGGTGTTGGAGAAGACTCTTGAGAGTCCCTTGGACTGCAAGGAGATCCACCCAGTCCATCCTAAAGGAGATCAGTCCTGGATGTTCACTGGAAGGACTGATGTTGAAGGTGAAACTCCAATAGTTTGGCCACCTGGTGCAAAGAGCTGACTCTTTGGAAAAGCCTCTGATGCTGGGAAATATTGAGGGCATGAGGAGAAGGGGACAACAGAGGATGAGATGCTTGGATGGCATCACTGACTCAATGACATGGGTTTGGGTGGACTCCGGGAGTTGGTGATGGACAGGGAGGCCTGGTGTGCTGCGGTTCATGCGGTCACGAAGACACAACTGAACTGACTGAACTGAACTGAAAACTGTATTATGTCACAAATGTGCCCTGCATGGGACAGAAAATGAATACCAATGAAGCATTTTATAGTGAATGGTGGTTTGCCTTATTTCCCTTTAGTTACTTAAGAATTGGATATTTGTCTCATTCATTTTGATATCTTGTATGACATGCAACACCATATCCCATCATTTTTCTTATATTTTTTCAGAAAAACACTGACTTTATATAAGCTCTCTCCCATTATTCAAATTTCTCTGTAAAATCTTCACACACATCTTGTGAAATATTTATTCTGTGTTAAAGACACTTCTTAATATTCTCATCAGGGCTTCCCCCATGGCTCAGTGGTAAGGAATTTACCTGGAATGCAGGAGGGGTGGGTTCCATCCCTGGATCAGGAAGATTCCCTGGAGAAGGAAATGGTAACCCACTTCAGTATCCTTGTTTGGAAAATCCTGTGGACAGAGGATTCCGGCAGGCTAAAGTCCTTGGGGTTGTAAAAGAATCAGACACGACTGAGGGACTAAACAAAATCCTCATCAACTGCACCAAATATTCCATCTTTGCCTTCCCTAAAACTTGTCTCCCTAGAAGGTTTCAAAGCCCTCTCACATTCCTGTGTATTCTATCACACCCAGCTGACTTCAAAATTCAGAGTCTGAAGATCAGCAATGTCATTGACAGATTATTACGCCCCTATCTTTTTCAACAACTTCTGCACTTTCATCTATAATACACTGAGGCCTCATTTCTGCTCTCCATTTCTTACTTCCAAGTCATTGACTTGTTTTGGCAATTGTGTTGTGTCCTTCTTCACCTGAACCATGCTACCATGCTGAGTGACCCCAGTATCCAAGAGTGTTAGGCTTTCTGACCTTACAGTCCTTCACCTTCTCATCCTCAGTAAGTTTCATTCTTATTCCATCTTAACTACCTACTCTTGATGATCTAGAAATCCTCCATTTATCAGGTAATGAATTCTGATACATCATTAATATAACTCCAATCTTTATTAGTTATTTCCACTTCATATTTTTAGTCAAATTTCCAAGTGTACAAGGGAAACTCTCCCCATTCTCCCTGTCACATGTTCTTTTCAATTCTTTTCTTTTTCTTATTTTTTATTTATTTTACTTTACAATACTGTATTGGTTTTGCCATACATTGACATGAATCCACCACGGGTGTACATGAGTTCCCAATCCTGAACCTCCCTCCCACCACCCTCCCCATATCATCTCTCTGGGTCATCCCAGTGCACCAGCCCCAAGCATCCTGTATCCTGTATCGAACCTGGACTAGCGATTCGTTTCTTACATGATAGTATACATGTTTCAATGCCATTCTCCCACATCATCCTGCCCTCTCCCTCTCCCACAGAGTCCAAAAGTCTGTTCTTTACATCTGTGTCTCGCATACAGGGTTATCATTACCATCTTTCTAAATTCCATATATATGCGTTAGTGTACTGTATTGGTGTTTTTCTTTCTGGCTTACTTCACTCTGTATAATCGGTTCCAGTTTCATCCATCTTATTAGAACTGATTCAAATGTATTCTTTTTAATGGCTGAGTAATTCTCCATTGTGTATATGTACCACAGTTTTCTTATCCACTCATCTGCTGATGGACATATAGGTTGCTTCCATGTCTTGGCTATTATAAACAGTGCTGCGATGAACACTGGGGTACACATGTCTCTTTTAATTCTGGTTTCCTTGGTGTGTATGCCCAGCAGTGGGATTGCTGGGTCATAAGGCAGTTCTTCAGTTCTTTTCTATCCAGCATATATTTTCCATCTATTATCTCACCAATTCTCATTCTGCAATTCTAAGGGTCAATTTTATTTCTTTCTTCACCTCTCCTCCCATATCCAAACACAGAGCAAGTCTATTTACTCAACAGCAAACTGTCTCTTGAATGCTGCTGCTGCTAAGTCACTTCAGTCGTGTCCGACTCTGTGTGACCCCATAGACGGCAGCCCACCAGGCTCCCCCAATCCCTGGGATTCTCCAGGCAAGAACACTGGAGTGGGTTGCCATTTCCTTCTCCAATGCATGAAAGAGAAAAGTGAAATTGAAGTCGCTCAGTCTGTCCGACTGTTAGCGACCCCATGGACTGCAGCCCACCAGGCTACTCCGTCCATTGGATTTTCCAGGCAAGAGTACAGGGGTGGGGTGCCATTGCCTTCCCCGTCACCATTACCTCACATAGCCTACATAGCCACCATCTTTCTCCTGGATTACCTTACTTACCTCCGNTCTGTGTGACCCCATAGACGGCAGCCCACCAGGCTCCCCCAATCCCTGGGATTCTCCAGGCAAGAACACTGGAGTGGGTTGCCATTTCCTTCTCCAATGCATGAAAGAGAAAAGTGAAATTGAAGTCGCTCAGTCTGTCCGACTGTTAGCGACCCCATGGACTGCAGCCCACCAGGCTACTCCGTCCATTGGATTTTCCAGGCAAGAGTACAGGGGTGGGGTGCCATTGCCTTCCCCGTCACCATTACCTCACATAGCCTACATAGCCACCATCTTTCTCCTGGATTACCTTACTTACCTCCAATGGGTCTTCTCCCTCTTATTCTTTTTCCTCTTCCTCTTCTACACCTTATTCTCTATCCTGCAGCCTGCATTATATTAAACTTTATTTTTAAATTGACTTTTATTTTAATATAATTATGGATTCACATGCAGTTGTAGGAAATAATTCAGAGAGATTCTGTGTACCATTTACCCAGTTTCCTTCAATGATGCCATCTTAGAAATCTAAAGCAGAACAGTACAACCAAAATATAGACATGGATACAGTGAAAATACAGAACACTGATCACCACAAGGATTCTTCCTGTTGTCCATTTATAGTCACACATACTTCCTCCTGACTGCCATTGTAACTTCATCACTTAAGGAATGATATGTAAATGGAATAATACAGTATCCAACCTTTTGGGATTGGCTTTTTCACAGGACACAATTCTCTGGAGATTCATCCAGATTGTGTGCATATCAATAATTTGTTCATTTTTAATGCTAGATAATATTCCACAGACTGGATGTAATACATTTTCTTTAATTTTTCACACTTTGAACAACATGTGTTTTCAGGTTTTCGCTATTATGAATAAAACTTATCCAACATTCATTTACAAGTTTTTACATGAGCATTAAGCCTCTCAGATAAATACCTCAGAAAACAGTCATTGGTTTGTAAGGTCATGCATGTTTAATTTCTTAAGAAATTGCCGGATGGTTTCCAAATATGGCTGTGGCATTTTACATTCCATCAGCAATGTGTGAATGATTTGGTTTCTCTTCATCCTTGTCTGCATGTAGTATCATCACTGTTTTTATTTTGATCATTCTGATAAGTATCTAAGGATAGCTCATTCTAGTTTACCTTATATTTCCCTAATAGCTATCAATATTAAAATTTTTTCCATNGCAATGTGTGAATGATTTGGTTTCTCTTCATCCTTGTCTGCATGTAGTATCATCACTGTTTTTATTTTGATCATTCTGATAAGTATCTAAGGATAGCTCATTCTAGTTTACCTTATATTTCCCTAATAGCTATCAATATTAAAATTTTTTCCATGTATTTATTTGCCATCTGCATATTTTTAATGAAAAGCTTGGTCTTGTCTTTGCCCTTTTTTAGTGATGGCACAAATACATTTATTTACTTTTTATTTCATATTGGAGTACAGTTGATTAACAATGATGTGTTAGTTTCAAAGTGTACAGCAAAGTGATTCACTTATACATATGCCTGTTCTATTCTTTTTCAAATTCTTTCCACATGTAGATAATTATAAAATATTGAGCAGAGTTCTCTGTGCTATACAGTAGGTCCTCGGTGGTTATCTATTTTATAAGAAATATAGCAGTGTGTACATGTCAGTCCCAAACTCTCAATCTATCTTTGCCCATTTTTGACATGGATTTTGTTAAACTATTGAGTCCTGATAGTTCTCAGGCATTTATTCTGGATACTGACCTTTGAAGTTTTCACTATGGTGAGGTTCTAGTTCATCTTTATTTATTTAATCTTTCACTTCTTTCATTAGCTTTATATTATTTCCACATAAAAGTCTTAGGTGTGTTTTATTGCATTTTAATATAGGTATTCCTTTATTTTTTGAGCAATTATAGATGGTATTCCAGTTTCAATTTTGGTATCTTTATGTTCATTGCTGATCTAAAGAAATAAAATTAATTATTTTATGGTTATTTTGTAGTCTGTGTTTTTGATGTATTCATTTACTAATTCTACGGACATTTTGGAGATTAGTTGTAATTATCTATATAGACAATCATGGCATTCACATATAGGGACAGTTTTATTTTTTCCTTTTAGATATGTTCATATTGCATTCCCTTTAATTACCTTATATTATGCTCATTAAAACATCTATCACTCTGTGAAATAAGAGTGGTGAGAACAAATATTTTTGTTTTGTTTCTAGCTTGGGAAATAATGAGTCTTTCATGATTAAATATAATGTCAATGATACAGTTTTTCTGTAGTGGTCTTTAACAAATTAAGAGTCTCCTTCTTCATTTCTATTTTTCTGAATTTTTATTTTTAGCATGAAATGAGTGATGGGGATTTTCAGTGTCATCTCTGTTTTGTAAAGAGATCAGAAATGCTGAAGAATTGATGCTTTTGAACTGTGGTGTTGGAGAAGACTCTTGAAAGTCCCTTGGCCAGCAAGGAGATCAGACCAGTCAATCTTAGAGGAGATCAACCCTGAATAATCGCTGGAAGGACTGATATTGAAGCTGAAGCTTCAATAGTTAGGCCACTTGATGAAAATAGCCAATTCATTGGAAAAGATCCAGATGATAGGAAAGATTGAGCATAGGAAGAGAAGGGAATGATAAAGGATAAGATAGTTAGATAGAATCACTGACTTAATGGACGTGAGTTTGAGTAAATTCCAGGAGATGGTGAAGGACAAGAAAACCTGGCATGCTGCAGTTTATAGGGTTGCAAAGAGTCAGACATGACTTAGTGATCGAACAACAATAACAACCAACAACAACAACCACAAAACGCTGAACAACAAAATGAATTGTTTTTCTCGGACTCATCATAAAATTGAGATCTTGGGGGCAAACCACGACTTCAAATCTGAAGAGAAAGGTGAATACAGAAAGTCACAGTTAAGAATAGCTTATCAGGACTAGGAGCTACAGGAACCATGAGCTGGTAAGTACTCAAGTGATAATTTTGGCAAATTGCTTGAAGCAGCGTGTTTATTAGTGTGAGCATAATAACCTGTTGGGGTCTGCAGTTCTATTCCTCCATAAATTTCACAGTACTGCAACAAGAAAAATCCTGTGATTCTAACAGGGGGAGGAAAAATACTAACCACTTTGAAGTATGCACAGAGCATTTACCATAAGAAAAACCAATACTGTAAGAGAAATAGCTTTACCATAGCATTATCTGACATATCTGATATGGGGGAAAGGAAATTACCCATTTCAAGGTTCCTTCTGTCCTCCTGTCTTATCTAACAAGGTAAAAGAAGCTTAGAATAAATTGTAAAGTTATGGAACAGGGACATAAGCTCACTAAAGAATTAGACTTAACATGGAAATACAGACTGCTTCCCCTCCCACCAAACACCTTTTAATCACATCAGTAGGGCTTAAGTATAATAATAGCGAACTACAGCTGAAGAAATTGCAAGGGCCAGTTTCTATGTAAGAAGCAATTTTTAGGTAAACTGTAAAAAGCAAGGAAGACAAAATCAAGGAGGGATCTGAAGGTTCCAGCCCCTAGAGCTGTAACAAAAAATTAAACAAGGTTGTATTCTTAATCAGATTGACATTAAAAATTCACAATAAAAGCCTATATAACTCCAGTATTAAAATCCAACACATTATGCGTCTTTGAAAAAAATTACAAACCATTATAAAAGGCAAGAAAACACAGACTGAAGAGGCAAAGCCAGTGTTAGAATCAAATTCAAATATGGCAAAGACATTGGAGGTATCAGGTCAAGAGTTTAAAATAGCTAAGATTACTATGTTAAGGCATCCAATGGAAAAAGAGAGAAACTCTAAGAAAATGCTAGGAAATCAAGTAACGAAATCAAAGGAAATGCTAGGAATCAAGTAACGAAAACCTTTGGTCACGTCCCAATAGACTGGACACAAATGAGGAAATATTCAGTAAGCTTGAAGTTATGTCAATATAAGCTTGAAAAGCTAAAAGGCAAGAAGGAAAACATACACGCAAAACATAATACCCAAGAACTGTGAGGCGATTTCAAAACATGTCCTATATACATTATTATAATACAAGAAGAAGGAAAAAGATTTAAGGGAGCAAAATAAGTATTTTAAGTAATAATGGTCAAGAATTTCCCCAAATTTCAACAAGCCTAAATTTATCTTGTACACTGTTGGTGGGAATAAAAATTGATGCAACTACTCTGGAAAATAGTATGGAGGTTTCTCAAAAAGTTAAAGACAGAACTAACATATGAGCCAGGATTTCCACTCCTGGGTATACAGCTAAAAAACAACCACAAACACTAATTTGAAAAGAGAAATACACCCCAATGTTCATAGCACCATTGTTTACAATAGCCAAGGTATGGACGCAATCTACATGTCCACCAACAGATCAATGGATAAAGAAGATGTGGTTACACATAGGATTCCCAGGTGGCTCTAGTGGTAGTCTCCAGCAACGCAGGGGACGCAGGAGGTGCAGGTTCAATCCCTGGGTCAGAAAAATGCCCTGGAGGAGGGCATGGCAACCCCCTCCAGTATTCTTACCTGAAGAATCCCATGGACAGAGGAACCTGGAAAGCTATAGTCCATGGGGGTCACAAAGAAATGGACATGATGGAAGCAACTTAGCACATGTATATATATATATATATATATATATATATATACCACATATAAGCTAAGTTGCTTATACACACACACACACACACACACACAATGGGATACTGCTCAGCCATAAAAAGGAATAACGTTTTGCTATTTACAGCAATGCAGATGAACGCAGAGGGCATTAGGGTAAGTGAAATAAGTCAGATAGAGATACTGTCTGATACTACATGATATCATTTATAGGTAGAAAATATGTAGAATCTAAAAAGTATGACAATTTAGTGAATATAACAGAAAAAGAGGCAGACACTCTTATAGAGAGCAAACTAGTGGTTACCAGTTGGAGATGAGGGACATCATAGAGGTGTAGGCTAAGTCACTTCAGTCACATCCTACTCATGAATTTATGGACTGTAGCCCAACAGGCTCCTCTGTCCACAGGATTCTTTAGGTAATAATACTGGAGTGGGTTGCCAGTCCCTCCTCCAGGGATCTTCCAGACCCAGAGAAGGAACCAGTGTCTCTTGAGTCTCCTGCATTGGTAGGTGGGTTCTTTACAAGTAATGCCACCCAGGAGAAGAGTGAGTGGAGATGAAAATTATTGGCTCCAGGATGCACTGTATAACATGGGAAATATAGCCAATGTTTTACAATAACTATAAATGGGAAATGACTTTTAAAATTGTATTTAAAATGTAAACATGTTTAAAATTTTTTAAGTAGATAGAAGAGAATTCTCCAAACTCTCAAAAATCCAAAAGCTATCAATTGTTAAAGGGGGGGGTGTTGAAGTTACCAGTTCTATGTATTCATCTACTTCTTTCAGTTTTATCAGGTTTCATCTCATATGTTTTGCAGCTCCTGATTACATCATTGCGGACATCAGCCCTCTCTTAGGGTTCTTAGAATTGTGATATCTCCTTTGTAGACTGAGTCTTTAATCAAGACATAATTACTCTCTGCATCTCTGGAACTTCTCTTAGTCCTGAAATCTATTTTATATAGTGTTAATATAGTCACGGTGGAAAATTCTGAAAGAGATGGGAATACCAGACCACCTGACCTGCCTCCTGAGAAATCTGTATGCAGGTCAGGAAGCAACAGTTAGAACTGGACATGGAACAACAGACTGGTTCCAAATAGGAAAGGAGTATGTCAAGGCCGTGTATTGTTACCCTGCTTATTTAACTTATATGCAGAGTACATCATGAGAAACGCTGGATTGAAAGAAACACAAGCTGGAATCAAGATTGCTGGGAGAAATATCAATCACCTCAGATATGCAGAAGACACCACACTTATGGCAGAAAGTGAAGAGGAACTAAAAAGCCTCTTGAGGAAAGTGAAAGAGGAGAGTGAAAAAGTTGGCTTAAAGCTCAACATTCAGAAAATGAAGATCATGGCATCTGGTCCCATCACTTCATGGCAATAGATGGGGAAACAGTGGAAACAGTGTCAGACTTTATTTTGGGGGGCTCCAAAATCACTGCAGATGGTGACTTCAGCCATGAAGTTAAAAGACACTTACTACTTGGAAGGAAAGTTATAACCAACCTAGATAGCATATTCAAAAGCAGAGACATTATTTTGCCAACAAAGTTCTGTCTAATCAAGGCGATGGTTTTTCCAGTGGTCATATATGGATATAAAAGTTGGACTGTGAAGAAAGCTGAGCATCAAAGAATTGATGCTTTTGAACTGTAGTGTTGGAGAAGACTCTTGAGAGTCCCTTGGACTGCAAGGAGATCCAACCAGTCCATTCTAAAGGAGCTCGGTCCTGGGTGTTCTCTGGAAAGAATGATGCTCGAGCTGAAACTCCAATACTTTGGCCACATCATGGGAAGAGTTGACTCATTGGAAAAGACTGACGCTGGGAGGGATTGGGGGCAGGAGGAGAAGGGGACGACAGAAGATGAGATGGCTGGATGGCATCACTGACTCAATGGACTTGAGTTTGAGTGAACTCTGGGAGTTGGTGATGGACAGCTGAAACTCCAATACTTTGGCCACATCATGGGAAGAGTTGACTCATTGGAAAAGACTGACGCTGGGAGGGATTGGGGGCAGGAGGAGAAGGGGACGACAGAAGATGAGATGGCTGGATGGCATCACTGACTCAATGGACTTGAGTTTGAGTGAACTCTGGGAGTTGGTGATGGACGGGGAGGCCTGGTGTGCTGCAATTCATGGGGTTGCAAAGAGTCGAACACGACTGAGCGACTGAACTGAACTTAACTGAATATAGTCACTCCTGCTTTCCTTCAATCAATATTTCCATAATACATCTTTTCCCATCTTTTTATTTTCAATCTCCCTATTTCATTTTAATTTAAGTGAGTTTCTTATAGACAGCATATAACAGGGTCTGTTTTCTAAGCCACTTTGCCAATCTCTGTCTTTTAACTAGTGTATTTAGACTTATTGTATATAACTTAGAAGATAATGGATGATCAATAAATGCATGATGGATTAAATGCCATCCTTATTTGTGGTTTTCTGTGCACAGATGTTTTTCTCTGTGCTATGTTTAACAAACAAGGACTGACTAAATACTGAAATTATCTTTTCATCTTTGTGATGTGGATTTTCTACTTTCCTACAATTCTATTCCCTCCCTCTTCTGTATGTAGTGGTTTTATAATGTTGCTAATTAATCAAAGGATATTTCTGTGGCTATTAAAAAATATCTACAAGTAGAACAAATTAGGTCTGAAAATTCTGAAATTTGATTCTATTCTGGAGTTCGTGTACACCCATGGCAGATTCATGTCAATGTATGCCAAAACCAATAGAGTACTGTAAAGTAAAATAAAGTAAACTGGAAGCTCTAAAAAAAATTTAAATTAAATTAAATTTAATTTAATTTTAAAAAAAGATTTCAAAATTTAATTTTACCAAATTTGGCCAAATTCGCTTTGGGTGGAAATCAACTTTTTAAATATATTTTTATATCTACCTTTATTTTTTTTTTTGTTTTATGTCTTTACCATTACAAAGAGATTTCTGCATATTAAATGTTCTAAAGCAATCTTGTATAGCTGATACAATATTTCTGGTCTAAGATTTTTTTAAACTCAAGCTATTCCTAAGCAATACAATTTTTAAGCAAAACACCTTACACAGAAAAATTTTGCTTTTAAATTTCTTTACTATTACATGTCTCTTATTAAATAGTTGAAAGCCCAATCCTATTCATCTTTGTTAATGTTTAAATTCCATTAGAATGAAAATTTTTAATTTGGTAGAAAGAAAGTTTGTATAGAATGGATTAAAGTTTCTAGAGCTTGGATCATCCCAGTTTCTTATTTTCAGTTGAGATATAGTTGACATACAATATTATATTCAGTTTAACATTTGATTTGGGATTTGATATTTTGTCTTTTATATACCTTACAAAATTACTACACTATTAATGACTTTATTCCATATGTCTTATGTTATATCCTTGTGACTTATTTATTTAGACAAACTGGTAGTTTGTACCTCTTACTCATCTTTACTTTTTTGATCCATCTTGTCACCCCACTGTCTTCTGGCAACCACTAGTCTTTTCTTTATATCTCTGTGTTCTGTTTTGTTATTTTGCTCATTTGTTTTGTTTTTTTTAATTTTCACATATAAATAATAACATATGTCTTTCTCTTCCTCATTTATTTCACTTAGTTTTAAACCTTCTAGGTCCATACATGCTGTTGCACATATCCATATTTTATTCTTTTTTATAGTTCAGTAGCATTCCTTTGTGTGTGTGTGTGTATACACACACATCTTCTTCATCCATTCATTTACTTGTTGAAGGGCACTTAGGGTTGATTCCATATTTTGGCTATTGTAAATAATGATACAATAATATGAGGAGTATATTTTTTAAATTATGAAAGTATAACACATTACTTTGCTTATAAAGGTCTGCTTAGTTAAAGATATGGTTTTTTCCCAGTAGTCATGTCTGGATGTGAGAGTTGGACTATAAAGAAAGCTGAGTGCTGAAGAATTGATGCTTTTGAACTGTGG
The DNA here is from genome assembly GCA_006410675.1 of Oreotragus oreotragus. Taxonomy (NCBI): domain Eukaryota; kingdom Metazoa; phylum Chordata; class Mammalia; order Artiodactyla; family Bovidae; genus Oreotragus; species Oreotragus oreotragus. The sequence goes on from SJYX01013195.1 coordinate 350,672, forward strand.
TGTTGGAGAAGACTCTTGAGAGTCCCTTGGACTGCAAGGAGATCCAACCAGTCCATTCTAAAGGAAATCAGTCCTGAATATTTATTGGAAGGACTGATGCTAAAGCTGAAGCTCCAATACTTTGGCCACCTGTGAAGAAATGACTCATTGGAAAAGACCCTGATGCTCGGAAATACTGAAGGCAGGAGGAGAAAGGGATGACAGAGGATGAGATGGTTGGATGGCATGCAAAGGACATGAGGTTGAGTAGGCTCTGGGAGCTGGTGATGGACAGGGAAGCCTGGCATGCTGCAGTCCGTGGGGTCGGACACAGCTGAGCAACTGAACTGATGATAACGCATTTACAGGAGACGTGGAAAATACAGAACAGTGTCACATATCTTTCTATTACATATTATAATTATTTTTTAAAGTAGATACATTAAAAATTTTCTTTGGAGTTCCAATAACAAACTCTCAAAAATGAGTACAATGAATAGACAGAAATTTAGAAGGATATAGTAGACCAGGGACGAGGGAGCCTGGTGGGCTGCCGTTTATGGGGTCACACAGTCAGACATGACTGAAGTGACTTAGTAGCAGCAGCAGGAGCAGCAGGAAACCTGAAAAGCTCTATGAACCAAGTCAACATAAATATGATTTATACCATTTTCACACAAGAGCAGGATACAAATTTAAAGCCCTGTAGACTTTAAACCAGGAGACACTGGAACATATTTCGGAACACAAAACAAGGTGCAAAAATTTCATGGTCAAAAGTATTTCAGTTCACACAGACTCTGTTCCCTTATCACTGTGGAATTATTTTAGACATTAATATCAAAAGATATTTGAAAATAACCCACATATTTTCAAGTGTAATGTGATATTTACCAACGGACACCTTTGACTTAGCCATTGAAAGCCTCAATAAAGTTAAAAGACTGAAAAAACACAGAGTGATTGCAGAGAAGAAAACATTTAAATGAGAAATTAATATCAAAATGAGAAATTGATATCAAAGATACTTTAAAAACCCATCTATGTGCAAGTTAAATGTCCACTTTTAAATGATGAACGTATCTAAGAAACCATAAAAAGAAACTAAGAAAACATCTGTAATAGATTCAAGATGAAACGAGAAATTATCTGAATTTATCAGCTGCATACAACCGAATACAATGTAGATTATTGAATAAGGTATGAAAACAAATAATGGACACGCATAAAATGTTGTGAAATTTGAAAAAAGTCTGTACTTTAGTTAATAATGCTGTATCACATGTCAACTTTCTGTTTTTTTTTTTTAATTACTACAAAGTATTTTTTCATAGTCTCAGAATTGGATTATAAATTTCAAGCCTTATTCACATTTCTTTTAAAAGTCACCAAAATAATATAATAAAATTTCTATACTTTTAGCAGTAATACTAGATGCCAGAATAAATAGAACTATATCAAAGTTTTGAGTGAATATAAATTAGACACCTAGGATTCTATTCACACATAATCAAACAAATGAAATCAACATATCATAAATTTTTAGCTAAGAAAGAAATTCATGTTTCATAAAATATATATATTATATTATACATGAAGTGAAGTGAAAATTGTTCAGTCATGTCCAATAGTTTGTGACCTCATACCTATACAGTCCATGGAATTCTCCAGGCTAAATATTGAAGTGAGTAACCTTTCCCTTCTCCAGGGGATTTTCCCAAATTAGGGATTGAACCCAGGTCTCCCACATTGCAGGCAGATTTCTTTACCAGCTGACTCACAAAAGAAGCCCAAGAACTTATTCCTTCTCCAGTGGATCTTCCTGACCCAGGAACTGAAAGGGGGTTTCCTTCATTGTAGACAGATTCTTTACCAACTGAACTATCAGGGAAGCCCATATATGTATAATATACACATTATATATATACACACACACAAAAGCTTTTCTACTATACTTGCTAAAGGCTTGAGAAAGAGCAATAAAAAAGAGACAATGAATTTGGAAAACATAGAGCAAATGAAATGGGAGCACTGAATATGAAATAGAAAAATTAAAACAAATCAGATAAAAGTAAAAGATCACCATATACTCTAGTTTTTTTTCAAACGTGGCTGCTCATTATAATCACATCTGGAGCTTTGGAGAAAAAACAATACTTGGGCATTTATACTTTTCAAAAAACTCCAAGATAATTCTAATGTGCATCTAGATTTTAGGAAGTGATTACCGAGTTTTCTATTAAATGGTAGTTTTAATGATATAGAATTCTATTATTGTTTGTTGTCCAATCATGATGCAAATTTATGAATAATAATAATTACAAAATTACAATAGTAAAAAATGTTTATCAGTTTCACAATCAGTAGCCTGACTAGAAGGATAATTGCAATTGAAAACCATAATGGAAACTTGGTTAACCTAACAACATAAAATAATTACATACAACTTGAGGGGTTAAGTAGAGTGATCTGGTAAGTGGAAGTGCACATAGGCACATGTTTTCATCCACCCAACTAGTCTATATCTTTTGGTCAGTGCATTTAATCCATTTACATTGATGGGAATTATCAATATGTATGATCCTATTACCATTTTCTTAATTGGTTTGGGTTTGTTTGTTGTAGGTCTTTCCCTTGTCTTGTTTCCTACCTGGAGAAGTTCCTTTAGTATTTGTTGTAGAGCTGGTTTGGTGGTGCTGAGTTCTCTTATCTTTTGCTTGTCTGTAAAGCTTTTGACTTCTCCATCAAATCTGAGTGAGAGTCTTGCCGGGTAGAATGTTCTTGGTTGTAGGTTCTTCCCTTTCATCACTTTAAATATATGGTCCCATTCTCTTCTGGCCTGCTTTGCTTGTAGAGTTTCTGTTGAGAAATCAACTGATAATCTTATGGGAATTCTGTTGCATGTTATTTGTTGTTTTCCCTTGTTTCTTTCAATATTTTATCTTTGTGTTTCATTTTTGTCAGTTTGATTACTATGTGTCTCAGTGTGTTCCTCTCTGGGTTTATCCTACCTGGGACTCTCTGCTCTTGCTGGACATGGGTGACTATTTCCTTTTCCCTGTTAGGGAAGTTTTCAGCTATTGTTTCTTCAATTTTTTTCTTGGATCCCTTTCCCTCTCTTCTCCTTTCATGGACCCCTATAATGTGAATATTGGTGCATTTAATGTTGCCCCAGAGGCCTCTTAGGCTGTCTTCATTTTTTTTTTTTAATTTTTTTTGTTTTCCTATATTCTGTTTTGTGTCAGTGATTTCCACCATTCAGTCTTCCAGGTCACTTACTCATCTTCTGCTTCAGCTGTCCTACTGATGTGTGGTCCTGGTGCATGCAAGATGTTGTTTGCGTCCTCCAAGAATGAAGTCTGTTTCCCCCAGTTCTGTGGAAATCCTGTAATTAAATCCCACTGGCTTTCAAAGTCAGTTTCCTGGGGATTCCTAATCTCTTTGCCAGATCCCAAGGTTAGCAAACCTGACACGGGCCTCAGAATCTTCACAAAAGTAGGAGAACTTCTTTGGTATTATTGGTCTCCAGTTTGTGGGTCACCTACCCGGCAGGTATGGTATTTGATTTTATCCTGATTGTACTCCTAACATCTCACTGCTGCTTCTCCTTTGTCTTTGGACATGGAATATCTTTTTTGGTGTGCTCCATAATCTTCTTTTGCTGCTTCAGTGCTCTCACAGGAGGAGAAGAGTACATGTCCTTCTACTCTGCCATCTTGAACCAATGTTTCTCTGAGGTGCATATATACTTTTTAATTAGTGTTTTTATTTTCTTTGAAAAAATACCTGAAAGTGTAATTGCTGGGTCATATGGTAGCTATATTTTTAATATTTTTGAAGCATCCCCATACTGTGTTACATAGTGGTTGCACCAATTTACATTCCTACCAACAGTGTGAGAAGATTCCTTTTTCTCCAATAAATTTTATATCTTGTCTTTTTGATGATAATAATTCTGACAAGTGTGATTTGATAGCTCATTATGGCTTGGGCTTCCCTGAAGCCTCAATTATAAAGAATCTACCTGTTTTGCAGTTAGACACAGGAAATGCTGGCTCGATTTCAAGATTGAGAAGATCCCCTAGAGAAGGAAATTTACCTTTTCCATATATATTTGCCTAAAAAATCCCATGGACAGAGGAGTAGGAGGGCTACAGTCCATGCGGTTGCAAAGAGTCTAACATGACTGAGCTGATAGTCAGTTGTGATGTTGGGTATACTTTCACATATCTGTTGGCCATCTGTATATCTTCTTTGGAAAAATACATACTCAAATCCTCTGTCCACTTTTTTAATTAGATGTTTTTTGTTATTGATTTGTATGAATCACATATATTTTGGATATTAACTCTTTATTGGGCATATCATTTGCAAATATTTTCCCCATTCAATTAGGTTTCCTTTTCATTTTGTTGATTTTAATTTTTTTTTTTTACTGCCCAAATTCATTTTTGAACTTCCACTTTAGTAACACTTTGATGCACTAAGAAATTTTCCATGAATAAACTTCAGTGAAGTTTCATTTTCCTTGGCATTGAATAATTACTTTTGGCTAAATAAACACTAAATTTGTTGATTAGTACTAAGAGGATGAGCTATGTTTCAGACTACCAAATGCCAAGTAAGATTGATTTCTTCCACATGTATATAGTCTTGTTGATCCTCTTTGAAAACTAAACACATATATTTGCCAGTTTTTTTTTTCTCCTTAAAGCAGTTTTGAAGGAGAACTATTTCAGATTAATGTAAGTACATATATATTCCTAATCTGGTATTTGACTCAGGGAGTTTTAATCATAATACTTAATTATGTATAAACAATGAGAACATAGAAAAAAATATAATTTTATAGAGACTGCCCACAGAGCCATCATCTAGATTCTAGCATTATATTTTATTATTCCTATTTCATTGTATGTCTGTTCATCAGACCATGTTCATAGAAATTTTGAATGGGACAAAATTTGAAAAATTGAACAGGCACTTCCCTGATGGTCTAATGGTTAAGAATCCACATTCTAATGCCAGGATGTAGGTTTAATCTCTGGTCACGGAACTAAGATCCCACATGCTGCAGGGCAACTAAGACCGTGTGCCGCAACTAATGAGCCCACATGCTCTAGAGCTCATGTCCCTCAACAAGGGAAGCACCCATGTGACACAGCTAGAGAAAGGACATGCTCTGCAAAAAGAGCCCATGGATCACAACAAAGACCCAGCACAATGACAGTTAAAGATAACAATAATAAATAAATGAAAAGCAGGGATAAAAGAAGATCCAGAAAATTTTTTTTAAGAAAATTGAACAAATTGTGTTCAGATGTTTAAGTTAAGCTGATAGCAGGCATCATAAACTGACCAAGTGTTGGTAGTGACAAATAAATCACCACTCTGTATTTTTAGAGAGGTAATTAAGCTCCTTAAATTTTGTCCCTGCTCTGTCATTAAAAGAAGAAATGGATTACCGTCTGAAATAGTGATTATTTATTAAGCACTTATGATAGGTCAAAATATGTGACAAATACAGGAGGCATGATCAAGACCATCCCCAAGTAAAAGAAATGCAGAAAGGCAAAATGGTTGTCTGAGGAAGGCTTACAAATAGCTGAGAAAAGAAGAGAAGTGAAAGGCAAAGGAGAAAAAGAAAGATATATCCATTTGAATGCAGAGTTCCCAAGAAGAGCAAAGAGAGATAAGAAAGCCTTTCTCAGTGATCAATGCAAAGAAATAGAGGAAAACAATTTAAAAGGAAAGATTAGAGATCTCCCCAAGAAAATTAGAGATACCAAGGGAAATTTCAACAAAGATGAGCACAATAAAGGACAGAAATGGTAAGGACCTAACAGAAGCAGAAGATATTAAGAAGAGGTGGCAAGAATACACAGAAGAACTATACAAAAAAGATCTTCATGAGTCAGATAACCACAATGGTGTGATCACTCACCTAGAGCCATACATCCTGGAATGTGAAGTCAAGTGGGCCTTAGGAAGTATCACTATGAACAAAGCTAGTGGAGGGGATGGAATTGCAGTTGAGCTATTTCAAATCCTAAAAGATGATGCCATGAAAGCGCTTCACTCAACATGCCAGCAAATCTGGAAAACTCAGCAGTGGCCATAGACTTGAAAAGGTCTGTTTTCATCCCAAAGAATTGCAGTGCCAAAGAATGCTCAAACTACTGCACAATTGCACTCATCAGCAGTTGAGCTATTTCAAATCCTAAAAGATGATGCCATGAAAGCGCTTCACTCAACATGCCAGCAAATCTGGAAAACTCAGCAGTGGCCATAGACTTGAAAAGGTCTGTTTTCATCCCAAAGAATTGCAGTGCCAAAGAATGCTCAAACTACTGCACAATTGCACTCATCTCTCACACAAGCAAAGTAATGCTCAAAATTTTCCAAGACAGGCTTCACAGTATGTGAATCATGAACTTCTAGATGTTCAAGCTAGTTTTAGAAAAGGCAGAGGAATCAGAGATCAAATTGCCAACATCCGCTGGATCATGGAAAAAGCAAGAGAGTTCCAGAAAAACATCTACTTCTGCCTTATTGACTATGCCAAAGCCTTTGACTGTGTGGATCACAACAAACTGTGGAAAATTCTTAAAGGGATGGCAATATCAGACCACCTTACCTGCCTCCTGAGAAATCTGTATGCAGGTCAAGAAGCAACAGTTAGGCCTGGACATGGAGCAACAGACTGGTTCCAGATTGGGAAAGGAGTACATCAAGGCTATATATTGTCACACTGCTTATTCAACTTAAATGCAGAGTACATGATGTGAAATGCTGGGATGAATGAAGCACAAGCTGGAATCAAGATCCCTAGGAGAAACAGCAATAAACTCAGATATGCATATGATACCACCCTTATGGCAGACAGTGAAGAAGAACTAAAAAGCCTCTTGATGAAAGTGAAAGACAAAACTGAAAAAGTTGGCTTAAAACTCAACACTCAGAAAACTAAGATCATGGCATCTGGTTGCATCACTTTATGGCAAATAGGTGTGGAAACAATAGAAACAGTGAGAGTCTTTATTTATGGGGGCTCCAAAATCACTGCAGATGGTGACTGCAGACTTGAAATTAAAAGATGCTTGCTCCTTGGAAGAAAAATTATGACCAATCTAGACAGCATATTAAAAAGCAGAGACATTACTTTATCAGCAAAGGTCCATATGGTCAAAGCTTTGGTTTTTCCAGTAGTTATGTATGGATGTGAGTGTTAGACTATAAAAAAAGCTGAGCAGTGAATAACTGATTCTTTTGAACCATGGTGTTGGAGAAGACTCTTGAGAGTCCCTTGGACTGCAAGGAGATCCAGCCAGTCCACCCTAAAGGAGACCAGTCCTGAATATTCATTGGAAGGACTGATGCTGAAGCTGAAACTCCAATGCTTTGGCTGCTGCTGCTGCTGCTGCTAAGTCGCTTCAGTCGTGTTCAACTCTGTGTGACCCCATAGAGGCAGCCCACCAGGCTCCACCATCCCTGGGATTCTCCAGGCAAGAACACTGGAGTAGGCTGCCATCTCCTTCTCCAATGCGTGAAAGAGAAAAGTGAAAGTGAAGTCGCTCAGTCGTGTCTGACTCTTAGCGACCCCATGGATTGCAGCCCATCAGGCTCCTCCGTCCATGGATTTTCCAGGCAAGAGTACTGGAGTGGGGTGCCAGTGCCTTCTCCGAATGCTTTGGCTACCTGATGGCAAATAACCGACTCACTGGAAAAGACCCTGATGCTGGGACAGATTAAAAGCAGGTGGGGAAGTGGATGACAGAGGATGAGATTGTTGGATGGCATCACTGATGCGATGGACCTCAGTTTGAGCAAGCTCCAGGAGTTGGTGATGGACAAGGAAGCCTGACGTGCTGCCTTCTGTGGGGTCGCAAAGTGTCAGATGCAACTGAGCCACAGAACTGAATTGATGACATGTCTATACATCTATATCTATCTGTTTTTCTTTAATTTAAATATTATCGATAATATATATATGATTAACTCTAATATTATATATGAGAAAACCAAAGGTGTAAAAAATATTCCTAATACCACATATCCAGTAATTGACAAAAATTGGATATTGGCTAGGTCTGCTTGGCTCTATATCCTAGACCTTTTTTATTACCCTAAATGTACCTCTGAAACAGTGTGTGGAAAAAAATATAGCCTAATATTAGAGGAACATCTTGTTCTACTTCACTTCTCTTTATTGCACTTCACATATATCGCAATTTTTACACAGTGAAGGTCTGTGACTGCTCTTCACTGAACAAGTCTATTGGCACTATTTTTTCCAACATCATTTACTCCTTCAAGTCTTTATATTGCATTTTGGTAATTCAATATTTCAAACTTTTATTATTATAATGTTTTATTTGTTATGGTATTTTGTGATCAGTGATATTTGATATTATAATTGTTGTTGCTTTGGGGGCACTGTGAACTGCACTCATGTAAGACAGAGAATTTTAAATGTTGGATGTGTTCTGACTGCTCCTCTCACCAGCCTTTACCCCAGTCTCTCTCTCTCTCTCCTTGGGCCTCCCTATTCCCCAAGATGTAGCAATAATAAAATTAGGCCTATTAATAATCCTACAGTGCCCTCTAAGTGTTCAAGTGAAAAGAAGCATCACACTTCTCTCAGTTTAAATCAAAAGCTTGACATGATTAACCTTAGTAAGGAAGGCTGATATATTAGGCATCTTGTGCTAAACAGACACATTATGAATACAAAGTAAAAGCTGAAGGAATTAAAACTGGTAAAAATACATGAATGATAAGAAAATGAAACAATCTTTATTGGTTGATTTTTTTTTTTTCCAACTTATGGAAAAAATGGTCTGGACAGAAGTTAAAACAAGCCACAATATTTCCTTAAACCAAAGTTGAGTTCAGAGCCAGGCCTTAATTCTCTTCAGTTCTGTGAAGTTTGAGAAAGGTAAGGAAGCTGCAGAAGAAAATTTTGACAAGTTTGAAGCTAGCAGAAGTTGATTCATGAGTAGGAAAGGAGCCTTCCCAAAAAAAGCACATGGTGAAGCTGCAAGTGCCGATGTAGAAGCTAAAGCAACTTATCCAGAAGTTTTAGCTAAGAGAATACATGAAAGTGACTACATTAAACAGCAGATTTTCAATGCACATGAAAGAGCCTCCTGTTAGAAGATGATACCATAACTAGAAAGAAGTCAATATTTGGCTTCAACATTTCAAAGGGTAAGCAGACTCTCTTGGTAGGGGCTGATGCAGCCAGTGACTTTAAGCTGAAACCAGTACTCATTTACCATTCTGAAAATTCTAGGGCCCTTAAGAATTATGCTAAATGTTACCGAAGCACTTGGCCAGATAAACACTTTCAGGTTTTCTCCATTTGGCTTAAATATTTATTCAGAATCTGTAAACAAGTAAGATTCAGCATTTCTATACATCACACATATCTCACAGAAATATGGTTCACATATGTAAGGGGTAGATTTGTTTAACTTTTTACAAAAACATTAATCTATTTTTCCAAAGAGCATTGATGTTCAGAGTAGTAGAAATTAGTTTTGAACCAACATGTGATTTAAACTTGTGTTAAATTTATGTAAATGTTTGCTACATAAATAAAAGGTGAGAGAATTACTTGCCAGCAGACCTGCACAACAAGAGATGGTAAAGGAAGTTCTTAAGGTTGAGGAAACTCACTAATGATCACTTTAATCAGTAGAAAGAAATGAATAGCCTAGGGATAGGCAAATAAATGAGTAAATATAGAAGATTATATGTTTATCTGAATTTATATTTATTAAATAAGTATAATTATCTCATTAAACAAAAAAAAATTAATTGTATTCTGGGTATTATGTGGGTGTCTGAGTTCAGTTCAATTCAGCTGCTGTCATGTCTGACTCCTTGTGCCCCCATGGATTGCAGCATGCCAAGCTTAATCTTCACCATCAGTCCTTTTAATGTATATTCAGGACTAATTTCCTTTAGGATTGAACAATTTGTCCTCCTTGCTGTCCAGTGACTTTCAAGAGTCTTCTCCAACACCACAGTTCAAAAGCACTGATTCTTCAAAGCTCAGCTTTCCTTATGGCCCAACTCTCACATCCATACATGACTACTGGAAAACCATAGTTTTGACTATCGTAACCTTTGTTGGCAAAGTAATGTCTCTGATTTTTAATATAAATGATGGATAAAAGCAAATTGAATTACACTAGTTTTTACTTACATTTTACCTGAAATAATATAATAAAAATAAATAGAAGTAGGCATATTCAAAAAGTCACAGAGAAATTAAATTGGAAAACCAGAAAACAGTTCATTAAACAAATAGAAATCAGGGAAGGAAAAATAACAAATTATTAAATTAGCAAGACTGTAGACAAAGCCAACAATGTTATTAATTGAATTAAACATAAATGGTCTAAAAACTCCAATTAATGAATAGAAATTAAAAGACTGGATTAAAATATACATATCTATATGCCAGTTACAAAAAATACTCTACATATAAATATATGGTAGGTTACAAAACAAAGGAGTAGAAATAGATACCATCCAACCATAAAGAGTAAGAAAGTTATATAACCATGTTAATATCAGATAAATATCAGATAAAATAGATCAAAGAGAATTATCACAGATAAAGTACTTCAAAATGATAAAGGGATCAATTCTTTGTGAAGCTATAATAATCTTAAAGATTTGGTTCTTCCTTGATGAATCTGGTTCCACTTAACTCATACAACTATTTGCAATGAGTTAATAAAATATTTGTTAACATTTTTAGGGGACCATGAATTGAATTTAGAGTGATGTTATGTTAACGAAGGACTTCACAGAAGTATTAAAATTGGCACTGAATATATATTGCATATGGCTTAAACAGTTAGAAAGAAGAGTTAGGATAATCTTTTCAAAAGTGAAGAGTAGAAATATGTAAAGATATATTCAGGGAGTAGTAAGCAAAAGAAAATGTGTCTCCCCAAGATAAATCATTGCATCCAAACATTAACATGATCACTGTTAATATCTTCTTTTTTCTCCATATCTAGAGATTGATCTTTCCAGATCACTGCCCTAAGAGGAGCAAAATGATAAAAGACAAAATTGGAGTTTTGATAAAACTGGAGTTTTCATCTAGTGATTAAAATTAGAATTTTACATTAATCTAGGAGGAACGGAAAGAACAATTGATTTCTGAATAAAGAAATCTTTTAATTTTTTTGAAATTTAAAACAAATAATGGTTTGCCTTAAATGAATTATAAGAAAGTTAGGAAAAAGCTTGCATGAATGAATGATAAGTGAGTGAATGAAAAGTAGATAAATATAATGGTTTGATAGGTTCAAAGAAATATGTGACAACAAATATCATCAAGAAGTAAAGCACAAAAATAAAACTTTGAAAAAGGTAAATAGGAAGTAAAGCAGGAATGCAGAAAACTATGATGTTAGCAAAAGAAGAAATGGCAGTGTAGAAGAAAGAGCAGAATGGACTCATGAGGCTTAATTCCCAGTTTCATTACTTACAAACTGATTTCAACAAGCCAATTTCTTCTTCTTCCTTTGCCTTTTAGACCCCCATATCTTTTTTGTTGTTTTTGTTGGCTCGATCCTGGCATGTGGGATTTCAGTTCCCCAACCAGGGATTGAAACTGTGTCCCCTGCATTGGAAAGTGGAGTCTTAGCCAATGGATGGCTGGAGTCCTTAGTCCTCAATAGAATTTTTTTATAGAGTTTGTATGATGATCCAATTTAATAATGAATGCAAAATCCCATAGAACTTTCAAAAGTTAAATTAGGTAGAACTCAGGTCTCACAGATTAAGGTGAAATGATTCATGGGCGATATAAGGATGATTGTAGAATTTTCCTAAAGAATTTTAAATTTGGAAGGAAAACAAAGCACAGGATATGATTAAGAAAATAGGATCAAGTTAAGTATTTTTAGTGAAGTATTTTGTTTGGTTTTTAATGTTTGTCTCCTATACAATAGAGTGTAATATCACATGTATATTTGTGACTACTACTTTCATGGAAGAAAGAAGGCTTAGAAGAGTGTGCTTGATAGGACATTTTCCTTAATTGATAAGCATCATCATTGCCAAATAGCAATAAGATGTATTTCACTAGTGATTTTAATAAAAGTATGTACACAGAAGTAATCCACAGTTTTGTATTTGTGTCACAGGCTACTCTGAGAATTTGATAAAAATATCAAGTCTTTACTGGATATTTTATATATTATATGTATAAAATATATTTATAAACAGTGCTGCAATGAACATTGGGGTACATGTGTCTCTTTCAATTCTGGTTTCCTCGGTGTGTATGCCCAGCAGTGGGATTGCTGGGTCATAAGGCAGTTCTATTTCCAATTTTTTAAGGAATCTCCACACTGTTCTCCATAGTGGCTGTACTAGTTTGTATTCCCACCAACAGTCTAAGAGAGTTCCCTTTTCTCCACACCCTCTCCAGCATTTATTGCTTGTAGACTTTTGGATCGCAGCCATTCTGACTGGCGTGAAATGGTACCTCACTGTGGTCTTGATTTGCATTTCTCTGATAATGAGTAATGTTGAATATCTTTTCATGTGTTTGTTAGCCATCTGTATGCCTTCTTTGGAGAAATGTCTGTTTAGTTCTTTGGCCTATTTTTTGATTGGGTCGTTTACTTTTCTGGAATTGAGCTGCATGAGTTGCTTGTATATTTTTGAGATTAGTTGTTTGTCAGTTGCTTCATTTGCTATTATTTTCTCCCATTCCAAAAGCTGTCTTTTCATCTTGCTTATAGCTTCCTTTGTTGTGCAGAAGTTTTTAATTTTAATTAGATCCCATTTGTTTATTTTTGCTTTTATTTCCAGTATTCTGGGAGGTGGGTCATAGAGGATCCTGCTGTGATTTATGTCAGAGAGTGTTTTGCCTATGTTCTCCTCTAGGAGTTTTATAGTTTCTGGTCTTACGTTTAGATCTTTAATCCATTTTGAGTTTATTTTTGTGTGTGGTGTTAGAAAGTGATCTAGTTTCATTCTTTTACAAGTGGTTGACCAGTTTTCCCAGCACCA
>SJYX01013195.1:365763-381001 GCA_006410675.1 Oreotragus oreotragus
AAAAAAAAATATCTTCAGAATCAACCAAGGAGAATGGAAGTGACACTGAAGTGACAAGAGGTGGCTGGCTTTATTTATGTACAGACAGTTACAAGTCCAGAGGCAAAATAGTGATTTAAGAATAACCCCTCTTTTAGTTTCTGATATAAACCAAAAATATTTTTGTTTCTAACCCTTTTCACAGCTGATGTTTTTTCCATTACTAATTTTTCTTTTAGCAAAGCATACCTTCTACTCAACAAAAGGACTCTCACCCTCCATGGTACCTTCTCACAGTGTTACCTTCCTGATCAGAATCAACCAAGGAGGGATTTAAAACTTGGCCAGTCATAAGGGGAAAAAAAGTCTCTCTTCTATGAAACTGTGTCTCTAAAGACTGGCTTTTGCCCAAACCACAGGAACTTTAAACAGTCTGCCAGCTCAGTCAGCACAGACAGGTTCAAGTACAGAGTGAGATGAAAGCTGCTACCAGGCTTTTAATCTTGCAGGTTGCAGAAGCCCTGTGTGTTTTGTGTCTGATTCTCTTGAAGATGGTTTATAAATGTATTTCACCAAAGTAAAAATATTGTTACAGTTTATTTGCATGATATATCAAAAGAGGAAATAGTGGAAGGAAAACTGAATAAATTATTCTGAGCTTGAATATTCAGATTCAGATTACTATACAGATGACCAGACTGGTTAATATTCACAATCCTGATTTTGCATTTAATTCAACTCCAGAATTTTTCGAAACCGACCTTGTTTTCATTTTGACAGTGTAAAATAAAACGAAACTAGCTCTAACTCTGGCTTTGGCAGTCAATGACCATGTCACTTGGGGATCTGAACATCAGTATTTTCATCTATAAAACAGAAATAACTGTTGCATTATATCTGTAGAAAAAACACACAAATGAATATATGTATGTGTGAATGAAATACAGGGACATACAAATAAGCTGTTTGATTATTAGTCATCCTTATTAGTGTTAATACCACTATATCATTCTAGTTAGCTTCTTACACATACTAATCATTGTATACTTTACTTTTTTAAGTGTTCCACTAAATATTTAAAATATTATATATTTACATTAGACTGAAAAAAAATTGCATGTAAGTGGAGTTTTGCTACAAGTGGAGTTTTGCTCCCAGATGGCTCAGTGGCAAAGAATTTGCCTGCTAATGTAGGAGACACAGGTTTGGCCCCTGGGTCAGAAAGTTCTGCTAGAGAAAGAAATGGCAACCCACTCCAGTTTTCTTGCCTAGGAAATCTCATGGACAGAGAAGCCTGGTGGGCTACAACAGCAACAAAAGTAGAATTTTATATTTTATTTGGCAGACTTTCTGAGGTCTTCAAGCCCAGAAACATGGCCTGGCCTCGTAGTTAGCTCTAAGGGAATACTCCGAAGAGAGTAAGGAAGGAGCTGGGAAGTCTAAGAGTCTTTGGAACAAAGACCAGGTAGTCTGACCATCAAAAATGTATGGTTCCTTAAAGAAAATCAGACATCTCAAGTTAATGAATTTGGTGTGTTTCTGTGTATGAGAAGATGCAAGAATTTGGACTTACTGACATCATTCCTCTGATGTGCACCTTAGCTGTTAGGGCCAGTATTCCCCTCCATCCCCTTCTTGAGTCTCCTCAGGGTGGCTGCAGTGCTAAGGGCTTGATGACCAGCTTCCTGTTTGTTTCCATCCTGAGTTCCCACAGAGTCACAGACAAGGGAAGCTGTAGTGGCTTGATAGCTATAATATCCTTTGATTACTGACTTTAAAAAAATGGCTAGTCGCATTTTTGATTCACAAGCTTTTACTCAGGGCACAATTTTGGAACATACAGAGCTATATTTGTCTCACTGATAAAATCTCTAGTTCAGATGTTACATTCACTAACTATACCTAACATGCTCTGATTATTTCTAGGATTAGTCTTGATAGAGAACAGTTATAAGGTGTCTAAGTGTGGCATCTAAAATGGAACCAAGATATTCTCTTTTCTAGAAGCTTAAAACCAGTCAGAAATAAAACCACTGTGTGACATTTGAGACCCTGATTCTTTCAGAATATTAAGTATCTGATCCTTCAAGGCCATCTCCATAAAATTCTTTTGAAACACTTATTTTACAATGTAAAATTTTTAAAATTTTTGTTGTATATATGCTATCTACCAATTATCTTTCTCTCAAATCATCTAATTGCATTATTGAGACTGAAATAGACCAAAAAGGCCAAATAAACCAAAAGACCTCCAAATTTTACTGATATTTACTATCCTGTTACTAGTCCTGGCCACAAGCAGATCAACTTGTCAAGCCATGTGAAGGACTCATCCTCACTTTAATTTTTTTTTAATTCTAAAAATCAAACAGGATTAAGCAAATCTCAGAAGCTATATTTAATGCAGTTGAAATTTTACAGAGGTAGAGTTTTTTGGAATGATGTTAAATCATCCTGGATAGTTCCTCAAATGAATAATTCAGTGGCATTATATTTAAACATGAATACATTGAATTGTTTCATATATATGTCTGGGAAAAAATTGTCAGGAAGTAGTGTATAAAAATAGAGGTAAGGAAGAAAGAGTTTAGAATGTGATTTGTAAATTGTCCGTTGAAAATTACTTTATAATCTACTCATTCATTCTTCATTTCTGTTCTCTGCTTCTGCACTTTTCCTCCTTCGGTTTCTTTTCTAGTTCACTCTTTAAATTTGAATGGCGCTTGTGAATATTTGATGCAAATATTCCTTGCAACTTCAGAGATCTGTGACTTTGTATTGTAAACTTTGAACTACTCATACTGAGTTACATTAAGTTCATTTGTTGAAAGTTGGAAAAGACTATTTGTTTAAAATAATAATACAATCAGTAGATACCTACATTACTTTAATGGCGAAGAACTTTGGCTTTTCTCATTGAGTTAAATTTAATTCAAGGGGTTTATGAGACTGTTGATCAGAAGTGATAGGAACCAGCCATAACTTTACCTCTCTAAAAGTCTAGCTTTGTGTCATTTTATAAGGTTTTCCTCATTTTCCCTTACAAAAATCCTAATAAAAGTATGCGTAATATAAACTACTTTGAAAAAGAATTATCTCCTCAATTTTCAATATTTGGCCACCTGATACGAAGAGCCAATTCATTGGAAAAGACCCTGATGCTTGGAAAGATTGAGGGCAAAATTAGAAGAGGGCAACAGAGGATGAGACGGTTGGATGGCATCACTGACTGGATGGACATGAGCTTGAGCAAACTCTGGGAGATAGCGAAGGACAGGGAAACCTGGAATGTTGCAATCCATGGGGTGACAAAAGGTCAGACATGACTTAGTGATTGAACAACAGCATCAATTTCCTGCGTATCTCCCTCTCCTGCAGCTGTCCTTTTCTTCTTTGTATTTTTTCTCTGATTCTGTTCTTACCCTGGTTGCCTGCACCAGTCACAGCAAGAGTGACTGGAGGCTTGAGGAATGGAGCTCAAGCCTTGTTAACCACAGTATTTACCAAAAGGAAAAGAAATAAAAGTTGGCCACCGTTCACACTTATCCAATTGCTGTTGTGATGTCTTTAGAACAAGGAAAATGATGCTCACAGCTTTATTCCAGTGTGTGTGTGGTGGGTAAGAAAACTAAGGACGGGAAAGAAGAAAGGGAGGGTGCTCCAGTGACTTGGATAAAGTTATTTGATGATAGCCATTCATCTTTCTCTAAATTACCGTCAAGTGAAAAAAAAATCTAAAAGTAGGATAAGGGGATGGAAAAACTTCATGGCCTTGGCTTCTGTGAGACCCATGAAACTTAAATTTGTAAAGAAAGGGAGTCTTTTTAGTTTTAAAAGAATTGTTAATATCATTATTTATTTTATTTTGTTTGTAATATAAGAGAACAGATAAGTGGGATTTGAAATATGCCTTATTTGAATACTCCTTTACCAATTCTGCCCATACCCTATTGCATGGTGTATAATTGCTGTTCTGAAATTCGAAGCTATGAAGAAACATTCAACACCTGAGATGATTCACTTTCTACACCCAGAGCCAACATGAACATTTAGCACAAAGGTAGCAAGTAACTCCCGCGGTAATCCAAGAGTACCCAAGGGGGGAGAAAAAACCTAAAATAATATTTTTGGTTTTCAAAATGTGGGTTCCGTCTCCTTCTCTGAGTCTCCCCACTCATCACTGGGCAAGGAGGCAAAACAACATCAGTGCCTACAGGGAACACCACAAGATTAATTAATAAGTTTTATAAAAGGTTTATGTAAACATTTGCAGGTTTTTATAAGGGAAATAGTATTGATTTCTGTTGTGTCCCGTGCCAATCAGGTGAAGTGACTTCTTGGTTATGATGTTTCAGGAATTGGAAATCTAGAAATTTTCATTTAAAATAGGCTTCCTTCTGAGGCAAAGGTTGCTTTAAGTATGTTACCTTTCAACTGACTTCGGTGGATGAGCGAATGGAATGAGATTAAGCAAAGAACCTTACAAAAGTAGTAAAGTGTTTGAATTCAGAACCTGTGACTCAGGTTATTTGTGACTTGACAATATGCTGAATTTCTTCTTGTAGTAAGAAATATATAACATAAAGCCTGGATCAGAGATTAAATGTAAATGATTAGAGGTTGAATATAAATATATTTAATTAGCTGAATAACAATTTCTATAAATGACTCCATGTTTTAAAAAATCAGTCTATACCAATGTAAAAAATTACTTCAACTCCTTTTTTCTCAGAACTCCAAGTAGTTATGTAATATGATCTTATAGATTGTGAAAATATTCTTCTGAAATAGGCTAGTACTTATGAGATTTGCTTTACTTTTAAAAACTGAAGGATCACAAAGGAATGCAAAATTTCCCTGAAATTAAAGCTGACATGGGAAATAAATTAATTGGAGTATGATCTTTCTTTGGGGTTAAGGTATGAAGAGAGTGTAATCATTTTTTTTTTTTCCCAAAATGGATTTTCTTTCTGATCTAACTTTTGCCTTCCTTTCTTAATGATTTGTCTTTTATCTATGGGATTACAGCCAAAAGAATAGTAATTAATCTAAAGAACAGTAATTAATCTGTTCCTTTCATTTACTAGTGTAATAAAGTGACCTGAAACGTTCTGTGCTCACACTAGTCTTTGACTCAGTTACAATCCCACTAGTTCTTAAATGTTTTTATAACCAGTCCTAAGGCCTTCCAAACCAACTGAATAAACCTCAATAAATTGTCTGACATTTTCAAGTGCTAAAATAGTTCAAATAGTTTCCTCTATCCTGTGCCCCTCATTTTAGTTCATGTCTGAGTTTGTCACTAATTAGTACCATTGCTTTTATTATTATTATTATTTAAGTATAGAGGCTTTAGAAAATATTTCCCTCAGAAATCTCTGTTACACAATTATTTTTTATTGCTAAGGAGGTTAATTTGACAGCTTGGTCTTTTTATTTTTCCTAGAGTAAGAAAAATCTGAGGTCTTTCTTTTGGAAACTAGCATGAAGTGAAGTTATATTTATATTTTGAGTTAGGTAACAGGCCTTTGTCTTATTAGGTATAAATATGATTTTAAAACAAATTTCCATCTTAGCTTCCTTTTGAATTTTGCACACATTTGACCCAATTGCTAAATCAAAAATCAAAGACTAAAGTTTAATTTAAAATTTATTTCATACCATTTTGCCTTTTTGTAAGTCCTATAATACCACCGTGAAGCCCTTCCCATTTTTTTTCCATAAAGTACTTAAGTCGGTCCTGCAAAGACTCAGGTATTTAGGTTATTAATCTCCTTTTAACTGATGTGTTCTGAAAAGTATTACATTTGTTTCCAGTAATGCATGTACACCATTGGCTGATTCATGTCGATGTATGGCAAAAACCACCACAATATTGTAATTACCCTTCAATTAAAATAAATAAATTAACTTATAAAAAAAATTGTATTGTGAATATTTATATACTGTTTATTCCACTTTTCCTCATTATTTAATTTACTTTTACATGCATAATAAAGCTATGTATCATAGGATCCCCTATAAAGATTCTCTCATCAATCATATAATATATTCCATATATAAGGTCAATACATAGACAATATACATCTAAAAAAATTCCAGATTGACTGCAATGGCACAATCCTAAATATAGATACAGAATGCCTTAGAAAGGAGTGCCAAAGAAAAAGAAAAACCTTACACCTAAAGAGGCAAGGTAGAAAACACAGATAAAGGCAAATAATAATAATAATAAATGGTCTAGTAAATTTGAAGTGCTTCTTTTTGTATTTACATAGTGTCTGCTTTTCAAATGTGTGTGGGATGAAATAGGGCACAAAAGCAACATCTCTTCATTCTGTTTTCCTTCTCCCCTCAAACATTTTGAAAGTCTGAATGAGCCAACCACTGGACATGAAAGTCATGCAAGAATTGTAATAGTAATAGGAAAAAGAGTATATATTTTTGCAAAACACTGCTTTTCATTCCAGCAGGAGAAACTATGCACGGTTGTTTATCTTGGTTTCTCTGCTCCTTTGCACTGTCCAACATGGGCTGGCTGTCTGCAGGGCTTTCCAGTCTCTCACAAGAGCTGCACTATTCGTGAGGGCAATAAGGAGATGCTTTTGAGTGTGTTGAGTTAAAAGCTCCATTTAGTCTTTCCCTCCATCTGCTTATGTAACTTAAATATTTTTAGTGCCCAGGAGTTCAAAGCAGCTAATGTGTTGTGTTTCAGAATGACAAATAGAACACACTAAAAACAGCATTAGAATATTTTCCTAAGCAAGTTTCAGGGAAATATGCGGTGCTCTGAGTGGAACTCCACATAGCATTTGACCATTGAGCATTTCCTTCCTTGTGTTCAGACCTGAATGAATCATTGTGCCTGGCCTTCCCCGCTCCCCATTCAGTCTGGACCTGCCCATGAACAAGCAGTAAGCAGAAGCCAAATTCCTATGTCGCTCCCAAGGGACAGGCAGGAACTATTCCTTCTGATTATTTATTGATGAGCCAAGTCCAAAGGTAGTAGCCTGTTTCACTGAACAGGGCATCTTCACATTCAGTCTTCATCTTGAATGGCAGCCAAGGAATTCCTACCAAGAGTTACCAAGAGAACACACATTTTTCTTACTGAGAATAAAAATTTTCCTTCTGAATACCCTTGTAGAATGAATTCATTCTAGGGAACACTTTAAGAGTCATTTCTACCATTCACTAACTGTTATCAGAAAACTATTTCAGATATTGTAATATCTCCATTCTAGCCTAATTTCATTTCCAGAGTCCTTAGATTGATGAAAATCTTATTAGTGGAAAATATCAGTCTTGACTCACTTGATGATGTGATCAGTTGTGACCCAAGAGGTCCTCTTTGGAGAAAGAAAGGAATTTTTATTAGTTCACTGCATTCAGCAGATGCTGCCTTAAAAATAAGAACTTTCAAAAAATAGACTGAATTTTATTCAAAATATTATATGGTATTAATTAGAATAAAAGAGTTCCAAAATACAACCACAAAGCTGTTTTTATCACCCAAAATGCAATGAATATCTGTAATCCAGTTGATCAATTTCAGACCACCTGGAAGATCTACTGAATAGGACTGTCCATGGAGAACACAGAAAGACTTTAATGGTCATATTTCAGAACATTTTTCTTACAACAGTATGCTAAAACCTATTTCCGTGCAAATTTCTTTTCTAATACTTGAATAAGTCTTCATGGATTTTAGTTCAAAAAGTGCCATGCTGTCAACAATCAGTTTAGCTTGATTTTATTAAACAATTGATATATGTTGAGAAAATGTAAATATAATCCACAAGAGTACATATGTGGTTATAAGATTTGATAAAGCCAAACAATCTTTAGAACCTGTTTTGAAAGCATATATCTCTTCTCAAGAAATTACCTTCTCTGTTTTACTTATTTCATACATTCAATTTTAATTTTATTTTCTGCTCTGTCTTCCTCCTCCTCCTGCTCTTATGATATATTACGTCTAACCACTCTGCACTCCAACACAAGGGGGTAACTTATGTTTCCAATTCAATTTTTTCTTTCCATATTTTCTTCCAAATTAAGATATACAAATTAGCATATTTAGAGGAGATTTTGGACATTAAATACAATATGGGATTATTTTTATACTTTTCTTTATCTGATCTTCTCCTAGCAAAGTATTGTGAAAACATTTTCACATTAGCTTGTATAGCTCCAATAAATATTTTAATAAATGCAAAACATCTTGGAGGAGCTGTGTCTCAATTTATTACCCATTTCTATATTGACATGCATTCTCTTCTCTCTAATTTATCTTTATCAATTACAAAGTAAGCATAATTAGGTAAAGCCTTTTTTATTTTTTGTACTTATTAATGTTTTTTTCTATGTGATGAATTGCTATGAATGAGATATCTGTGTCAAAGTCTTGATGTATTTTTTTGATATTAAGACATACAGTCAGACTGCTTTCCAAAAGGCTGATAACATTTTACATTTCCATTCTTTCCTCACAATCCTTCCCCTGTACATGAAATAGTTATTATAACTCTTCCTAACTATAGCTAATTTGATGACTGTGGACATTTGATAGAATGCCATAATTTAACTTTGTTATTATCAGTTAACAAAGTGTAAAACATAAACAGGTATCATGTTTTTTTCTTATGTCAGATTTACTTTTTTTATCTTATTTTTATGTAGCTTTTGGATTTACTCTTCCATAAATTTTATGGACATATTTGCCACCAGATTTTATTCAAGTTGGTTATTTATTCTTTTCAATTTCTGAGAAACTCTTTGCCTACTCTAGACATAAATTTGTGTTTATTTCATTTGGGTTACAAGGTGTTTGCTTTTTTTCCCCAAGCATATTGTATTTTGTTGAAGTTTTATAATAAATTATTAAATCCCACTTATTTTTTTAAGCTTTTGAGTTTCTAGCCTTAGTTAAGAATTCTGACACATTCTTAAATTTCATGTAAGATCTAGATTTGTTAACAACATTTTTTTTTTTTNTCCATGGGATTTCCCAGGCAAGAATACTGGAGTGGGTTGCCATTTCCTTCTCCAGGGGAGCTTCCTGACCTATGTCTCCTGCATTGCAAGTGGATTCTTTACTGTTGAGCTCTCTGGGAAGCCCACATCTATATATACATATGACATAAAAAATTAGGTTATTTTACATATTCATATATTCATTAAGTCTCACTTGAGGGATTATTTGTAATTTGAGGGATTACATGTTCCCTTGGTTAAGAGTTTTAGTTATTGGTGACTGGTGTATCTTTGAAAGAATATGAAAGTAATTGTTATATTATTTTAACATGAGTAATGTATAAGTACTTACATTTGGATTTTTGAAGTGAAGATATGGAAAATGCGACACACATTTCTTTGCCAAAAAGAAGTCAGGTTACCTATTTCAAAAGATTGTCCAATTTTAGACTACACTGGATTAAAGAAAAAGAAATTTCAGTAATTTTGAGACTAAATGATTACAGGGTAGAGGGAGATGGATGTAGAGAGCTAAACTTGGAATTTAGAACAGTGGCATGTTTTTTGCAGGCACAAGTGAAAAATGAAGGAAAGTATCAGTGAATGAGTGAGTGACTGAATGAAATAAAAAAAAANTTAAAGAAAAAGAAATTTCAGTAATTTTGAGACTAAATGATTACAGGGTAGAGGGAGATGGATGTAGAGAGCTAAACTTGGAATTTAGAACAGTGGCATGTTTTTTGCAGGCACAAGTGAAAAATGAAGGAAAGTATCAGTGAATGAGTGAGTGACTGAATGAAATAAAAAAAAAATATCTTCAGAATCAACCAAGGAGAATGGAAGTGACACTGAAGTGACAAGAGGTGGCTGGCTTTATTTATGTACAGACAGTTACAAGTCCAGAGGCAAAATAGTGATTTAAGAATAACCCCTCTTTTAGTTTCTGATATAAACCAAAAATATTTTTGTTTCTAACCCTTTTCACAGCTGATGTTTTTTCCATTACTAATTTTTCTTTTAGCAAAGCATACCTTCTACTCAACAAAAGGACTCTCACCCTCCATGGTACCTTCTCACAGTGTTACCTTCCTGATCAGAATCAACCAAGGAGGGATTTAAAACTTGGCCAGTCATAAGGGGAAAAAAAGTCTCTCTTCTATGAAACTGTGTCTCTAAAGACTGGCTTTTGCCCAAACCACAGGAACTTTAAACAGTCTGCCAGCTCAGTCAGCACAGACAGGTTCAAGTACAGAGTGAGATGAAAGCTGCTACCAGGCTTTTAATCTTGCAGGTTGCAGAAGCCCTGTGTGTTTTGTGTCTGATTCTCTTGAAGATGGTTTATAAATGTATTTCACCAAAGTAAAAATATTGTTACAGTTTATTTGCATGATATATCAAAAGAGGAAATAGTGGAAGGAAAACTGAATAAATTATTCTGAGCTTGAATATTCAGATTCAGATTACTATACAGATGACCAGACTGGTTAATATTCACAATCCTGATTTTGCATTTAATTCAACTCCAGAATTTTTCGAAACCGACCTTGTTTTCATTTTGACAGTGTAAAATAAAACGAAACTAGCTCTAACTCTGGCTTTGGCAGTCAATGACCATGTCACTTGGGGATCTGAACATCAGTATTTTCATCTATAAAACAGAAATAACTGTTGCATTATATCTGTAGAAAAAACACACAAATGAATATATGTATGTGTGAATGAAATACAGGGACATACAAATAAGCTGTTTGATTATTAGTCATCCTTATTAGTGTTAATACCACTATATCATTCTAGTTAGCTTCTTACACATACTAACCATTGTATACTTTACTTTTTTAAGTGTTCCACTAAATATTTAAAATATTATATATTTACATTAGACTGAAAAAAAATTGCATGTAAGTGGAGTTTTGCTACAAGTGGAGTTTTGCTCCCAGATGGCTCAGTGGCAAAGAATTTGCCTGCTAATGTAGGAGACACAGGTTTGGCCCCTGGGTCAGAAAGTTCTGCTAGAGAAAGAAATGGCAACCCACTCCAGTTTTCTTGCCTAGGAAATCTCATGGACAGAGAAGCCTGGTGGGCTACAACAGCAACAAAAGTAGAATTTTATATTTTATTTGGCAGACTTTCTGAGGTCTTCAAGCCCAGAAACATGGCCTGGCCTCGTAGTTAGCTCTAAGGGAATACTCCGAAGAGAGTAAGGAAGGAGCTGGGAAGTCTAAGAGTCTTTGGAACAAAGACCAGGTAGTCTGACCATCAAAAATGTATGGTTCCTTAAAGAAAATCAGACATCTCAAGTTAATGAATTTGGTGTGTTTCTGTGTATGAGAAGATGCAAGAATTTGGACTTACTGACATCATTCCTCTGATGTGCACCTTAGCTGTTAGGGCCAGTATTCCCCTCCATCCCCTTCTTGAG
The DNA here is from genome assembly GCA_006410675.1 of Oreotragus oreotragus. Lineage (NCBI taxonomy): Eukaryota > Metazoa > Chordata > Mammalia > Artiodactyla > Bovidae > Oreotragus > Oreotragus oreotragus. The sequence goes on from SJYX01013195.1 coordinate 377,141, forward strand.
TCTCCTCAGGGTGGCTGCAGTGCTAAGGGCTTGATGACCAGCTTCCTGTTTGTTTCCATCCTGAGTTCCCACAGAGTCACAGACAAGGGAAGCTGTAGTGGCTTGATAGCTATAATATCCTTTGATTACTGACTTTAAAAAAATGGCTAGTCGCATTTTTGATTCACAAGCTTTTACTCAGGGCACAATTTTGGAACATACAGAGCTATATTTGTCTCACTGATAAAATCTCTAGTTCAGATGTTACATTCACTAACTATACCTAACATGCTCTGATTATTTCTAGGATTAGTCTTGATAGAGAACAGTTATAAGGTGTCTAAGTGTGGCATCTAAAATGGAACCAAGATATTCTCTTTTCTAGAAGCTTAAAACCAGTCAGAAATAAAACCACTGTGTGACATTTGAGACCCTGATTCTTTCAGAATATTAAGTATCTGATCCTTCAAGGCCATCTCCATAAAATTCTTTTGAAACACTTATTTTACAATGTAAAATTTTTAAAATTTTTGTTGTATATATGCTATCTACCAATTATCTTTCTCTCAAATCATCTAATTGCATTATTGAGACTGAAATAGACCAAAAAGGCCAAATAAACCAAAAGACCTCCAAATTTTACTGATATTTACTATCCTGTTACTAGTCCTGGCCACAAGCAGATCAACTTGTCAAGCCATGTGAAGGACTCATCCTCACTTTAATTTTTTTTTAATTCTAAAAATCAAACAGGATTAAGCAAATCTCAGAAGCTATATTTAATGCAGTTGAAATTTTACAGAGGTAGAGTTTTTTGGAATGATGTTAAATCATCCTGGATAGTTCCTCAAATGAATAATTCAGTGGCATTATATTTAAACATGAATACATTGAATTGTTTCATATATATGTCTGGGAAAAAATTGTCAGGAAGTAGTGTATAAAAATAGAGGTAAGGAAGAAAGAGTTTAGAAGGTGATTTGTAAATTGTCCGTTGAAAATTACTTTATAATCTACTCATTCATTCTTCATTTCTGTTCTCTGCTTCTGCACTTTTCCTCCTTCGGTTTCTTTTCTAGTTCACTCTTTAAATTTGAATGGCGCTTGTGAATATTTGATGCAAATATTCCTTGCAACTTCAGAGATCTGTGACTTTGTATTGTAAACTTTGAACTACTCATACTGAGTTACATTAAGTTCATTTGTTGAAAGTTGGAAGAGACTATTTGTTTAAAATAATAATACAATCAGTAGATACCTACATTAGTTTAATGGCGAAGAACTTTGGCTTTTCTCATTGAGTTAAATTTAATTCAAGGGGTTTATGAGACTGTTGATCAGAAGTGATAGGAACCAGCCATAACTTTACCTCTCTAAAAGTCTAGCTTTGTGTCATTTTATAAGGTTTTCCTCATTTTCCCTTACAAAAATCCTAATAAAAGTATGCGTAATATAAACTACTTTGAAAAAGAATTATCTCCTCAATTTTCAATATTTGGCCACCTGATACGAAGAGCCAATTCATTGGAAAAGACCCTGATGCTTGGAAAGATTGAGGGCAAAATTAGAAGAGGGCAACAGAGGATGAGACGGTTGGATGGCATCACTGACTGGATGGACATGAGCTTGAGCAAACTCTGGGAGATAGCGAAGGACAGGGAAACCTGGAATGTTGCAATCCATGGGGTGACAAAAGGTCAGACATGACTTAGTGATTGAACAACAGCATCAATTTCCTGCGTATCTCCCTCTCCTGCAGCTGTCCTTTTCTTCTTTGTATTTTTTCTCTGATTCTGTTCTTACCCTGGTTGCCTGCACCAGTCACAGCAAGAGTGACTGGAGGCTTGAGGAATGGAGCTCAAGCCTTGTTAACCACAGTATTTACCAAAAGGAAAAGAAATAAAAGTTGGCCACCGTTCACACTTATCCAATTGCTGTTGTGATGTCTTTAGAACAAGGAAAATGATGCTCACAGCTTTATTCCAGTGTGTGTGTGGTGGGTAAGAAAACTAAGGACGGGAAAGAAGAAAGGGAGGGTGCTCCAGTGACTTGGATAAAGTTATTTGATGATAGCCATTCATCTTTCTCTAAATTAGCGTCAAGTGAAAAAAAAATCTAAAAGTAGGATAAGGGGATGGAAAAACTTCATGGCCTTGGCTTCTGTGAGACCCATGAAACTTAAATTTGTAAAGAAAGAGAGTCTTTTTAGTTTTAAAAGAATTGTTAATATCATTATTTATTTTATTTTGTTTGTAATATAAGAGAACAGATAAGTGGGATTTGAAATATGCCTTATTTGAATACTCCTTTACCAATTCTGCCCATACCCTATTGCATGGTGTATAATTGCTGTTCTGAAATTCGAAGCTATGAAGAAACATTCAACACCTGAGATGATTCACTTTCTACACCCAGAGCCAACATGAACATTTAGCACAAAGGTAGCAAGTAACTCCCGCGGTAATCCAAGAGTACCCAAGGGGGGAGAAAAAACCTAAAATAATATTTTTGGTTTTCAAAATGTNTGATCTTTGTTTTCTGAATGTTGAGCTTTAAGCCAACTTTTTCACTCTCTTCTTTCACTTTCATCAAGAGGCTTTTTAGTTCCTCTTCACTTTCTGCCATAAGGGTGGTGTCATCTGCATATCTGAACTTTAGGTTATAGCAAAGTGTGGTTAAGTTATATGTATACATGTATCTATTATTTTTCAAATTCTTTTCCCATTTAGCTTATTACAGAGGTTTGAATAGATTTCCATGTGCTGTACAGTAGGTCTCTGTTTATCCATTTTAAATATAACTGAGTACAAGTCAGTCCCAAAATCCCAATGTATCCCTGTTCCCAATCCTTCTTCCTTGGTAACATAAGTTCATTCCCTAAATTTGTGAGTCTGTTTCTGTTTTGTAAACAAGTTCTTTCCTATCAATTTTTTTTAAGATTCTGCATATAAGCAATATCAGATAATATTTGTCTTTCTCTGTCTGACTTACTTAACTTAGTATAATAATCTCCAGGTTGAGTAATATTCTGTTGTACATATATACCACATCTTCTTTATCCATTCATCTGTTGATGGACATTTAGTTTGTTTCCATGTCTTGGCTATTGTAAACGGCAATGCAATGAACACTGGGATGAGTTGCGATTTATGTATCTTTTCAAACTATAGTTTTCTTCAGATACATGCCCAGGAGTGAGATGGCTGGATCATATGGTAGCTCTGTTTTTAGTTTCTGAAGGAACATCCAAACGAGTCTCCATACTGGCTGCAGCAATTTATATCCCCACCAAAAATATGGGAGGGTTTCCTTTTCTCCAAACCCTCTCCAGCATATATTGTTTGTAGGTTTTTTGATGATGTCCATTTTGCCTGGTGTGAAGTGCTATCTCATTATAGTTTTGATTCGTGTTTCTCTAATAATGATGTAGAATATCTTTTCAAGTGCTTCTTGGCAATCTGCATGTCTTCTTTGAAGAAACATCTATTTAGGTCTTTTGCCCATTTTTTGATTGTATTGTTTGCTTATTTGATATTGAGCTGCATGAGCTATTTTTTAATTTTGAGACTAATCCTTTGTTGGTAACATAGTTTGCAAATATTCTCTCCCATTCTGTGGGTTGTATTTCATTTTGTTTACAATTTTCTTTACATTCAAAAGCTTTTGGGTTTAATTAGGTCCCATTGTTTATTTTAGTTTTTATTTCCATTACTCTTGGAAACATCAAAAAATACATTGTTGCGATTTATGTCAAAGAATGAAGCCCATGATTTCCTCGAAGAATTTCATAGTATTTTGTTTTACATTTAGGTCTTTAATCCATTTTGAGTTTGTTTCTTGTGTATGCTATTAAAGAATGTTTTAATTTCATTTTTTTACAAG
>SJYX01013195.1:382680-400761 GCA_006410675.1 Oreotragus oreotragus
GTAGTAGTGATACTTCATATTGCTGTTGCTGCTGCTGCTGCTGCTAAGTCACTTCAGTCATGTCTGACTCTGTGTGACCCCATAGATGGCAGCTCACCAGGCTCCCCCGTCCCTGGGATTCTCCAGGCAAGAATACTGGAGTATGTTGCCATTTCCTTCTCCAATGCATGAAAGATAAAAGTGAAAGTGAAGTCTTCACATTACACATCATCTTAGCATAAAATCTAACATTATCCATTCAGATATAAATATATGTTATATAGACTGAATGAGATAAGGTATACATAATTAAGCATCTACTCATCCATCAAATAGTAGTGGATGCTCATTGTATGTGGCTTTTCTAGGCACTGGACTTTGGTTATGAACAAAACAAATATTTTTGCCCTCACAGAGTCTGCATTCTACTAAGGTTTCTACCATTTCTTTCTACTTCTTGCCTTTTTTCTATCTTGAATTCTCTGTTTGACTGATCAGTATTACATGAAAGCATTTTCTCAACTATTTTATTTTGATAAGTAAGTGGAAAATCATTGTCTTGAATTCTTACAATTCATTTTTAAACAATATTTTAGAGAACAGTTTTTCTTGTCAGAAATATGTTGATGTTATTTGAATATATNTTCCAAAGAATAGCAAGGAGAGATGAGAAAGCCTTCCTCAGTGATCAATGCAAAGAAATAGAGAAAAAAAAAAAAGTAGGATGGGAAAGACTAGAGATCTCTTCAAGAGAATTAGAGATACCAAGGGAACATTTCATGCAAAGATGGGCTCAATAAAGGACAGAAATGGTATGGACCTAATAGAAGCAGAAGATATTAAGAAGAGGTGGCAAGAATACACAGAAGAATTGTACAAAAAATATCTTCACCACTCACATAATCATGTTGGTGTGATCATTCAACTAGAGCCAGACATCCCACAATGTGAAGTCAAGTGGGCCTTAGGAAATATCACTACAAACAAAGCTAGTGGAGGTGATGGAATTTCAGTTGTGCTATCTCAAATCCAAAAAGATGATGCCTGTGAAAGTGCTGCACTCAATATTTCAGCATTTTGGAAGTTCATCACTGGCCAGAGGACTGAAAAATGTCAGTTTTCATTCCAATCCCAAAGAAAGGCAATATCAAAGAACGCTCAAACTACCACACATTTGCACTCATCTCACACACTAGTAAAGAAATGCTCAAAATTCTCCAACTCAGGCTTCAGCAATATGTGAACTCTGAACTTCCAGATGTTCAGCTGGTTTTAGAGAAGGCAGAGGAATCTGAGATCAAATTACCAACATCATATGGATCATAGAAAAAAACAAGAGAGTTCCAGAAAAACATCTACTTTTGCTTTATTGACTAGGCCAAAGCCTTTGATTATGTTTATTAGAACAAACTGGAAAATTCTTCAAGAAATGGAATACCAGACCACCTGACCTGCCTCCTGAGAAATCTGTATGCAGGTCAAGAAGCAACAGAACAGACTGCTGCCAAATTGGGAAAGGAGTACATCAAGGCTGTATATTGTCACCCTACTTACTTAACTTATATGCAGAGCACGTCATGAGAAACACTGGGCTGGATGAAGCATAAGCTGGAAACAAGATTGCTGGGAGAAATATCAATAACCTCAGATATGCAGATGATACCATCCTTATGGCAGAAAGTGAAGAAGAACTAAAGAGCCTCTTGATGAAAGTGAAAGAGGAGAGTGGAAAAGTTGGCTTAAAATGCAACATTCAGAAAACTAACATCAGGGCATCCAGTCCCATCACTTCATGGCAAATAGATGGGGAAACAATGTAAACAGTGAGAGACTTTATTTTGAGGGGCTCCAAAATCCCTGCAGATGGTGACTGAAGCCATGAAATTAAAAAACCCTTGATCCTTGGAAGAAAAGTAATGATCAACCTAGAGAGCATATTAAAAAGTAGCAACATTACGTTGCCAACAAAGGTCCGTCTAGTCAAAGCTATGCTTTTTCCAGCAGTCATGTATGGATGTGAGGGTTGGACTACAGAGAAAGCTAAGCACCAAAGAATTGATGGTTTTGTACTGGTGTGTTGGAGAAGACTCTTGAGAGTCCCTTGGACTGCAAGGAGATCCAATCAGTCCATCTTAAAGGAGATCAGTCCTGGTTGCTCATTGGAAGGCCTGATGCTGAAGTTGAATCTCCAATACTCTGGCCACCTGATGCAAAGAACTGATTCATTTGAAAAGACTCTTTTTCTGGGAAAGATTGAAGGCAGGAGAAGGGGATGACAGAAGATGAGATGGTTGGATGGCATCACCTAAGTGATGGACATGAGTTTGAGTAAGCTCCAGGATATGGTAATGGACAAGGAAGCCTGGAGTCCATGAGGCTGTAAAGAGTCGAACTGAGCAACTGAATGGAACAGAACATCTGTGTTATTGGAAAAACACTGTTAATAAATGAAATAAAAATCAAGTTAATTAAAAATAACAGTGTCACTATGCCTTAAAGCAATATAAAAATTAAGTAACAAGTGCATAAGAGCTAGGGCTAATCATTTCTAAGAAAGATAATGATATGTAAAATATTGAATCCTTGATACATGTCTTATACAGTACATATCAAACATTTCACCCTATGTTATTAAACATAAATGTAAAAGGAAAGTAAACAATGTTTGGGGAAAGCCAATAAGCAGTGATTCGTTGTTAAATTTCCATGTATGGTAGCTATTGCTGTTTTGTTTTCTTGATGTATAGGTTGGATTTCTATGATGCTTCCTTCATTGAATCAAATAGTCACCCCTAGACCATTTTCACCAGAGTTTTTAAAATCGATCATTCTTATTTACTTTCTAAATGAGTCTTCCTATTTACAATTTTCTAAAGACTCATAATTCGTTTCTCCTAACCAGTTTCCTTTTGCTTGGCTGATTTGCATTTCTTTGAAGTCCTGAATCTGGCATTCAGTCCAGTATCAGCTCAAATGGTGTCCATTATAGTACTTTAACTTTCTCTTTTTTGCAGGGAAATCTTGTCCAACTAGCCAATTTCTAAGGTACCTTTAAAACTGTATCCTTATCTGACATTGATCCTTTATCTCACAATAGAAACATCTAAAGTGTTTGAACTGCTCTATATGCTGTCAAGAGTCTTTACCTAGGATTGTAAACATTGATAATAAACTCCAAGTGACTGTGACTCAAATGTGATGGGGTACACAATGTCCTGTAGAAGAACGGGCAGATGCTGACTGTTTAATCATTTTATCACTGCCAGTCAAGAAGATTGGCTGGAAGTCAATCTTTCATCTGTGCTCAGAATAACACTTAGTGGTCTCTTAGGAGTGGGTAATCTAAGTAAATCTCAATAAAGTAATTTGAATGGATTTCTGATAAAGGCTTTGAAAGCCATGTTATCTTACACCCCTTATAATGCTCTTCTAAAGCAAAAATATAATGTGCTATTTTACCTTAAAATCTCAATGTTAAATCTTTATTTACATATTACAATATTTTATAATTAATTTATTACCAGCAGATAAAAATATGTCACACCGATATCCATATAAAACATACCAGCAATATCTGGAATTATGGTGGAATGCACTGTCTGCTCAAGGTCACTCTGTGCAATTTCAGTCATGAACCAAAATCAAAGCTCTGTGCATTTGACTTGCAGGCCCCTCAGCCTTGCAAGGGTGACGGGATATAGATATGTAACTATAATTGCCTCATTCTCAATTTAGGCTCTATGGCAATACATGCCACGGTTGAAAGGGCAACATGTAAGACCTGGAAGAAGAGATGAAAGACGACTAGTTATGTGACAGTTTGCTGACCAATTCCTTGGGCTATGGACAGGGAGGCCTGGCATGCTGCAGTCCATGGGGTTGTAAAGAGTCAGACACAACTGAGTGACTGAACTGAACTGATAAAAGATATTTGGAAGAAATCAGGACAGAATTAGAAGTTAGGAGAAGATTTTGGAGAGAGTAGGTGGGTTTTTAAACCCTACCACTAACTTCATCTGTTACTGGAAGAATAACCCCCTTCCAGGACATGAGAGCGGCTCTTGCCTAACACTTGGAAATGAACTGTCCAAGAAGACGTGTGCGCTGACAAAGCAAAAGAGTTCATCGGGAAGGGGTGCCCATGTGGAGAGCCACAGGGTAAGGGAACCCAGGAGAACTGCTCTGTTGCGTGGCTCTCAGTCTTGCCTTTTATGGTAATGGAGTTAGTTTCTGGGTTGTCTCCAGGAGTCATCTTGTCTGTGCCCATAACTGATCCAACTGTGGGTCCTTCTGGCGGCATGTGAATCTCTAGGCCAAAATAGAGTCTAGAGTGAAGGTTTCTGGGAGGTTGGCAGGACATATGATCAGCTGGCATCTCCTCCCTCCTTTTGGCCCCTCTCTAATTCTCCCCATTAGTTCCTTATTGGAACCTCCTGTTGTGAGACCACTCATATAAGTGGTTATTATTATGCTGATAATATTGTGCCAGGGCTGGCAGTTTCAGTCAGTGGTGCACTATCATATCCATTCTAAGGCATAATATAGAAAATACTTCTCCCCTCATCAGTCTAGGAAGAGGGAACTTCAATGGGATTTAGTGCAACCAATTAGAAAACTTAATATATGCCCTCATGTTTTTGTGGGCTCAGTGAAGACAGTGTAACTCACCTAGCAAGTTGAAAAGGTCAATGACAGGCCCACCGGATCCTCTGGTGGTGAAAAGAGTGCTACACTGGGAGAAGAGGGAGGGGCAGCCCTCTAGAATTTGATAGAGAAAATCTGAATATTTTTTAATGTCATATGTGGGTTACCTACAGCATCATGCTGGAATGAGTCATTTTTAGATTTTTCAGAGGATACCTGGAGGGAAACACTGACTAATGTTGAAGGAAGAGCTCTGTTGTTTCCTGAGGCTGAGGACAAAGCTATAAATACCAAGAAGATCCATTTGTCCACATCAAAAGAAGGACCTGCAGGTAAAAGATGCCCAGGTAGAGTGAATCCTTTCAGGAGACCATGGAGATACTCATGAGAAGAATAAGCCACTTTAAATGGCAGCCAAGGACGAGGTGGGTAAGCTGTGCCATCTTAGATGGTGCTGGTAATAAAGCCTCTCCTGATATCACTCCTCTTCAATTGCTACATCCACAGTTAACAACATAAAGAAGAATAGATAGAAAACCCAGCAGGGAAAACAAGAAGTTGCCAAATATGTGCCTTTTCCACTTCAAGTATCCACAAAATTAAAATAAAAAGAATAAGCACGTTCTCAAGTCTTAATTATTAATGAAACTGAGCATCTGAAACATACCATTTTTAAATCAATGGTATCTTTTAAGGGCATGGTATAGCCTAAGAGAAAGCAAAGACTTCATGAGATTTTCCCAGATTTTCATTCATTATACTAAATTAAACTTAAAATTAAAGCTGATTTCCATCACACCAATAAGTCCCTCTAGTACATTTTTGCAATTTAAACACATTAGAAGAAAATATTTTTAAAATACTATTCATAAACAATTGTTCCCACTAACAATTCATCTTCAAGCAATATGTGAACACTCTTGTAATTACCCTTTTTTCATTGTAATCATTAGGAGACTTACCACTTGCATTTATTTTAGAATCTTTTCAGAAATATAATGACATATTTCTATGATTATTTTCAGAGTTGACGTTAGCTTCCTTTCAAATTATCACTGGCAAAGTATACCCTAATATGCCAGGAATTATACTAAAACTCATTTGAAATTTACTTTGCTCCAAGTTAACACTAAATATCACTTTGGTCACATTGAGATCACACTGTCTAGAAAATAAAGCCATTTTTACTTAATTTTAGAGTAGTCATTATCATCACATGAGAAATGAACTTGAAAGAGTTTATACCTTCATTGTTATTCATATATTTTATCCAAAAAAAATGCAACCAAATAATCTCTATTGCTTCATGACAAGACACATCCCATTCCTCTACTTTCCCTCAGGGTTCCTGACACTTGAGCCACTTGAATAGTAAAAAGATTGTTTACATCCCGTATCTCTCATTCTTAATTTTCTAGTATGACTGTATATTTTCTGAAATTCATTTACCCCTTTTGGGCAGTAAGATCAATTGTGATACAATAGTTTTAATAGCCTTGTAAACTTCAAGCTAACTAAATTTGGTAGGCAATGTAAAATCATAGGAGAGATTCCCTGCTGGCTCAAGGGTGAAGAATTTGTCTGTATAGCAGGAGATACAGGAGACACAGTTTCAATCCCTGGTTTTGGAAGATCTCCTGGAGGAGGAAACAGCAACCCACTCCAGTAGTCTGGAAAATTCTATGGACAGAGGAGCCTGGTGGGTTAAAATCCATGGGGTTGCAAAGAGTTGGACAAGACTCAGCTACTGAGCATGAAAATCTCCCTGTTATCACAGTTCCCTAGCCAGCCAGCCCTGTTATTCAATGCTGCCCAAGATAAACACTGTGATTAATTCCTCCCTTTTCCTTTTTTCAACTCCATCAGTGTCTTTATAAATGTACATACCAATATAAATATAAATTATTTCCATATTAAAAAAAAGTCATCTATACACATTGTATCTTGCTTTTCATCACTTAAGAATATATCTGAAAGATGTCCTAACTCTTTTGTATAGGTGACTTAAGAATATTTTTGCTGTAATTTGTTTAATCTTCAAATAACAAACATTAGGATTATTTCCAAATGATGCCATCACAAACAATGTTGCAGTGAAAAAATTTGTTTGAAAAATGCTTTTATTTGAATTACATTAAAATGCTACACTAATAATATTATTTTTAAAAAGTTCCTCAGACTGCCTCCAACAAAGAATAACTGTGTGGGCTTAGGAATGTTACTCATTTTCATCATCAGTTAAAGGGTGGATAATGGTTAATTCTACCATCTAGAGTTGTTTTAAATACCAAATGATTTAATATATGTTAAATAGTCAAACTTTCCCTAGGACAAAATAAGTTTTCAAAAATGCTAATTACTATTACTATTCTAAAGTTTAATGAAATTTGTGATATTTAGTGATATTTTATAAAATACTTGGGTTGAGCAGTGAGTTGCTAAACATGTTTGCAAAACAATTGAAAGGTAAGTCTTTATTTTTTGGTTCTTTAATTTTAAATATCTTGCCAATCATGATGGCTTATACCTTAAAGAGTTAATATAGATTCCTAGAGTGACATTTAAAATTAATAACAATGTTGCAATTTCATATTTCAATAAGTTTTCTTAATAATTTTTATAGTTTATTTCTTTTCAAATTTCAGCATATAATGAGGCTGACAAATAACTTCAGACATCTTAAAGTATGCCTTCTCCCTTTTCTGGGGGTTTCTTCATATTTATGATTGCAAATATAGAACTATAGATTCTTCCCTGGCAGTAATATTTTTCAGCCATAATTAATAAAAATATGTTGAAATATACTGAAATGATTGCATGTGAAATCGTGATCAAGTGGACCCTTCCAGGCTGTCAAGCTCCCAACTATTTGTAACCCCATGGATTGTAACCCACCAGGTTCCTCTGTCCATAGAATTTTGCAGAATACTAGAGTGGGTTGCCAAAAAATCTCTATCAGAATATTTTTATGTATCCATAGACTCAACGGAGAAGGCGATGGCACCCCACTCCAGTACTCTTGCCTGGAAAACCCCATAAATGGAGGAGCCTGGTAGGCTGCAGTCCATGGGGTCACGAACAGTCGGACACAACTGAGCGACTTCACTTTCACTTTTCACTTTCATGCATTGGAGAAGGAAATGGCAACCCACTCCAGTGTTCTTGCCTAGAGAATTCCAGGGACTGGGGAGCCTGGTGGGCTGTTGTCTCTGGGATCGCACAGAGTTGGGCAGAACTGAAGCGACTTAGCAGCAGCATAGACTCAAAGTATAAGTGGACCATATAACTTATTGTCCAAACTGGACCAATATTGAAAGTGAAAGTGGACAAGAACAAACTAAGGTTACTCTGAACAAACTGAGAGGGATTGTCATCCAACATATGTGACTGTGATATTTGACATAAATTGCTGAGAAAACTTCATTATTAGATTTCTTATAATAAAAGTAAATGTAAGTGGATGTGCTAATTTTATTTTTTCCACTGTAGTGACCAGTCTTGCACACTCTCCAAGTTTATTCACCCTAGTGGGGAGACAAGTGGTACAGTTGACTTCATCACAAAGTTTTGCTACAGATGATATGGCTTCCTTGGTGGCTCAGTGGTAAAGAATACATCTGCCAATGCAGGAGACTCAAGTTTGACCCCTGGGTTGAGAAGATCTCCTGGAGGAGGAGATGGCAAAATCCACTCCATTATTCTTGCCTGGGAAATCTTATGGATACAGGAGCCTGGTGGGGTATAGTCCATGGGGTCCCAAAAGAAGTGGACATGACTCAGCAACTAGACAGCCACAGCACAAATATATTGAAAGAAGTAAGTTGGTAGAAAAGAAAAGAAATTTTTAAAATTTGTTGAAAAAGCACAGATAAATGGATATATTTTGCTGTAACATGGCTATGGGGTGATGCAGGCAAAAAAGTTTGAACACGTTGATTCTATCTATCCCCATCCTGTAATTCACAGGATGATCTGCATGACTTCAATTAACCCTGCTGGTCTGTTTGCTCATCCATAATATGAGATAGTTTAACTAAAGATCTTTAAATTGACTTCATTGATTTTTTTCTAAACAGTTATTTTTAACATTGCAAATTTTTAAAAATTTCAACAAATGGGAAATACAGCTTGTATAAAATACTTGTAAAAGTTTTACGTATTCCTCCATTTCCTCCTTAGTATTTACATATTGTTTACTTTTTTCCCCTTTATGCTTCTTGTAAATTCTTACTTGTATGTATGTTTGTTCACAAATTTCTGCCTATTTTTGTGGAGCTGTCTCTCTCATCTCACTTAATACTATTTTTATGTTCCTTTTTACTATATGAACTAATCTAAGCTATTTATATAGATGGCAAATGGCCTGAATTTAGCATATTTAAACAAGTTATCTAGTTTTTATTTGTTTAGTCACTAAGTCACATCCAAGTCTTTTGTGACCCCCATGGACTGTAGCCCGCCAATCTCATCTGCCCATGAGATTTCCCAGGCAAGAATACTGGTGTGCTGTGCTTAGTTGCTCAGTTGTGTCCAACTCTTTGCAACCCCATGGACTGTAGCCTGCCAGGCTCCTCTGTCCCTGAGGATTCTCCTGGCAAAAATACTGGAGTGGGTTGCTATTTCTTTCTCTAGGGAATTTTCTTGACCAGGAATCAAAACCATGTCTCCTGCATCAGCAGGTGGATTATTTACCACTTAGGTACCAGGGAAGCCCCCAGTTTTTATTACATGTGTTAATTCTCATATAAGTCCTGGGTTATTGGGTAAAAATCTGGTTATGTGATTTAATCCTTAAATCATATATTATTTTAGACATGGAAAATAATGATAAATTGCATTCATAAAGAAATACTCTTCTCTTGCAAAGTTCTATTAAAATGCCAGATAAAAAGATATGATGGTTCCTACTAGGTTTCTGTCTAATGCTGAAATAATATGCTATAAAAAGAGTCCAAATTAAATTAATCACTTATGTGGTATGATTAATTTAAGTTTCTTAAGACACCCAATTCACTGAATTATTTGTTGTATCAATACAGTGTAGAAAACTATGCATAAATTTTGGACATGTTTACTTGCAGAGGAAGAGATGTAAGGAATAATCTTACATTATTCACTTTGTGAAAAAGAGTAACTTGGTTTTGTTTAGATATTATCAGCAAGATTTACATTTTTATGATTCATAACAATAAAGAAACCTTTGCACTAATTTCATTGTAAGATTCTGGAGACTAATTTGGACACCCACTTCCAGGTAATTTGGATTGAGAGGGAGAACGTGTCAACTCTAACATTCCATTAGAAAAGAAAACAAAATCTGTATCTCAGAGAAGGAGAGAAAGCAGAATCCATACTAAAAGTTGTAAATAGTTTTCTCCTCAAAGATATAGGATACACCTCTTGAATTGATTACTAAAAATAGAACCACTCTGTGTTATCCAAAAAAAATCCCCCAAAGAAATAGCTCTCAAAAGATGTACTCTGAAGACCAGAGATAATTATAGTAAACATTTAAAGTTGATATAGTTTTCACAAAGTATGTACACAAAATTAAATATCTGGATGCATAAGATTCTCAAATGACAAATCATGGTTAGCACATACAGCATTAACTAATTGAAATTTTTGCATTTGGTTATGGGAGTAAATGGAAATGTGGGGATGAATATTACTGTCAAAAACCAACCAGTTAGTTGCATGCAAGCCTCATGCAACTAACACATCTGTCCTAGGATTAATCATCTCTTATACTACCAAGGACTATGATTAAATATCACTATCCTGAAGTGGAGAATTAAGAAATATCCCACAAGGCATTGGCTACAATGTTTTTATCACCAACACCTAGTCTGATTTTGGGGTAAAACAATAAATTATTTTTTAAATAAGTTTAAAAATAACAACTGATGACTATAGAGATATTACTATATGTGAGGCAGTTTGCTATGGGCTACTTGATTTGATCTTTCCTAAAATCCTATGTGGGATAAGAAATTATTATTTTTGTTTTAAAAATGAGGAAACCAAAATGTACAAATGTTTAATGTTTTGCAATATTAAATGTTTTGCAATAAACCACAGACAGTGAGATGTGGAGCTGAGACAGACATCTAACAAAGATTGTGCTTTAACTGTTATTTGATATTAAGTGCTCTATAATTTATTAAAATTATTTTATGCTTTATCACTAAGAGAAATCCTGCTTATTATAATTCAACTTTAATTCAATGAGGGTATACTGATAACTGAAATATCCAGACAAGAAACAGAGCTGAAGGTAAACCCTTTTAAAAAGCAACCTAAACTCATCCAAGAACCCAGGAAAATGGGAGTAAAAATCTTTGAGGAAAACATCTGTTATCCAACCCATTATTTTATTTAAACATTAGCCCTTAACCCCAGAACAATAGTTTCCAACTGTGAACAATATAAATATCTTTACTTACAAATTTTTTATTTGATTTATGCTTAGTTGATAGACTCTAGTAGGCAGTAGGGATTAAAAAAGGAACTTAAAGTGTGGAAATCAAATTATATTTCTAAGAGAAGATAATAAAGATAAGAGGAAAATATCAACTTAGTGGTGATCTGGTAGTATATTCATAACAAACTTCCCTGCCTATCTCAACTGCATCTGAATTTTTACTCTTCTTATTGAGTAAATCAACTAATTTTTGTATATCAAAATTAAAGTTTATTGACATTTTTAGCTATGTGATCTCGTTTAAGACAGAAAGTAAATAAGCACAGTATTCAAGCTTCCCTGTTGGCTTAGAGGCAAAGAGTCCCTCTGTCAATGCAGGAAACTCTGGTTCAATCTCCGGGTCAGGAAGACCCCCTGGGGAGAAGAACCTGGCAACCCACTCCAGCATTCTTGCCTGGAGAATCACACGGACATAGGAGCCTGGCAGGCTACAGTCCATGGGGTCACAAAGAGTTCTTAGTTGCTCAGTTGTGTCCAACTCTTTGCAACCCCATGGACTGTAGCCTGCCAGGCTCCTCTGTCCCTGAGGATTCTCCTGGCAAAAATACTGGAGTGGGTTGCTATTTCTTTCTCTAGGGAATTTTCTTGACCAGGAATCAAAACCATGTCTCCTGCATCAGCAGGTGGATTATTTACCACTTAGGTACCAGGGAAGCCCCCAGTTTTTATTACATGTGTTAATTCTCATATAAGTCCTGGGTTATTGGGTAAAAATCTGGTTATGTGATTTAATCCTTAAATCATATATTATTTTAGACATGGAAAATAATGATAAATTGCATTCATAAAGAAATACTCTTCTCTTGCAAAGTTCTATTAAAATGCCAGATAAAAAGATATGATGGTTCCTACTAGGTTTCTGTCTAATGCTGAAATAATATGCTATAAAAAGAGTCCAAATTAAATTAATCACTTATGTGGTATGATTAATTTAAGTTTCTTAAGACACCCAATTCACTGAATTATTTGTTGTATCAATACAGTGTAGAAAACTATGCATAAATTTTGGACATGTTTACTTGCAGAGGAAGAGATGTAAGGAATAATCTTACATTATTCACTTTGTGAAAAAGAGTAACTTGGTTTTGTTTAGATATTATCAGCAAGATTTACATTTTTATGATTCATAACAATAAAGAAACCTTTGCACTAATTTCATTGTAAGATTCTGGAGACTAATTTGGACACCCACTTCCAGGTAATTTGGATTGAGAGGGAGAACGTGTCAACTCTAACATTCCATTAGAAAAGAAAACAAAATCTGTATCTCAGAGAAGGAGAGAAAGCAGAATCCATACTAAAAGTTGTAAATAGTTTTCTCCTCAAAGATATAGGATACACCTCTTGAATTGATTACTAAAAATAGAACCACTCTGTGTTATCCAAAAAAAATCCCCCAAAGAGATAGCTCTCAAAAGATGTACTCTGAAGACCAGAGATAATTATAGTAAACATTTAAAGTTGATATAGTTTTCACAAAGTATGTACACAAAATTAAATATCTGGATGCATAAGATTCTCAAATGACAAATCATGGTTAGCACATACAGCATTAACTAATTGAAATTTTTGCATTTGGTTATGGGAGTAAATGGAAATGTGGGGATGAATATTACTGTCAAAAACCAACCAGTTAGTTGCATGCAAGCCTCATGCAACTAACACATCTGTCCTAGGATTAATCATCTCTTATACTACCAAGGACTATGATTAAATATCACTATCCTGAAGTGGAGAATTAAGAAATATCCCACAAGGCATTGGCTACAATGTTTTTATCACCAACACCTAGTCTGATTTTGGGGTAAAACAATAAATTATTTTTTAAATAAGTTTAAAAATAACAACTGATGACTATAGAGATATTACTATATGTGAGGCAGTTTGCTATGGGCTACTTGATTTGATCTTTCTTAAAATCCTATGTGGGATAAGAAATTATTATTTTTGTTTTAAAAATGAGGAAACCAAAATGTACAAATGTTTAATGTTTTGCAATATTAAATGTTTTGCAATAAACCACAGACAGTGAGATGTGGAGCTGAGACAGACATCTAACAAAGATTGTGCTTTAACTGTTATTTGATATTAAGTGCTCTATAATTTATTAAAATTATTTTATGCTTTATCACTAAGAGAAATCCTGCTTATTATAATTCAACTTTAATTCAATGAGGGTATACTGATAACTGCAATATCCAGACAAGAAACAGAGCTGAAGGTAAACCCTTTTAAAAAGCAACCTAAACTCATCCAAGAACCCAGGAAAATGGGAGTAAAAATCTTTGAGGAAAACATCTGTTATCCAACCCATTGTTTTATTTAAACATTAGCCCTTAACCCCAGAACAATAGTTTCCAACTGTGAACAATATAAATATCTTTACTTACAAATTTTTTATTTGATTTATGCTTAGTTGATAGACTCTAGTAGGCAGTAGGGATTAAAAAAGGAACTTAAAGTGTGGAAATCAAATTATATTTCTAAGAGAAGATAATAAAGATAAGAGGAAAATATCAACTTAGTGGTGATCTGGTAGTATATTCATAACAAACTTCCCTGCCTATCTCAACTGCATCTGAATTTTTACTCTTCTTATTGAGTAAATCAACTAATTTTTGTATATCAAAATTAAAGTTTATTGACATTTTTAGCTATGTGATCTCGTTTAAGACAGAAAGTAAATAAGCACAGTATTCAAGCTTCCCTGTTGGCTTAGAGGCAAAGAGTCCCTCTGTCAATGCAGGAAACTCTGGTTCAATCTCCGGGTCAGGAAGACCCCCTGGGGAGAAGAACCTGGCAACCCACTCCAGCATTCTTGCCTGGAGAATCACACGGACATAGGAGCCTGGCAGGCTACAGTCCATGGGGTCACAAAGAGTTGAACATGACCGTGACTAAATAATAACAATAGCGAGCACTGTATTCAGAAGATTTTCACCCAAAAACAATGCAGCAGTTTTCATCAAGCCTAAATATGGGCTTCCCTGGTGGCCCAGAGGGTGAAGAATCTGCATACAATGAAGGAGACCCAGGTCCTATTCCTGGAGTTGGGAAGATCCCCTAGAGAAGGGAATGGGTACCCACCACAGTATTCTTGCCTGGAGAATGGGCAGAGAAGTCTGGCTGGGGTCCATGGGGTCACAAATAATCAGAAAGGCCTGACCGACTAACACTTTGAACACAAGCCTATGTATGCTGCAAAACCTAGATCAACTTAAAACTTGAAAATACATTTCCTCAGAAAAGAAGGATGTTTGAGATGAGAAGAGATGAGTAGAAATTCTGTATAAAGGATTATTATCAAATCACACCATCAGGAAATGTGCAGAAAGGCCCAAGAATGGGTGAAAAACAAATCCTATATGGAAGATCAGGCATCAGAATGGCATTGTGTTTGGCAATAGCAGCAGAGAAATCTAGAAAACAATGAGGCAAATGTCCAAAGTATTTAGAGTAAAATTTATTATCAAACGAGGAGCCCATATCCAGCCAAACGATTAATCAAGGGTGAGGAGATTATTTTCATGATTTCCAAAAATCTTCCTCCCATGTGACTTCCCTGGGAAATCCACTGAGATTGTATTCCACATACATACACCAAGAAAGAAATGGAGAAGGAAATGGCAACCCACTCCAGTGCTCTTACATGTAAAATCTCATGGACAGAGGAGCCTGAAAAGTTACAGTCCACGGAGTCCCAAAGAGTCGGACACGACTGAGCGACTTCACATCACAAGAAAGAAAAAAATGTGATCCAAAACAAAGGCACTGGAAGAAAGAGATGAATAATACGTAGGATAATAGTGAAAGAAAATTCCAGGAACTCGTAGCTATCAAGCAAATAAAATCTGAGCAAGAGACCAAGTATCAAGAGCTTAGGAGGGCAGCCGTCTGGGAGGAAAATGAAACTGGTCAATTATCTGAGAGGTTTCACTACTGGAAAACTATGTCAGAGACTATCAAAGTAAATAGTGTAGTCATTATAAATTTGCTGTTGTTTAGTCACTAAGTCGGGTCTGAGTCTTTTGTGCCCCTATGGACTCTAACCCTCCAGGTTCCTCTGTCCATGGGATTCTCCAAGCAAGAATACTGAAGTGTGTTGCCATTTCCTCCTCCAGGGGATCTTCTCAACCCAGGGATCAAACCTGCACCTCTTGTACTGTTAGGTGGATTCTTTACCACTGAGCCACCAGGGACGTTCTCATAAATACTACCAAGCAAATTAAAATGAATAGGTATTAAACTCCATGAAGAAATGGAAATAAAAACTGTTTACATAATGTACAAATCAATAGATCGTATGAATAATGTATAATCCAATAATAAATAATCTATGGATCAAAATACCATTACAGGCATCTTATGGATAAATATTCTAGAATGAACAGTTAAAGTTTTTGAAACCAGTTACCTCTAAAGAACTGGTCATACAAGTCAGGAGACAAACCCTGAAAAGTTGTTTATCCTTATGAATCTGAAGTGTTCTGTTGCTTTTAAATTGAATGCATATTACCTTGATAATTTTTCAAGCATTTGAAAAGAATTTGAATCAGAGAAAAACTGCTTCATATACTTGAAAAAAGAATTGAACAGTTAACTTTTATAAAACTTAATGTTTTAAATAATATTTGATGAAATCCACACTTATTGCAGATAAAAAGTATACTTAAAATGTGCCAATTTTCTAAAAATGGTAGAATAAGTTATGACTGATTACAATATGTGTTTGTGTCAGTCACTCAGTGTGTATGAGTCTTTGCGAGCCCATGGATTGCAACTTCGCCAGGCTCCTCTGTCAGTGGAATTCCCCAAGCAAGAATATCACAATAGGTTGCCTTTCCCTTCTCCAGGGGATCTTCCCAACCCAGGGATTGAATCTGGGTCTCCTGAAGTGCAGGCAGATTCTTAACCATCTGAGCCACCAGGAAAGCCCATTATCATTTTGTGCATAATTTAAATCCAAAAACAACCATTAAGTTAACTAAAGCTTAATACTTTGACTGAAAAAAATGAATATTTTTCATAGTGTCAAAGTGAACTGTATTCTGTTATGAAAATGCTTCATATACTTGAAAAAAGAATTGAACAGTTAACTTTTATAAAACTTAATGTTTTAAATAATATTTGATGAAATCCACACTTATTGCAGATAAAAAGTATACTTAAAATGTGCCAATTTTCTAAAAATGGTAGAATAAGTTATGACTGATTACAATATGTGTTTGTGTCAATCACTCAGTGTGTATGAGTCTTTGCGAGCCCATGGATTGCAACTTCGCCAGGCTCCTCTGTCAGTGGAATTCCCCAAGCAAGAGTATCACAATAGGTTGCCTTTCCCTTCTCCAGGGGATCTTCCCAACCCAGGGATTGAATCTGGGTCTCCTGAAGTGCAGGCAGATTCTTAACCATCTGAGCCACCAGGAAAGCCCATTATCATTTTGTGCATAATTTAAATCCAAAAACAACCATTAAGTTAACTAAAGCTTAATACTTTGACTGAAAAAAATGAATATTTTTCATAGTGTCAAAGTGAACTGTATTCTGTTATGAAAAGTAAAATGTGTCAAATTAATATATTTTCTCATTAATGGTAATTAATAAAGTTTCATAATCAAATCAGTACTATTAGTAAACTAAAATTTGTTTAATATAGTAGGTACTAATTTAGGGGCTTGGTTTTCGTTATCTGAACAATTTTAACAATGCTGTTGATGTATGTTGTAGAATTCCTCTCAATTGCCTCAAGATTAGATGGAGATTGTGGGTTTTTAGGAGTAAGACCACAGAGGTAAAGTGCTACTCTTACCTTATTATTTAAGAGTTCCTATTATCAACCTGACATCACCATGTGTATTGACCTTCATCAACTGGCTGAGGTACTGTTTGTTACATTTTTTGCTATAAATTTCCTCATCATTCCTCTTTCCATATGGAACTTTCTGAATGTATAATAAATCACTGTGTATAGGCACACTTTAGGAGTGTGGTTGCTAGGTTTCTTTATTGTTACTAGGGTTTCATCTCTCCTAGTAGCAATAAGAGATAAGCCATCTCAGCTGATAGCGCAAAGAAATATATGTCTATATAATCACTTATATATGTACATATATGTATAAATGTTCCTATATATTATGATCTTTATGTGTCTTAACCTAACTACAACTTCCTACTGATGTCTCCATCTCTGCTTCATTAGCAAATGGGTCACTGTAGATTTCCTTGCTTGTCCAGAACCTCCAAAATCAGTGAAAAAATCTAGCACCCACAACCTTAATTGTTCAATTAATGTATATATATTTGTGGTATCAGAAACTGTACATGTATTCCACCATGGGAAGCAGCTTTATCAACTAGAATAAATATTTAATTTCCTCTGTTTTTAGTCTTACAGGTTCTGCTCATTTTCACTGTCACTTAGGTCAATGTTTTTCCCCCAATTACTTCTCAATGAGGTTATTTCATTCATATATCTGTAATAAAATTAGATTATTTTGTCAGAGTCTGAATTCCATGCTAGAATTCCCTCTCCTATCAGTTGATTATTTTTTGAAACTTTACACATTAAGGTTCACTTCATGCTATAAAGGGTTAACAGTTCAGTTCAGTCACTCAGTTGTATCCAACTCTTGGCAACCCTATGAATCACAGCACACCAGGCCTCCATGTCTATCACCAACTTCCGGCATCGACACAAACCCATGTCCATTGAGTTGGTGATGCCATCCAACCATCTCATCCTCTGTCATCCCTTTCTCATCCTGCCCTCAATCTTTCCCAGCATCAGGGTCTTTTCAAATGAGTCAGCACTTCTCATCAGGTGGTCAAAGTATTGGAGTTTCAAGTTCAACATCAGTCCCTGCAATGAACACCCAGGACTGATCTCTTTAGGATGGACTGGTTGGATCTCCTTGCAGTCCAAGGGACTCTCAAGAGTCTTCTCCAACACCACAGTTCAAAAGCATCAATTCTTC
>SJYX01013195.1:424546-443153 GCA_006410675.1 Oreotragus oreotragus
AAGGAAATGGTGACCCACTCTAGTATTTTTGCCTGGAAAATTCCACAGACAGAAGAGCCTGCTGGACTGCAGTCCATGGGATCTAAAGAGTCAGACACGACTTAGCAACTAAACAACAACAACAACCAGAGAAAGTTCCTGGGACAGTGTTTTTGCCTAATATTTTACATGGTTTTTTTTTTCACTTATAAAATTATAGAGAGGAATTACATTTTAGAAATCTTCCACTCCATTTCCTTTTATTGAAACAAAACAAAGCCCCAAATCCTCAAACATTGAAAGATGTTAAAATTTGCCATGTGTATGAGTTCTTGGTGACAGAACTAGAACTGGAACACAAATTCCCCAAGTCTGACCATAATAATCTTCCTTCTGGGTTATACTATAATTTTTTCAGGAAGATCTTGGTTCTCTATCCCTTCATGAGATATTGGTCTTGTACCTATAAGGTGTGATCTTCTTATCAACACTGATAGCATCAAAAGTGGCACATACCATGGTGATAGCCACCATATTCATCTTCATTCATATGTTTATATGAATAGCTGAAATTTCACCAGTTACATAAAATATGAAAAATAATATATTTAGTTAACAGCTAACTTTTATCTACTGGCTCTACTTCCCATCTGGGCTTATGCTTGCTCACACCAACATCAGTACCTTTCTTTCTAGACACTTAGTGCTTCAACTAAAGTTAACCATCTGTTCATAAAGAGAAAATTAAATTGCAGGACTAAATTTCCAGACCTGAACATGAAAGTTTTAATAGATGTCTCACCTGGTAGCTAATTTCACTTTAACAGACAATAAAATAGGAGTCTTCTTTCAGTATAATGGCGAGTTCTGGTTTAGATATCTCTTTTGACTGCAAGAAGTATGTTAAAAACTCAGTAACTAATTAGCAAAGAAACTCCTTAATTTTTTATCAATTATGGCTCTACCACTAAATTCATGTTTGTATGCATCATGCAATTCTTGCGGAAATAGATCTTATATAAAAACTTGCCTGATGAGTTTTAAGAATTTACAAAAATTATGTTTCTTGAAAAACATTTTCATTGGCAGCAGGCTTGCCAAAATATGAATCAAATCTTGGAGAAACATTTTATTGTGTCAACAGAGGAGATCCTTAATGGAGACAATAAACAAAAAGAACTGGCTATTGTCTCTGTTTTGATGAATAAATCTATACTGATTGACATCACTGGCCTGTTAGCCAAGGACCTCATTTGTATTAGCTGTTTTTATCCCTTTCCACATTTGGAAAATTGGTTAATTTGCTTCTTGTCAACTCCTTCACTACCATATCTCTAAGAAGTGAAGTAGATGAAATTTAAACCTATTAATATGGGTCTGTTATTGTCACTGATGAGACTTTATTTAAAAAACTAATAATACAGATAAAAGTTCTAGTAAAGCCAGAGTATCTCATAACAGATGATTCTAATAACAGCTGTAAAATATATATGTTTATATATAGAGAGATACAATCAACAATGACTTGAAGCAACTAGACAGCACCAAAAGTAGAAACTGGATGGATAAGACCCTTGAAAGAGGTAAACACTGTGAAAGTGAATGTCACTCAGTCATATCTGACTCTTTGCAATCCCATGGACTACAACACTGTGAGTGAGATCCAAATTAGAACAGCTTTGGCCTGAACAAAATCATTTTCTGTGTTCCATAGAGAGTAAAACTTATGCAGAAATCAGTAGCCTTATTTGGCTGAGGAGTTAGCCATCAGAGTTTTGGGCTGCCTACTAGCATGGCTGGAAATTGAGCAAGAAAACTGAGAAAAGGTGAAACCTAGGAGGCAGAGCCTTAAACTGAGATTCATGCCTAGTATAAGTTATTTATTTACCTGTTGATCTCCAGCAGCTAAAAGAGTGCCTAGCATGTGGTAAAACTGCCCAGGTTTTCTAATCGAGTCATTGAAAGTAGAATAATCCTGGTAAGATAGATCTAGTTCAATATTGGGTAACAAAACTTACTTTTGAGAAGCAGTAAAGTTTTAGGCACTGATTATAAGGTGCACGCTCAGTTGCTTCAGTTGTATCTGACTCTGCAATGCTTCAGACTATAACCCACCAGGTTCCTTAGTCCATGCTATTCTCCAGTCAGGAATACTGGAGTGGGTTGCATACCCTTCTCCAGGGGATCTTCCCGACCCAGGGGTTGAACCTGTGCCTCTGACTGTAAGGTAGAGGAAAAGAAAATATCAATCCGATCCCAACTACAGGTCCTCAGCCAAGAAAAAGTTAATGCCTTGGTCTCTGGCAGAATAGCCTAATTTGAATATATTGAACTTAAGTATTATTTCAGTGTATATGAAGATTGACAAATCATGGAAACAGACCTGAAAGAATAAGCAAATTTATAAGAACAAATGAAGGTATAAGGATGAGAAAGAAAAGAAAAAACAATCATAGTCTTGGCTTTGCGATCAAAAGTTTTATGTAAGCTGGGAGGACTTTGAAGAGACTGTTAAGAAAAACCCAAGATTCTTTGAGAAGAGTCCTAATGGACACCTAAAAAGACTTGAGAAAGCTGATGGTGAAATATTGAAAAAAAGCAAGAGAAATGTTTTAGTACTAGTAGGAAAGGGTGACTTGTTATGTGGAGGTAAAAAGACTGTCAACACTATTTCTGTAATAAGATAGGAAGAAGGAAGCCAACTCAATGAACTAGAGAGAGAGAATTCCCAGAAGAATATTAAAAGTGCAATCTGGCTTCATCTTTCTACCTATGAACAAAGCACAAGAGAAATGAACTAAAAAAAAAAAATGAATATAAAGATACTAGGAGCTTCTGAGTTTAAAAATAATACTGTTTCCAATTCTCAGTCACTTTATATGACAATCAATTCTCAAATTAAGAAATTATTTCAAAGCAAAGATCAAACCCAGGATTAGACTATAAAATTCTGTTCAGTTCAGTTCAGTTCAGTCGCTCAGTCATGTCCTACTCTTTGTGACCCCATGAATCGCAGCACGCCAGGCCTCCCTGTTCATCACATCTCCCAGAGTTCACTCAGACTCACATCCATCGAGTCCATGATGCCATCCAGCCATCTCATCCTTGGTCGTCCCCTTCTCCTCCTGCCCTCAATCCCTCCCAGCATCAGTCTTTTCCAATGAGTCAACTGTTCGCATGAGGTGGCCAAAGTACTGGAGTCTCAGCTTTAGCATCATTCCTTCCAAAGAAATCCCAGGGTTGATCTCCTCCAGAATGGACTGGTTGGATCTCCTTGCAGTCCAAGGGACTCTCAAGAGTCTTCTCCAACACCACAGTTCAAAAGCATCAATTCTTTTGCTCTCAGCTTTCTTCACAGTCCAACTTTCACATCCATACATGACCACAGGAAAAACCATAGGCTTGACTAGATGGATTTTGTCGGCAAAGTAATGTTAAGACATCAGAAATTTTGAAGACCATACCTCATAGAAACTTCCAGATATACAAATAAGACCTCTAAGAAGCTTCAATATTCAGCACAGCTCAGATTCTATTAAGAATGAAAATTTAAGAATCTTGAGAATGTTATCACACAGCAATTTCACAAGGAGGCTAAAGTATGAAAGACATATGAGTTTTTTTCTAATGGAGTGTTTTATAATTTGGTACAAAAGAAACACAGATTTTAAAATAACTATTCCAGTTTAGACTGAGTTGTACAGAGAGAATACAAAATGACATGAACACTTGGAACCTTAAAATTCCCTGAGAATAAGGCACTATAAGAAATTTACAATCCACCTGTCAATGCAGGAGACGAGGGTTCAAGTCCAGGACTGCGAAGATCTCCTGGAGAAGGAATACCCCAGTATTCTCACCTAGAGAATCCCATGGACAGAGGAGTCTGGCGGGCTACCATCCAAAAGGTCCAGGGAGTCGGACACAGTAGAGTGACTTGAGCACTCCATGCATTGTGGATCAAAGGTGGAATCAGCAACCTCTCTGCCCATTTAGTCAGGACACTTAGAAAATAGTAACCAGGAGACATTTTAGAATATTTGTTTAAGACATCTCTAGAAAACATCCCCATCAATTATGGTCAGAAACGAGTTATCAGGATCTCCAATTTGTGTTACTAATGAGTTCTTAAAGAGTATCATAGGAAAAACAATCACCATTGATTCTGTATTGTTCAAATTACAATGGGGTAGTAGATCTACATGGCTTTAGGAGAAATAGAATTTATATACAATTGAGTCCTTATCTGAAGGGCTTGTGTTAAATCCTTGAGGTCCTGCATAAAGTCAGGGCAAACACAGTAACTGAGCATCTGGGAAGGAGCAGCAGGTCTAAGGAGAGAAATCTTTTGAGTTTGAAATAGCTGGAAACCCTGGAATCTATTCTACTTGTCTGATTTATATAAATACACTACACTTCTAGAATCTTTTTCAGCTTCTGAGAGTTTTAAAGAAAATGGCAATAAATCAGGTATCATTTTTCTATGGGCAAAAAAAGTAAAGTATGATTATTTAGTCATTCAGAAACACTTATTTGGATTTGTTCTATCAATTAGAATGTATTTGAAGTAAAATACAACTTATTGTAGTGATTTGACATCTTGTTAAGGTTTCTTCAAAGTCAATGAAAAGACATTGGAGGAAATGTCTTCTTTGTTAGAGAATCATTGTGCTGAAAGTTTATACCATTCCTGATAAATCTAGATCTCTCAATCATTTTAACTCAGTATCAAAATGGTTTTGAAAAGCTAATCACTTTGTATATTCAATACTATAGCCTTAGAATACAGGAGATGGCAAAGTAGAATAGAGCTTTAAATAAAATGACATTTTTTGATCATTTAACAAATGCCTTCAAATAGTTACAACCATTCAGAAAATAGTATGAGAGGCACTGTGCTACGTACAAAGCAAAGAGTTTCTGTCCTCACTGGATTACATTCTAACGGTTATTTATCAAATAATCACAATAAACAAGAACAATTGTAAGAGTAGTAACAGCTTGAAAGAAAGAGACACGGCATCTCCTGAGGACATCAGCGATGATTTCCCCAAGAAAAAGATACAACTTAGGATATTAAAGACAAGCAGACATTAGAGATAAGCAAGGTGAGGTAGCCAGCAGAGATGGGTGAAAAAATCAAGCGTGCACTGTCTGGAACAGTCCTACAGCGAAAAGTAGCACTACATCTACTTTCGCTTTATTGACCACACTAAAGTTTTTGACTGTGTGGATCACAACAAACTGGAAATTCTTAAAGAGATGGGGATATCAGATCACTTTACCTGTCTCCTAAGAAAACTGTATGTGGGTCAAGAAGCAACAGTTAGAACTGGATATGGAACAACAGACTGGTTTCAAATTGGGAAACAAAGGAGTACATCAAGGTTGTATATGGTCACCCTGCTTGTTTAACTTATATGCAGAGTACATCATGAGAAACTCTGGGCTGGATGAAGCACAAGCTGGAATCAAGATTGCTGGGAGGAATATCAACAACCTCAGATATGCAGGTGACATCACCCTAAGGGCAGAATGTGAAGAGGAACTAAAGAGCCTCTTGACAAGAGTGAAATGGTACTCAGTCACTTAGTCCTGTCCAGGGGATTTTCTCAACCCAGGAATGAAATCCACATCTCCTGCAGCTCTTGTATTGGCAGGTGGATACTTTACTACTAAGCCACCTGAGAAGCCTGATCAGGGCAAAAGAGGAGAGTGAAAACCTGGCTTGAAACTCAACATTAAAAAAAAAAACTAAGGTCTTGGCTTCTGGTCCCACCATTTCATGGCAAATAAATGGGGGAAAATGGAAACATTGGCAGATTTTATTTCCTTGGGCAAATGTACTGATATGTGATTTAACTGGAAGGAATTTTTGCTTGGATACTAATTTCGTTCACTCATTCATCATCAAATTGTTAGGTAGTTAGAATAGGAAACAGGAGTCCAAAATGGCAGTGGCTAAAGATAAGGAAGGGAAAGAGCAGGAAAATAGAACAAAGGAAGGTCAAAGGAAGGTCCAAGGACTGGAGTGAGGATTTCAGGTAGAACAAACAGCACTCCTGGCTAGCCCAATTTGCATAGGGTAGGCCCAGGGGGAGGGAAAAACATATAAAAAGAGGAGCGAAAGGGCTCTTTCGCTCTCTCCCGCGCGCTGGCGCGCTCCTCCACTCTCTTCTCTTTGCGTCTCTGGGTTGGCATGCCCTCATGCTTCAAGGATGGATTCTCCTGCTATCTTCTAAATAAAATAGAGCTGTAACACTGATTTGTCTAAGAGCTATAACGCGATTTTCCAAGACCCGAGAGCTGTGACGCGCCGAGGGCTTTAATGTCCGTCGCTCAAATCTTTGTTGTGACAGGACAGAACCAAGGAGCATACACTCGCCTGACAAAACGTATCCATGAAATATTGAATAATGCTTCACAGCTTTATAACTGCATGATTGCATGCACTCTGATAATTCATATCCAGGTTCACATCCATGTGTCCTATTTCATTTTTTTTTCTACATATATACTGTTTCTCCAAATTAATTTAAAATTCTGGTTGCTACAGTAAAGATCAAGCAAAATATTTATTTTTATTCATCTCAGCAACTAGTATAGCCTCTTATACTACTTTGCACATACACAGTATTCTCTTTTTTTCTGTTTCATCCTTAAGTCGTTTATATGGTCCATCTTAGAGTCTTTTCCTTTTCTGCTATTCTTTATCCATTTGCTGCATTTTACCTTTTCATAGGACTTTTGAATTGGGACTCTCCCCAACTGAATTTATTTTATTGCATTTACTTATTGTATGTCATCCATATGGAACTATTATCTCCCACAATATTGTAATCTTAATGAAAGCAGGAACTTGGTTGATCTTACTACTACTACTACTACTAAGTCACTTCAGTCGTGTCCGACTCTGTGCGACCCCACAGACGGCATCCCATTGGACTCCACCATCCCTGGGATTCTCCAGGCAAGAACACTGGAGTGGGTTGCCATTTCCTTCTCCATGGTTGATCTTATTTATGAGCATATCCTGAAATCTCATTAAGTATTTGTTGAATGAATAAATGAATGAGTGAATGTAGTACTTTTCTCAGTAGTTACTTCAAGAATGAATGCTAATGCATATTTACATTCATATGTGTGCTAATGTACATTAAACCTGAAAGTTAAGAATATGAATTTCATGTATGTTTAGAAAATATTCCCACCCTTACTCCTCACCACCAAATGAGTGGAAGTTAAAGAGAAAGATGAACAACTGGACTGTCAAAGATGGCTTGGGTGCCTCAACTTTGCCTACAATTCCATCTTCTGTTTTGCAGGGCAATTCCTCCAATGTTAAATATAAAGAGATTTATAACAGTAAAAATGACCACAGACAGCAAATTGAGATATAATTTATCTGTGAAAGTCATCCGCTACCTCTATCCTTTTACCTGAAAACGTGTTTCATTGTCTTTGTTCTCTTTTACATTTCAACTGACCCTGTCTTTCCATATTATTTGGTTAACTATTTTTCTTTTTTACCTTTTAAAATTATAACTCTTTTTGATTGTGGCTTGCTGTCCCCTAAGGCTCCTCAAAGCTGGAAATTTGAGATATTTGAATATACCTGCTGTCCTCAAGCAGAGTAATTTACTAGTAAGAAGGCACCCAATAAATATGTATTCAATAAAAATGAATATATGTTGAATTAGCTTTCCCCAGCAAATAAAGCATTCTCATATTGGTTTATGAAACTGATTTTTTGGGGTAGAAGGAACTTTGCAAAGAATGACTCATCATATAAAGAGCTTTGTTTTAAAATCAGTCCTTTTGCCAAAAATATTATTCTTTCTTGTATATTTATTTTCAAATATGTTTGCTTTCAAGTATAATAACTACCAGAAGACTGAAAATGTGAATACAACTTATGGTTTTCTGAAATGTTTTGATGTTCACACTAATACACATTATTATGCTTTGCAGGGAAGTTAATATTCCTCAATAAACAACAAATCAACAGATTTTGCCCTTAATAATACATCTGTCCTCAAGCAACTCTGCTGCCCTAGTGATATTTTATGTATAAAAATGAAAACCAAATACTCCTTGAGAACTATTTTTACAGCTTGAACAAATGTAATTTTGATGTGTTAACACTCATAAAGACTGTTGACAGTTTTGCCTGCCCGGTTACACTTGCTTCTCATAGAAACAGCATCTGCTTTTCTGTGGAAATTACTTTTCCCTGTCTCTTTCAGTCCTAGTCTTCTGATTTAATATTAGGATAGTTGTGAGTTAATTTAGGCTTATCAATATCTTTTCTTGGTATATTTCTAAACAAATATGAAGGGCAGGTGTTTTTCCATCTATGGACCCAGTCTCAAGCACATGGAAGTGCCAGGCTGAATGACAAAGCTGAAACACAAAAGAAAGTATAAATGAGAGACTGAGAAAAGTCCTGGTAGCATTTGAATTTCTGGGTTTTACTCAAGTCCAGCTACTCTTTGCTCTTGTAATGGTTTGGTAATGCGAACCGTAGATTACTTTAGTAATCACTTGAGTTACTTTGAATTATACTTCTATTGTTGCAATCAAAGTGGAGCTAAGTCCTAGAGGACATTCACCTTGGATATTCTGGCTTTGGTTATAGCAAATACAATCAAAACTATGAATAGACCATTGGCTGAATATACTTATTGAGAATGCATTTCTGTAGCCAAGATTGAATAGCCAATATATATGACTGCAAAGTGAGACTTTGGGTCTTTTCTCTTTTACATCTACTTGGAATAAAAAGTCATAAAAACCAGAAGGAGATAAATTTTCATGGGGGGCAAAACTGGATTAAAGTTCATGGTAATGTGGCAAAAAGGAAAATTTTGTAGTATTTTTCTGGAGGTATATTTTAAAATAGGCATATAATCATGGCACCCCCCAAAATAGTACTGCAAATTAAGAAAAGCATTAGTTTGTCCTTATAAATTTTATACACATATTTCTCACTTGGTTTAAATGTCATGGCGTTTTAGATGATTTCCTCCTGTGGTATTTTGAGTGCGGAAGATAGCAAAGGTCATGACCACTTGTGGTCAATAAACAGTTCTGTTTCTCTCTCTCCCAGAGCAAGAAGATTCAGGCTGGTTATTAATTCAGGTGGCCTGGCTAAAATCCATCTTCAGTAATTACATTTCTGTCTACATAAAATTGATAATGTAGTTTCAGCAAGAGAACTTATTCATGGTTGTCATCAGTTTTAAAAAAGGACAGAGACACAAAATCAACAAACATGGTATTACGCTCTAAAAAGAACAAAGGTTTCATTTTCCTCCAATGGGAATGTTCTCCAAGTCTGAAATTATTGAGCAGATAACATTTACTACATGTCATCATCTCGTGAACTTTAAGTAACAAAAAAATCCCTCAGCCCTTTAAACATTCTGTTAAGTTATTTGTATGAAATTATCTTAGAAAGTCCACTTGAATCTCTCTCTTTTATCTACTTACCTTCCTGCTCCCAATTCCTGCTCAACTTTCACTTTGTCTCCAAAACCTTGAGGGTCCCACCTCCTACCACCTGCTAAGCTAAATTAGGTACTCTTTCCCTCTGTCCTGGGCCACCTAGATTAGGGTACTTATTGTCCTATCTCTGCTTCCTGTTGGACTGTTTAGTCATTGAGCCAGGAACCTCCGTGTCATTCTTCCTTGTGTGCCCTGACTTATGCTGTATTCAAGTGGGTAATACATGTTTTTTGAACACACGGATATATAAAATCAATATTTCCTACACATTTAAAATGGAAGCTAAAATAATACTCTCAAAGGAAAGATCTAGCATCCTAGATTTAAAAGGTGTGAATATTTGCATTCAGGAAGAAAAAATTATAACGGAGATGTATGGTACCCAGTGTCTTAAAGACGCTGTGGTCCTCTTTGTTAAGTGGTGAACCTGGGGTACAGGTTGCATCTGGAACACCATTTCAAGGATGTGGGCATGCTTTCTCCACATCCATGAAGCTGACTTCAACTCAGGAGGTGATGTATCTTCAGAGGAAAACTAATGCACAGAGTACTTAGGCCTGGTCACACGGATGGAGGCTCTTGTCCCATAAGAAGCAGAAAATCAGGTGGTTAATGAGGAAACAATATGAATGAGGTTAAGGTACCCAGCCTTAGGTTCTTGTTAACACCAGGAATGGACAGCGAAGCCTGGCATGCTGCAGTCCATAGGGTTGCAGAGAGTCAGACATGAGTGAACAACTGAACTGAACTGAACACCAGGAATGAGGATTCCTTAAGGTTTACAAAGGCTTCCCAGGTGGTGCTAATGGTAA
Source organism: Oreotragus oreotragus (assembly GCA_006410675.1). NCBI lineage: Eukaryota > Metazoa > Chordata > Mammalia > Artiodactyla > Bovidae > Oreotragus > Oreotragus oreotragus. Next base: position 434,845 of record SJYX01013195.1, read on the forward strand.
ATAACCAGTCTGCCAATGAAGGAAATGGAAGAGAAACAGGTTTGATTCCTGGGTTGGGAAGATTTCCAGGAGGAGGGCACAGCAACCCACTCCAGTGTTCTTGCCTGAAGAATCCCATGGAGAGAGGAGACCAGTGGGCTACAGTCCATAGGGTGGCAAAGAGTCGGACACAACTGAAGTGCCAGCATGCAGAATTTGGGCTTACAAAATAGCAGATATGCCATCTCATTGTCTATAGCAGTGCACCTAACCAGTCCGCTATTGATAGGCATTCGAGCTTATCCAGGATTTTTCTATTACTGCAGCAAGAAATTTCCTTATGCTTCATTTCAGATGTGTTTATGTTTGCTATAATTTCCTGGAGGAGAACCGCTGGGTCACAGAGTTAGAGAATTTGTAATTTTGACATTTATTCCTAAATCATCCTTCATATGGTTTGAACCTATTTATAGTCTCATCAATAATATACAGTGCCTTTTTTACACACATTTGTCAATTCATGTTGTTATCACTTTTTGACCTTGGCCAATCTGAGAAGTGAGAAAAATTTTGGTATTGTTTTTTAAATTACATTCCTCTTTATTGAGAGTGATATTTGCATTCTTTCATATATTTAAAAGCTAAATGCATTTTCTTTTTTACATGCTCTATATCTATCCTGTTTTTCCGTTGAATGTGTGATCGTTCTAGTAGTGACTTATAAGTACTCTCTATGTATTAGGGAAATAATACTTCATTGTGAGTGGCAAATATTTGTTCCCAGTTTATTGCTTTCTTTAACTCTACTGCTTTTTATTTAATTACATAAACTTTAAAAAAAGACTTTTAACAAATGTATAATCTTTTGTTTTCTGGCATTAGTTTTTTTATATCAGTTAGAAAAAACTTTCTCAATCAAAAATAATAAAAGCTTGTTTGGTTCAAATTCCAGTTTTTCCTCTAACTAGCTGTGTGATCTGGACAAATAATTTAATTGCTCTGTGTCTATTCGTTCTCTGTGAAATGGAGTAACAAAACCACCTAATTCTTAGGGTTTAGGGAGGATTAAATAAGATAATAGCTTTAATGTTTACATTAAATAGCATAATATAATAGCATAATAATTGTATATCATTATGCATATTATTAATAGCATAATAAGTATATGATACATATATATAACATATATTATACTAACAAGATAATAATAAGTTGCTTTGCTGTTGTTGAATAAAATGAGTACTGAACCAATTACCTTTTTCCCAAAGAACCCAATTTCCTTTTTTTTTTAAACTATTTCTTACACTGATAAATAGAGACATTATTAAGCCAGTCTTTCTACTTGGAAAATGAAACTCATCACTTCTCTCTTCAAAAATGTATTGAACACGAGCAAAGCCAAGTCTAAAATGAAACTTTGGGAGCTGACATAGGAAGTAAGCGTCACCTAACCGCTCACTCTGTTATTGTAAACAAGCATGCCTAGAGCCAAACTGCTGATGTATACTAAAACTCTCTGGATTTTGCTGAACATATCTATTTGTATGTGCAGCTGCTGTGTTGATTCTGAGTAGCTAGATTTATTTATGATTGCCATAGAAACAACATGAAGATGCATTTTCCATCAAACACACCTAACAACTCTGTGGTTGTCTGTATATTCAGTATATCCATGGTTACTCTAGGGATTCTTCACAATATGAATGTCCCTACCATTTCTTGGAGCCCACAAGTGTAAACTAGCACCTTGGTGATTTTATTTCTTTGCCAACACAGAAGGTATTTCCCATGGGTATATCCTTCTACTCTTGGAATAAGCTACAAATATCTACCTAAAATAAATGCAACAATTCAGAGTCCCTTATATTGTTATACTGTATGTGAGAAAATAATTTTTTTTCCAAATAAAGTTATACTATAAAGTGAAGATTTGGATATTTTACATATGTTGCATATGAAAACTTCAGTATTCAATTTTTGTTTTTAAATGTATTAAGTTTTTCACCAAATATCACAAAATCACATGGAATCATCACAATCAATAAGCTGGTGCAAAGCATCACCATCATCTTCCAGTACAATAACTCTATAGCACAAAGATTAAATTTTAGTCAGAAAAAAAGCTTTCTAAGTTAACTCATGGTTAAATTTTAATAGATTAATTTTACTGCAACTCTTGTTTAATGAGCAAGTCTTCATTGGTGCTCTACAAAGAGAGAGAATGTTAAAATGTAAAGCAGGGAGGGTCCTATTGTAGAGAACTTCTAAAAACAGAGTTTTAGAGTTTAGATCTTGGAAGGACTTGGAAAATGAAAGAGTCTTTCATTTGGAATAGACTTGATTAGTATCACATAACTTGCCAGGAACAAAATATGGTCAAAATTCAAGAACAATAAACTGATATTCATTTAACAAACATTTATTTAACAACTGATATAGGCCTAATGAACCTTGGGTCCCAAGAATATAAAGATACATAACACATAGTTTTTGTTCTGAAGAAATTCACAGTATTGTAAAGAAAAGCTCAGGAGTTTTATGGTCTCTGATCTCCTTTCTTCAGATTAATCCAAGTAGTTTATTTTCTAATTATCTAAACCAGATATAGATCTTGGATATAAGTAAATTAACAACAGCATAAAAACTAATAGTCTGTGAATTAATAGATACAGTTAAAAAGAAAAACTCACATTTGACTACACAGATTTTTGACATGACAAGGTATATCCAGGTTGGTTTTTGGTTTTTGTTTTGTGGGCACAGAAAGAAAAGAAGAGGATGAAGCATCTAGCAGAGTTTGAATTGCGGATGGAGAAACATATGATCCTAACCTGAAATGAAGCTAATACTCCCAGTAACAAGGAAGAAACAGAGGAGAAATTTAAATTATTTCGATCAGAGTTGAACTAGGAAAATGAATTCAATAAGCATGCATTCAACAATCATTTAACACCTAATATGTGCATTTAGCTCAGAAATATGGTGTAGTGGAAAGAACCAGTCAGTTAGATTTCATTTTACAATGAAATTAGATGTCATTTATAATGAATTGCCTTCACTATGTCGAGCACTTTGCTAGATGCTAGGAATATAAAGTTAAACAAGCTTTGCCCAGCTTTTATTCCAGGAACCTTATTAGAGACCACAGGCAAGAAAATAGGCAATTCCACAATGCAATATGTGCTAGAGGATAAGGGCTGTTTTCTCTGGGTCACAGAAGAAACCTTACTAAATCCAGAAGAATAGTGTAGAAAGCTCCAGAGGTAAGAGGACACATTATATACCTTAGAAATTAAAACTTTTTGTTGACTCTGTTGCTTTTGTTCAGTTGCTCAGTCATGTCCAACTCTTTGTGACCCCATGGACTGCAGCATGCCAGGCTTCCCTGGCCTTCATCATCTCCTGGAACTTGCTCAAAGTCATGTCCGTTGAGTCAGTGATGCCATCCAACCATCTCATCCTCTTTCGACCCATTCTCCATCTGCCTTCAGTCCTCCCCAGCATCAGGATCTTTTCCAATGAGTTGGCTCTTCACATCAGGTGGCTAAAGGACTGAAGTTTCAGCTTCACTATAGAGAAGGTAATGTGAGAGGAAGTCAGCCTTCCTGCCTGAGTCGCATCATTCAGGACTTTGTGAGCTCTGAAAAAGAATTGGGTTTGTATCAGGATCAGTGGAGAGCCATTTAAGAATTTCAGTCATAGGCGTGATAACAGTAGATGTCCTCTTTAGAGGGTGACTGGTTTTAGGGTGAACATCTTAAGAATATGAATAATAAATGCATAAAGACCAACCAAGGGCATTATAATAATCCTGGCAGAAAACCACAGTGATTTTACCATAAAAGGTTGTAGAGATGAAGAGTATTTGCCTGGATTACTGGCTAGTGTGATACCCATAGGGGCTTCCCAGGGGTGCTAGTGGTAAAGAACCCACCTGACAATGCTGGAGACATAAGAGATGCTTGTTTGATCCCTGGGTTGGAAAGATCCCCTGGAGGAGAGCATGGCAACATACTCCAGTGTTCTTACCTGGAGAATCCCATGGAAAGAGGAGGCTGGCAGGCTACAGTCCATGGGGTCACAGAGAGTTGGATGCAACTGAGTAACTAACACTTTCATTGTCTTTCACTTTCACACACGTGATACCCATTCCTGGGAAGAAAAGCAAAAACTCAGCTTTTCTGGAGCAGATACTCTTTTGAACAGATTGAATCTGAAGTGTTCTTGGTCTTCTGAATGTAGAGATCTAGAAAGACATGGGATGTACAGGGTGTATACAGGTTGAGAATTTGGGAGTAATCTTTTGGACTTCCCTGGTGGCTCAGAAGGAGGCCTGGGTTCAAGCCCTGGGTCAGAAAGATTCTCTGGTGAAGGAAATGGCACCCCACTCCAGTACTCTTCCCTGGAAAATCCCATGGATGGAGGAGAGTGGTCAGCTACAGTCCATGTGGTCACAAAGAGTTTGACATGACTGAGCAACTTCACTTTCACTTTCTATTTAAATGGCTACTGAAAAAAAAGATTACATGGGCACAGTGTATAGAATGGAGAGAAAGGAAAGAACCAAGGGCAGGAGGACATGAAGCTTATGTTCAGGATAACAAGAGAGGAAGAAGGTCTGAGTAGAAGAGCAAAGAATGATGACAAAAATGAGATGAAGAGTAGGAGCTGGAGAATCAAAGAATGTAGAGGACTATTTCATGTAATGTTACTCCCAGTGGACAAGCAAGTTACTAACAGCTGGAAGAGGGTGGGAATGAACAATAAGAGATATTTCTAAAAGATGATTATCCTTAAATACTCAAGAGAAAGATCCATTACAACAAAAAATCTGGAGGTACAAAAACAATGAGTGGTGGTGGCAGATTTGGCTATTGAGTGAACTAACTTACCAAAATAGATGGAGTAGTCAGGAACCAGAGCACAGGGAGTCCCATCTGAACAAGAGGAGTCATGCCACTTTCCTTGCAAAGGGGCCAAAGAAAAGGAAAGAAGGTAGAGAGGTTGAGGTGAAGGCAATTTGGTGATTGTAACTGGAAGATGTTGAGAGCATTCTAACCTGATATCTTCCTCTGTTCCTGTCAATTTTGGGCTCAGTCACTCAGTTGTGTCCGACTCTTCTGTGACCCATGGACTGTAGCCACCAGGCTCCTCTGTCCATGGGATTTTCCAGGCAAGAGAACTGGAGTGGGTAGCCACTTCCTCCACCAAGAGAGCTTCCCGACCCAGGGATGGAACTCTCATCTCTTGCATCTTCTGCATTGGCAGGCAGATTCTTTACCAGTACCACCTGGGAAACTCCCAGCCCTGGTCAATTAAGAGCCAAGATTATATGCTCTGAATGAAGTGAAGTCAGGAGTTGGAAAACGATGGGGGGATCTGAAGTTGTCACTTTGGGGAGCTGAGAGTGGCCTTGCTAGGAAAACATAGATGTATCACTGAGCATCTCTGAAAACCCAGCCAAAGCGGGAGACTAATCACATCCAGTGGCTCCAATGTACTGGGTAGTACATTGTAGGAGGGCCAAGAGGAGCTACTCCACATTCAAGGTCAGGAGGGGTGCCTGTGAAGAGATACCCCTCGTCCAAGGTAAGGAGCAGCAGCTGCGCTTTGCTGGAGCAGCCATGAAGAGATAACCCAAGGTAAGAGAAACCCAAGTAAGATGGTAGGTGTTGTGAGAGGGCATCAGAGGACAGACACACTAAAACCATAATCACAGAAAACTAGTCGATCTAATCACACTAGAACCACAGTCTTGTCTAACTCAATGAAACTAAGCCATGCTGTGTGGGGCCACCCAAGATGGGCAGGTCATGGTGGAGAAGGCTGACAGAATGTGGTCCACTGAAGAAGGGAATGGCAAACCACTTCAGTATTCTTGCCTTGAGAACCCCATGAACAGTATGAAAAGGCAAAATGTTAGGATATCAAAAAAGAATCTCCCCAGGTCGTTAGGTGTCCAATATGCTACTGGAAATCAGTGGAGAAATACTCCAGAAAGAATGAAGGGATGGAGCCAAAGCAAAAACAATACCTAGTTGTGGGTTTGACTGGTGATAGAAGCAGGTCCGATGCTATAAAGAGCAATATTGCATAGGAACCTGCAATATTAGGCCCATGAATCAAGGCAAATTGGAAGTGGTCAAACAGGAGATGGCAAGAGTGAACACTGACATTCTAGGAATCAGCGACGGGGAAGGCAATGGCACCCCACCCCAGTACTCTTGCCTGGAAAATCCAATGGACGGAGTAGCCTGGTGGGCTGCAGTCCATGGGGTTACTAACAGTCGGACAGACTAAGCGACTTCACTTTCACTTTTCTCTTTCATGCATTGGAGAAGGAAATGGCAACCCACTCCAGTGTTCTTGCCTGGAGAATCCCAGGGATGAGGGAGCCTGGTGGGCTGCCGTCTATGGGGTCACACAGAGTCGGACACGACTGAAGTGACTTAGCAGCAGCAGCAGCAGCAGGAATCACCGAACTAAAATGGACTGGAATGGGTGAATTTAACTCAGATGACCATTATATCTACTACTGCGGGCAGGAATCCCTCAGAAGAAATGGAGTAGCCATCACAGTCAATAAAAGAGTCTGAAATGCAGTACTTGGTTGCAGTCTCAAAAATGACAGAATGATCTCTGTTCGTTTCCAAGGCAAACCATTCAATATCACAGTAATCCAAGTCTATGCCCCAACCAGTAATGCTGAAGAAGCTGAAGTTGAATGGTTCTATGAAGACCTACAAGACCTTTTAGAACTAACACCCAAAAAAGATGTCCTTTTCATTATAGGGGACTGGAATGCAAAAGTAGGAAGTCAAGAAACACCTGGAGTAACAGGCAAATTTGGCCTTGGAANAGCAGCAGCAGCAGCAGGAGCAGCTACCTTAGAAAGATGCCTTGACTTGGAGTTTCTGTGTGATATGATTTTAATTTGAAACTCTTTTAATTTATTTCTCCCTTCCTTTATTCCTTTTGAATCCCTACTTTTTAAAATGCTAGAAACATTTCATGGTAATAGGTAACCTTTAACCTGGGAACAACGGCAATGAAGTGTTAACATTTTACAGATTAACGAGCATATTAAAAACTATAGCACTGGCATTGCCATCTTTGGGAAATGTTATAGGCTACTTAAACAAGATTTCCCCCAAGGTTCTACTTGTGAAATGTGGCTGAGTATCCTCAGAAAAGTTACTCAGGAGTTAAACTTCTTTATGTGTCAACTATTTTTAGAAGGATTTTCGCAGTATACTGTGCTCTTCTTGGTAGGATACTGCACCACTTAGTTTCAGTGTCTTCCCGTCATGGGCCTAAGTTGCTCTCTGTGCCCCGTGAGCTGCTGGCACGTGTTGTACAGTTTGTGTGCTGTATTGCCACAGGTCAGGTGGGCATTCATTCAACAGTGTTCATCTCTTTCCTTGATACATGGTTTTCCTGCTTTCTCTTATCTTCTTTAACTGGCCCGTATTGCTGCTTCTGATTTTGTTTTCTTATCTAGAGAAAAACTTCAAGATTTTGATGGGGAATTCAGTAAGAGGTCTTCTTAAATTGCCCACTCTCATTCTGATGCATTGGTGACAACTGGATGGGCTTAGCCAGGAATGGAGTCAATCAATGCAAAAGGGACTTTGCAAATATCACTTAAACAGGCTTGGCAGGCAGGGTTATTATTTTTGAGGTCAGAGAGCTCACAGTGCCGGATGGTAGCTTTAAATTTTTAACCCTAAGAAAGAAGCTCTGTGGGGAAGGGTGGTCCTGGCTGATAGGTAATTTTGCCCAGAAGAAAATCAGACGTCTGGCATAGCGATACGGTGGATCTTGCTTCTTATTGTGTATTTTGATAAAATTGTCAGCTCTTTAAGGTAAGGGTACAGTTTTTAGGCTTGCGCCTAGGAAGTGTCCTATCAATGTTTGTTAATTACGTCATGATGGGGTCACAAAGAGTCTGACACAACTAAGCGACTGAGCACACACACATTATATTGTGTTTTTCCAGTGGTCATATATGGATGTGAGAGTTGGACTGTGAAGAAGGCTGAGCGCCGAAGAATTGATTCTTTTGAACTGTGGTGTTGGAGAAGACTCTTGAGAGTCCCTTGTGCTGCAAGGAAGTCCAACCAGTCCATTCTAAAGGAGATCAGTCCTGGGTGTTCTTTGGAAGGAATGATGCTAAAGCTGAAACTCCAGTACTTGGGCCACCTCATGAGAAGAGTTGACTCATTGGAAAAGACTCTGATGCTGGGAGGGGTTGGGGGCAGGAGGAGAAGGGGATGACAGAGGATGAGATGGCTGGATGGCATCACCGACTCGATGGACGTGAGTCTGAG
>SJYX01013195.1:444731-455733 GCA_006410675.1 Oreotragus oreotragus
GGTTTTTCCTGTGGTCATGTATGGATGTGAGAGTTGGACTGTGAAGAAGGCTGAGTGCTGAAGAATTGATGCTTTTGAACTGTGGTGTTGGAGAAGACTCTTGAGAGTCCCTTGGACTGCAAGGAGATCCAACCAGTCCATTCTGAAGGAGATCAACCCTGGGATTTCTTTGGAAGGAATGATGCTAAAGCTGAAACTCCAGTACTTTGGTCACCTCATGCAAAGAGTTGACTCATTGGAAAAGACTCTGATGCTGGGAGGGATTGGGGGCAGGAGGAGAAGGGGATGACCGAGGATGAGATGGCTGGATGGCATCACCGACTTGATGGACGTGAGTCTGAGTGAACTCCGGGAGTTGGTGATGGACAGGGAGGCCTGGCGTGCTGCGATTCATGGGGTCGCAAAGAGTCAGACACAACTGAGCAACTGAACTGAACTGAGCTGATGTACTGGGTGAAGTGTTTTCCTTGGCAGTGTTTGGAAGGACAGAAACCTGGAATGAAGAAAGTTTGTTATTTTGTCAGACATGTACAATAAGGTAATTAGTGAAATAAACATCTTGAACTGAGTGTGTTTGAAGTTATAGACTGTTGAACCTAAGTTCTTTACAGAGAGGGAAGTGAACCCAAGAAGACACCGATAATTTTAGGGGGGGAAGTAGGAGTTAAAGAGCCTGTGAGGGGAAAAAATATGTACAGAGACTTAATGAACAGTAGGAAAGCTATGGGCTCTGTTGATTTAAAAAAACACCCAATCATAACTGTGTAAATAGTGCCATGTTTCATCTTTAAGAATATGTGATTCTGTGTGTGTGTGTGTGTGTGTGTGTGTGTTAGTTGCTCAGTTGTGTCCAACTCTTTGTGACCCCATGGACTGCAACTCGGCAGGCTCCTCTGTCCATTGAATTCTTCAGGCAAGAATACTGGAGTGGGTGGTTGTTCTCTTCTCCAATATATGACTTTATATTCAAAGATATTATAGAACTTGTCATTGAAGTGAGATATATGATTAGATCAGAAGTATCAATAAATGCATTTAAATAGAGAAATTTATTTACTCATTAGCTCTAGGAAGATGAGAAGTTCAGATTCAAATTTTATTTTATGTAATCAGCTTTAAAATGTTGATGTCTTCTGTTACATTACACACTCTCAATATTCCCTTTAAAAGTGTTCCCCAAGTTCTTAAATTGTCATCTTTTACTAAAACAGCATTCTTCACAGGGCTGTTACTGCACGGAATAGGAGTTTTGATTCTGATGAAAAAGAAAGCTTTATTGACTCTCATTTTCCAACCTGTAGACTATTTAATGATTATGAAGAGAGATCAAAGGACTTAAGAGTTTTGGTGCCTTGCTTGCACTTAACCAGTGTGATAACACCTAACCAAATGTTTTTACTGTTTGTTTGGTTTTTATCTCAGAAAATCCAGTTCGTTTGTAATGATATTTTGTATGGTGGAAGATTGCTATTGCTACTGACATCTATCAACATCTGGTTATCTGACATCAATAAAAAAGGGATCAGAAAATTACATGGATAAAAATTTATGTATTCATTTTACCATTGGTGGGCATTTGTGTTTTAAGCAAGGGGCTACGACCTACAGTGTGGCTGCAAACATTATTTCATATGTTCCCATTATGCACATTAGCAAGTTATTTCCTAGTGTAAATATCTCGTAGGGGTCATACTCCATCACAGAGATGAACATGACTGGTGTTTTAGTTAATGCTAAAGAGGTTTCCAAAATGATTGCACAAATTATACTCTCTCCAACAGTGTATGAGGTCTACCATTGCTCCACAGTCTTGGGAATCCAGGCTTTTAATTTAGGACATGAATCTGAATTTCCTTCCTCTCAGAGCCAAAGATTTTGTTTCCTGCGGAGATGAACAGGTAGCCCCAGCAAGCCAGGGAGCTTAATGTACAGTTCTTCCTAATTCAGGTCCTTAGCCATTGAGTTACAATGATGATGGAGCTCATTTTATGTGCTTGGTTGGGCAGAGATGCAAATTTGCAGCCCCACCCAGCTGTTGCACACAGCATCCAACTCCACCTGACCGGGAAGCCTGACCAGAGTATCTCGGCAACCATGCAGCCCAGCCTACTGCCAAATTAGAGTATCAAGCCTATAGGAAAAAGACAGAACTTTTATTTAAAACAATAATGCCTTAAAACTTCTTGAACTTGGGAAGAAAAATAGATATCCAAATTCATGAAGCTTAAAAAGTGAAAGTGAAAGTTGCTCAGTAATGTCCAACTCTTTGTGACCCCATGGACCATAGCGTGCCAGGCTCCTCTGTCCATCAAATTCAACAGGCCAGAATGCTGGAGTGGGTAGCCAGTTTCCTTCTCCAGGGGATCTTCCCAACCTAGAGAATGAACCCAGGTCTCCCACATTGCAGGCGGATTCTTTACCATCTGAACCACCAGGGAAGCCCAAAGAGCTTCAAACTGGTTGAACTGGAAAAGTGCTACACCAGGATACATTGTAATTAAACTGTCAAAAGTCAAAGACAAAGAGAGAATTTTGAAAGCATAAAGAGACAAGTGACTTGTCACATACAGGAAAACCCCCAAAGGAATATTGGCAGATTTCTCAATAGACACTTCACAGGCCAGGTGAGTGGGGTAATATATTCAAAATATTGAAAGAAAAATATTCAGTTAAGAATATTCTACATGTCAAAGCTGTCTTTCAGAAATAAAAGAGAGATAAATACTTTTGTAAACAACCAAAACCTGAGAAAGTTCAACATCACTAGATAGACCTGCTAAGACATTCTTCAAATGGAAATAACATTATAAAAGTGTATGAATGCATGTGTGAAATTCATTGGTCATAGTAAACATGTAAGTCAGATTCTCTGAATTTATAATAGTAATGCATAATTCACTAGTCTATAATATATAACTCTAGTTTAAACTTAAAAATATTTAAAAACATAACTGCAATAATTGGTTACTGTATATAGCCATGTATACACATGTATTGTATATAATGCATGTATATAATAACCATGTATTGTATATAACATTTATATAACCACAAAATATGTAAACTGTAACATCGATAACCTAGAATATAAAGGAGGTAAAGACCAAAGTATACAGTTTAAATGTGCTATTAAAGTCAAGATGCCATCAGGTTAACAGTTTAAATGTGCTATTAAAGTCAAGATGCCATCAGGTTAAAATATAATGTTATAAATAAGGTAGTTTATGTAAATGTCATGGTAACTACAAAAAAAAAACTTGCAAGACCACACAAAAGATTATGATAAAGGAATCACAAAATACTGCTATATTAAATGATCCAATCACCAAAGAAGATAATGAGATAAGCAAGGTGGGAAAAAAGTTCTATAAAACAGTCAGGAAACAATTAGCAGAACAGCAAGTCCATACCTATCAAGAAGTCAACATAAATGGATTAAATTATCCAATGAAAAGATAGAATGGCTGAATGGATAAAAGAGATTCAACCATATGCTGTCTGCAAGAATATTGTGGTACATACTCAATAAATATTTATTGAATGAATAAATAAGAAAATAAATATAATAAATGTTAATCAATATTTGATCAATAAAGAAGTGAATAAGTGAATTCCCCTCATAGTTTCAAACAGGGAAAGGAGTACGTGAAGGCTGTATATTGTCACCCTGCTTATTTAATTTATATGCAGAGTATGTCATGAAAAACACTGGGCTGGATGAAGCACAAGCTGGAATCAAGATGGCTGGGAGACATATCAGTAACCTCGGATATGCAGATGACACCACCCTTATGGCAGAAAGTGAAGAAGAACTAAAGAGCCTCTTGATGAAAGTGAAAGAGGAGAGTGAAAAAGTTGGCTTAAAGCTCAACATTCAGAAAACTAAGATCATGGCATCTGGTCCCATTACTTCATGGCAAATAATAGATGGGGAAACAGTGGACAGTGGGAGACTTTAGTTTCTTGGACTCCAAAATCACTGCAGATGGTGATTGCAGCCATGAAATTAAAAGATGCTTGCTCCTTGAAAGAAAAATTATGACCAACATAGACAGCATATTAAAAAGCAGAGACATTACCCTGTCAGCAAAGGTCCAGATGTCTAGTCAAGGCTATTGTTTTTTCTGTAGTCATGTATGGATGTGAGTGTTGGACTAAAAAGAAAGCTGAGTGCCAAAGAATTGATGCTTTTGAATTGTGGTGTTGGAGAAGACTCTTGAGAGTCCCTTGGATGGCAAGGAGATCCAACCAGTCCATCCTAAAGGAAATCCGTCCTGAATATTCAATGGCAAATAATAGATGGGGAAACAGTGGACAGTGGGAGACTTTAGTTTCTTGGACTCCAAAATCACTGCAGATGGTGATTGCAGCCATGAAATTAAAAGATGCTTGCTCCTTGAAAGAAAAATTATGACCAACATAGACAGCATATTAAAAAGCAGAGACATTACCTTGCCAGCAAAGGTCCAGATGTCTAGTCAAGGCTATTGTTTTTTCTGTAGTCATGTATGGATGTGAGTGTTGGACTAAAAAGAAAGCTGAGTGCCAAAGAATTGATGCTTTTGAATTGTGGTGTTGGAGAAGACTCTTGAGAGTCCCTTGGATGGCAAGGAGATCCAACCAGTCCATCCTAAAGGAAATCCGTCCTGAATATTCATTAGAAGGACTGATGTTGAAGCTGAAACTCCAATACTTAGGCCACTTGATGTAAAGAACTGAGTAATCTGAAAAGACCCTGATGCTGGGAAAGATTGAAGGTGGGAGGAGAGGGTATGACAGACGATGAGATGGTTGAATGGCATCACTGCAATGAACAAGAGTTTGAGTAAACTCTGGGAGTTGGTGATAGGCAGAGAGGCCTGGTGTGCTGCAGTCCATGAGGCCGCAGAGTCAGACATGACTGAGTGACTGAACTGAACTTGTAGTTCAATAACTAACTCATACTACTTCCTCTATAAAGCTTCTCAAGAGTCTGCTATTTAAAATAATCTCTTTCTGTATTATTCTTTGTCACTAATTTTTTCTTCGGGATATGTTTTAGTCAGTACTATTTTTTTTACAATATCTGTCACTTGCTTTACAAAATAGTCAACATGTAGTTATGAATTTGATTATGTTAAAACTTAAACTTATTGTATCTCCCAAAATGAGCTTAAAATTTAAGTTAAATGGTAATGTAGTTCTAACATTTACAGATAAGGCTAAAGATAATATAGGGTAAAAGTATTCTCATGCTGCATTGAATGAGATGAGAATGAGTGTCCCCACTAGCAGACGGGGCACCTTTTGTCCTGGGAGGCTCATCCTCCTGAGTCATATCTTTACGCCTTTCATACTGTTTATGGGATTCTGTCAGCAAGAACACAGGAGTGGTTTGCCATCCTCGTCTCCAATAGACCACATTTTGTCAGAATTCTTCACTATGGAAAATCCGTCTTGGGTGGCTCTGCATGGCATGGCTTATAGCTTCATGGAGCTATGCAAGATTGAAGCTATAGCTTCATTGTTGCCATGACAAGGTTGGGGTCCATGAAGGGGAAGCTATGACAAGCTTAGACAGCATATTAAAGAGCAAAAGCATCGCTTTGCTGACAAAGCTCCCTATTGCTCTTCTCTTGAGTGAGTGAGTGAAGTCGCTCAGTCGTGTCTGACTCTTTGCGACCCCATGGACTGTAGCCTACCAGGCTCCTCCCTCCATGGGATTCTCCAGGCAAGAGTACTGGAGTGGGTTGCCATTTCCTTCTCCAGGGGATCTTCCCAACCCAGGGATCGAACCCGGGTCTCCAGCATTCCAGGCAGATGCTTTAACCTCATCTCTTAGTCATGTCCAAATTTTTGCAACCCCATGGGCATGCCAAACTTCCCTGTTGTTCACCATTTCCCAGAGTTTGCTCAAATTAATGTCCATTGAGTCACTGATGCCATCCAACCATCTTGTCCTCTGTCATCCCCTTCTCCTCTTGCTTTCAATCTTTCCCAGCATCAGGGTCTTTGCATCAGCTGGTCAAAGTATTGGAGCTTCAGCTTCAGCATCAATCCTTCTCATGAATATTCAGGGTTAATTTTCTTTAGGACTGACTGATTTGATCTCCTTGAAGTCCAAGGGACTCTCAGGAGTCTTCTCCAACACCGCAGTTCAAAGGCAGCAATTCTTTGGTGCTCAGCCTTCTTTATGGTCCAACTCTCACATCCATACATGACTACTGGAAAAACCTTGGCTTTGACTATATTAACCTTCATCAGCAAAGTGATGTTGTCTCTGCTTTTTAATATGCTATCTAGGTTGGTCATAACCTTCTTTTCTTTCAAAGAACAAGCCTCTTTTTCATTTCATGGTTGTAGTCACCTGCAATGATTTTGGAGCTGTTGTCATCTGCAGTGATTTTGGAGCCCCCCAAAATAAAGTCTGTCAACTGTTTCCATTGTTTCCCCATCTATTTGCCATGAAGTGATGGGACTGGATGCCATGATCTTAGTATTTTAAATGTTGAGTTTTAACCAGCTTTTTCACTCTCCTCTTCACTTTCATCAGGAGACACTTTGTTTTCTGCCATAAAGGTGGTATCATCTGCATATATAAGGGTACTGGTATTTCTCATGGCAATCTTGATTCTATCTTGTGCTTCATCTAGCCTGGCATTTCACATGATGTACTCTGCATATAATTTAAATAAGCAGGGTGACAATATACAGCCTTGACATACTCCTTTCCTGATTTGGAACCAATCTGTTGTTTCATGTCCAGTTGTAAGTGTTGCTTCTTGACCTGCATACAGATTTCTCAGGAGTCATGTAAGACAGTCTGCTATTCCCATCTCTTGAATTTTCCACAGTTTGTTGTGATTCACACAGTCAAAGGCTTTGGTGTAATCAATGAAGCAGACTTTTTTTTTCTGCAATTCTCTTGCTTTTTGATAATCCAATGGATTTTGGCAATTTGACCTCTGGTTTTCTTCACTTTCTAAATCCTGCTTGAACATCTGGAAGTTCATGGTTCACATACTGTTGAAGCCTGGCTTGGAGAATTTTGAGCCTTACTGTGCTAGCATGTAAGATTAGTGCAATTGCACTGTAGTTTAATCATTCTTTGGCATTGCTTTTCTTTGGGATTGGAATGAAAACTCACCTTTTCCAGTCCTGTGGCCACTGCTGAGTTTTCCAAATGTCCTGGCACATTAAGTGCAACACTTTCACAGCATCATCTTTTAGGATTTGAAATAACTTTACTGAAATTATTAATTCTATCACCTCCACTTGCTTTGTTCATAGTGATGCTTTCTAAGGACCACTTTACTTTGCATTCCAGGATGTCTGGCTCTAGGTGGGTGATCATACCAACATGGTTATCTGGGTCATGAAGATCCTTTTGTATAGTTCTTCTGTGTATTCTAGCCACCTTTTCTTAATATCTTCTGTTTCTGCTAGGTCCATCCCATTTCTGTCCTTTATTGTGCCCATCTTTGCATGAAATACTCCCTTTGTGTCTCTAATTTTCTTGAAGAGATCTCTAGTCTTTCCCATTCTGTCATTTTCCTCTATTCCTTTGCATTGATCATGAGGTAGGCTTTCTTATCTTTCCTTGCTATTCTTTGGGACTCTGCATTTAAATGGATATATCTTCCTTTTCTCCTTTGCCTTTTGTGTCTCTTCTTTCCACAGTTATTTGTAAGGCCTTCCCAGACAACCATGTTGCTTTTTGCATTTCTTTTTTGGGGATAGTCTTGATGACTGCTTCCTGTACAATGTCACAAACCTCCATCCATGGTTCTTCAGACACTCTGTCTATCAAAGCTAATCCCTTGAATCTATTTGTCACTTCTACTGTATAATCTAAGGGATTTGATTTAGGTCATACCTGAATAGTCTAGTGGTTTCCCCCACTTTCTTCAATTCAAGTCTGAATTTGGCAATAATGAGTTCATGATCTGAGCCACAGTCAATTCCGCTCTTGTTTTTGCTGACCATATAGAGCTTTTCCATCTTTGGCTGCAAATAATATAATCAATCTGAATTAGGTATTGACCATCTGGTGATATCCATGTGCAGAGTTTTCTCTTGTGTTGCTGGAGGAGGTTGTTTGCTATGACCAGTGTGTTCTCTTGCAAAACTCTGTTAGCCTTTGACCTGCTTCACTTTGACCTCCAAGGCCAAATTTACCTGTTACTCCAGGTATTTCTTGACTTCCTACTTTTGCATTCTAGTCCCCTATAATGAAAAGGACGTCTTTTTTGATTGTTAGTTCTAGAAGGTCTTGTAGACCTTCATAGAACCATTCATCTTCAATGTCTTCGGCATTACCAGTTGGGGCATAGACTTGCATGACTGTGATATTGACTGGTTTACCTTGGAAACAAACAGAGATCATTCTGTCAGTTTTGAGTTTGCACCCAAGTACTGCATTTTGGACTCTTTTGTTGACTGCCCAGCATTTCCCATGATGTGCTCTGCATATAAGTTAAATAAGCAGGTTAACACTATACAGCCTTGATCTACTCCTTTCCCAATTTGGAACCAGTTTGTTGTTCCATGTCCAAATCTAACTGTAGCTTCTTGACCTGCATACAGGCTTCTCAGGAGGCTGGTGAGGTGGTATAGTATACCTATCATGTTAAGAGTTTTCCACTATTTGTTGTTATTCAAACAGTCAAAGGCTTTAGTGTAGTCAGGGAAGCAGAAGATGTTTTTCTGGAATTCTCTTGTTTTTTTCTATGATCCAACAGGTGTTGGCAATTTGATCTCTGGTTCCTCTGCCTTTTTTAAGTCTAGCTTGTACATCTGGAAGTTCTTGGTTCATGTACTATTGAAGCCTAGCTTGAAGAATTGTTAGCATTACTTCACTAGCATGTGAGATGAGTGCAATTGTGGGGTAGTTTGAAAATTCTTTGGCATTTCCCTTCATTGGGATTAGAATAAAAATTGACCTTGTCCAGTCCTGTGGCCCCTGCTAAGTTTTCCAAATTTGCTTGCATATTGAGTGCAGTACTTTAGCAGCAGCATCTTTTAGGTTTTCTAATTTTAGTGCTGGAGAAGACTCGTGAGTCTCTTGGATTGCAAGGAAATCAAATAAGTCAGTCCTAAAAGAAACACAAGCTGGAATCAAGATTGCCAGGAGAAATATCAATAACCTCAGATATGCAGATGACACCACCCTTAGGGCAGAATGTGACGAGGAACTAAAAAGCCTCTTGATGAAAATGAAAGAGGAGAGCGGAAAAGTTGGCTTAAAGCTCAACATTCAGAAAATGAAGATCATGGCATCCGGTCCCATCATTTCATGGGAAATAGATGGGGAAACAGTGGAAACAGTGTCAGACTTTATTTTTTTCTTTGGCTCCAAAATTACTGCAGATGGTGACTTCAGACATGAAATTAAAGGACGCTTCCTCCTTGGAAGAAAAGTTATGACCAACTTAGATAGTATATTCAAAAGCAGAGATATTACTTTGCCGACTAAGGTCTGTCTACTTTTTCCTGTGGTCATGTATGGATGTGAGAGTTGGACTGTGAAGAAGGCTGAGAGCCAAAGAATTGATGTTTTTAAACTGTGGTGTTGGAGAAGACTCTTGAGAGTCCCTTGGACTGCAAGGAGATCCAACCAGTCCATTCTGAAGATCAACCCTGGGATTTCTTTGGAAGGAATGATCCTAAAGCTGAAACTCCAATACTTTGGCCACCTCATGCGAAGAGTTGACTCATTGGAAAAGACTCTGATGCTGGGAGGGATTGGGGGCAGGAGAAGGGGACGACCGAGGATGAGATGGCTGGGTGGTATCATGGACTCGATGGACATGAGTCATTGAACTCCAGGAGATGATGAACAGGGAGGCCTGGCGTGCTACAATTCATGGGGTCACAAAGAGTCAGATATGACTGAGTGACTGAACTGAACTGAAAAGAAATCAACTCTGAACATTCATCGAAAGGACTGTTGCCTAATCTGAAGCTCCATCAATTTGGCCACCAGATGAGAAGAGCCAAATCATTGGAAATGACTCCAATGCCTGGAAAGATTGAAGGCAGAAGGAGAAGTGGGTGGCAGAGGATGAGACGGTTAGATAGTATCACCAGCTCAATGGACATGAATTCGATCCAACTCCAGACAATAGTGAAGGAAAGGGAAGCCTGGTGCACTGCAGTTCATGGGGTCACACAGAGTTGGATAAGATGTAACAGCTGAACAATAACACAACAACACATTTTAAGAAAAATAGAAACATTAAAAAGATGTTTACCTTGTTATATAATGTGATATTCTTGTATTCCTGAACATGATTGATGATACTTAAACAGCTTCATTGTCTTATTTCAGAGAACATGCAGAACTCTCAAAAACTTTGACTGATAAAGCCATGGGGATATAAAAGCATAGGTCTTTTTAGAACCAAATGATTATGTGAAAATTTACTCAAATTTAACCTATCCTAGTTTCCTGAATGACTTGTCTCATGGAATTTTGGGAAGAATAATATAAATTAATGCATGGATATAAAAATTCTTGTAACCACTAAGGTACTGTGTTGAAGTATTAATAAAATGGTGAGATTAAAAATAAGCATATGTTTTGTATCTTCAAAATGTGTTTATGATAGTTCAGATGCAGCTTTAAGAATAGGGCTCATTATAATACCAATATCTAAGCCATGAAATTAAAAGACGCTTACTCCTTGGAAGAAAAGTTATGACCAACCTAGATAGCATATTCAAAAGCAGACACATTACTTTGCCGACTAAGGTCCGTCTAGTCAAGGCTATGGTTTTTCCTGTGGTCATGTATGGATGTGAGAGTTGGACTGTGAAGAAGGCTGAGTGCTGAAGAATTGATGCTTTTGAACTGTGGTGTTGGAGAAGACTCTTGAGAGTCCCTTGGACTGCAAGGAGATCCAACCAGTCCATTCTGAAGGAGATCAGTCCTGGGATTTCTTTGGAAGGAATGATGTTAAAGCTGAAACTCCAGTACTTTGGCCACCTCATGCGAAGAGTTGACTCATTGGAAAAGACTCTG
>SJYX01013195.1:462697-473082 GCA_006410675.1 Oreotragus oreotragus
TTAGTCTTGAGGCACAGTGGTGGTGGTGGTTTACTCACTAATTCATGTTCGATCCTTATGACTCCATGCAGCCCGCCAGGCTCCTTTCTCCACAGGAATTTCTTGGCAAGAATACTGGAGTGTGTTGCTATTTCTTACCCCAGGGGATATTCCTGACCCAGGTATCAAACCCAGGTTTCCTGCATTGTCCGGTGGATTATTTACTGACTGAGCCACTGGGGAAGCCCTGAGACACAACATACGATGCTGAAAATAAAATATTTCACTATATAACCTATATTTTCAAATTTTCAAATTTACAGAACAGAGCTTTTGCAATGTGTGAACAATCTGGTAGGTACTATATTATAAACTTAGAACTCAGATAATATTTAACTGCTTAACAAGCTTTTAGGGCTTCCCTGGTGGCTCAGATGGTAAAGAATCTGCATGCACTTCAGGAGACCTGGAGCTGATCCCTGAGTCATGAAGATCTCCTGGAGAAAGGAATGGCTACCCACCCCAGTATTCTTGCCTGGAGATTTCCATGAACAGAGGAGCCTGGTAGGCTACAGTCCATGGAATCTCAAAGAGTCAGACACGACTAAGCAAGTAACACTAACAGGCTTTTATCAACAGGAAATCACCTTACCTAGATGATTGATTTAACAGATATTAATGATGGGTTAGGGTGACCTCATGTGTTTCTTTAATTTATACACTAAGAAACATGTAATATCACGTTGGCTCCTTCTTGCCACAACAGATAAACCAGATTCTAATCAGAATCAGACAAATCCAAACAGTAAAATAAGTGATCTGGTCTTCAAAAATGTCAATGTCATGAAAGACTTCACGTTTGGGAGTTCATGTACACCCATGACGGATTCATGTCAATGTATGCCAAAACCAATACAGTACTGTAAAGTAAAATAAAAAAAATTTTAATTTAATTTAATTTAATTTAAAAAATATATGAATATCTACTAGATGCAAGAGTACTAAAGAAACCAATAACTAAAGCAGTCTTGATCCTTGACTGGATCCTAAAGTGGAAGCAAAAAAAATAACTATAAGATACGTTACGAGAAGAAACAAATATTTCAGTACAGACTGTAAATTAGATAATAGATTTGTATCAATTTAAATTTCATGAGTATGAAAATTGCATTATGGTAATTTGAGATAATGGGGGGAGGAGACACACAATAAAGGACTTGATGTGAATTTTCATAGCTTAAACTTTTTCTAAATGTCAGAGAAAAAATATATACACTTATTAATATATATATATAAACACTAGTGTATATGTATGTATATACATTATATATATATGTATGTGTCTTATGTATATGTATGTCTGCATAAGTATATGTCGAGAGAGAGAGGAGGAAGGAAAGAAGGAAAGGGGACAAAAGGAAGAAAATGTGACAAATTATTAAGAATTGATGATCTTAGGTGAAAGGTATATGTATATTTATTGTACATATCTTCCAACTTTAATGTAAGTTGAAATTTTTTAAAAATTGAGGGCAAAAAGAATTCTTTTCTGGTTTACCTAATTCATACATTTGACAAGCCTTTGTTAGTTATCAAGCATCATACTTGATCATGAGATCATGACCTGAGCTTCAAGAAGGGGGAGAGGATGGAAAGAGAAGTGTAGCTGTGTAACTGTTAGCCCAGGTTCACATCCTAGGTGAGCGCTGACCAACTGAAAAGTTGCTGTCAGTCGTTTCATCTTCCTGGCCATCAGATTGCTCATCTCTAATGGGATGGAGTTGGACCACGTTGAGTTCAGAAGTCAGATATAATTCAGATTCAATGATTCTCAAAGGCAGACTGACAAGAAAGAGATAATCCTATAAAGTGCATGTAAGTAATCAACAAGCCATGTAAGATACTGGAAAATGCTACAACCCAGGCAAGGGGCAGAACTCTTTGGTGGTTCATCAGCCAGAAAACTGTGAATTTCTGTTCTCCATTATGAGTCCTCAAAGAAAAGCAAACCCCAAACTTGGAGCATCACCAACCTCATGACATGATTGCTACTAGCATCTGGTAGAGTACCAGGTGCTGATAGAACTTCTGAAGAGAAACTAACAAATTATTTAATGAGTGATGTATTCAACCACCCACATTTGGAAAGAGGAATACATTTTATAGGCTTAGAAAGCACATCCGTTATACATTTGCACAAACAAAAGATGAATTGCGCTACTGTGAAAGGCATTGAGGCTTTTCTAAGATCCATTGTGGGAAAGATGTTTTAACATAGAATGAATTATGTTCCACAGATTACACATATAAATCTTTGGCTGAGGACTCAATTGAATAGTATGGTAATTTCTTTATTATATTCATTTCTTTCTGTTTATCGAATTCACTATTGGGAAACTTGAAAAGACTGGTTGTTTTAAAACATTCTGACATGCTGTAAGTACCATAAGGCAATATGGATATGAGATCTAGAAAAAGGGGAGATGCTAATTTACTTAAGATCATCAAAAAAAGTAATTCTAATACTGTTCTTTCCAAATGAAGGGAGTCTCAATGCACTTGGTCAAGTCCAACCTTCTTTCCTAGGAATCAAGAATCTGCCAGTCTAGTCTTATGCTTGATAAGTCAGTCTAGTCTGATACTTAATACTATATGTAAAGCACATACATTACACATCTTACCCAATTTTATATACCTGACACTCTGAATTCGTTCTACTTTTAAGATTTCCAGGACAAATCTTATTCTTTTCTCTTTCATATTTGTGACTTTGCAGAATGCCCTTATCCTCATCTTCAGCTCATGTAATTATACTATCTCCATGCAACTTTCCCCTAGGAGGCAGTGTAGTGCAGTATTTAAGAGGATCTTTAAAGTAAGAAAAATCTGAGTATGTGAGCTTTCCAGTTGTAAGAGTTTGTTATGTAATCCCACTAGGTTTCAGATTCTTCATTAAATAAAAAAAAAAAACTGGCACAGAAGTAGTACTTATGGAAAAAAATTATTAATATTAAATGAAATAATGGGCTGGCAATGTTTAGCAAAAAAAATTATTTTTCCTTGCTCTTTCTTCACAATTCTTCTCCTACTGCTTAGATTCCATAATATTTTATTTGCCCTCTTCTGCACTTACCACTTTCTGCCTGTCTTCCAATAATCTGTGAACTCTACCCCCATTATTAGATTGTAAATTTCTTAAGAACACAAACAGCATGTTTTCCATCTTTGTTTTTCTACAGAGAACTACAGCAACAACAAAAACAGTGGTTTATATGACACAGGTGCTTTAACAAATTTTTGTTTACATGACTTGAAGTATTGACATTTTAATAGGAATATTTTATTTTCTCTCTTAATATGAATGCTAAATCTACTAAATCTATTATGTTAACATTGAATATTCTAAAGAGAATATTCAAGTTGCAGTAAACTGACATAAGAGCAAAGTATTTACTGAAATTATTTAAATGTTTCTATATGCCCTTGATATTGTATGTTTAGTTCACATTACAGCAAATTACAACAGTTTGTGATTCTGTGGCCCATAATTGGATTCATCTTATGTCTTAAGAGCTATCTTTAAATGTCCTCGCAGACATCCTTCCTTTCATCCGTTTACCATATATTTTGTCAAAATACAGGGAAAAAAGTGCTTATTGGGAAAGGCCAGCCCGCCCATCATTTGCAGATTCCTCTGATTCATCTTTAAGAGCGTCTGATCAGCTGGATTGATTTTTATGTAGCCTCCTGAGTAGTCTGTGTCATGAAAACAAAACTCCAATGTTTCTGAACTGACTCAGTTGAAAATGTCAATCAACAAGAAGCCCACACAAAGTTTAGAGTCCAAGCTTAGTCATCAGAAGATGTTTGCTCAGAGAAGATGGAATTAAAAATTTTTTTTTCCCAGCATGATCACTGCTAGATATTGCAGTTTTCAGAAATGGAAAATTTTAGGATAATTAATGTGATAAACTGCTTTGGGGGAGGCCATAAAATTTTGTGAAATACACAATCCAGATCCTTTGCATATTTTCAGTCATGAAGTATCTCCCTTTCTCACTATGGACTTTTTATAATCAACCAGGATGAGCTACTCATTTTATTTTCCTTAAGCACATCATTCTTTTTCTACCCCTCTACTTTGTTCAAGCTGAATATCTCCATATAATTACTTTCTTAATCCCAGGCTCTTCTTCTCTTCTATATCTGAAAAATGGTACAGATGAATCTACTCCCAGGACAGAAATAGAGATGCAGACACAGAGATGGGACATGTGGACACAGGGTGAGAAGAGGAGGGTGGGACAAATTGGGAGAATAGTATTAAAACATATATACACTATCTTGTGTGAAATATACAGCTAATGGGAACCAGCTATCAGCACAGGGAGCTCAGCTTGGTGTTCTATGATGACCTAGGTGGAGTGGAATGGAGGTCCAAGAGGAAGATATATAGATAGATAGATT
Organism: Oreotragus oreotragus; assembly: GCA_006410675.1. Lineage (NCBI taxonomy): Eukaryota > Metazoa > Chordata > Mammalia > Artiodactyla > Bovidae > Oreotragus > Oreotragus oreotragus. Next base: position 467,144 of record SJYX01013195.1, read on the forward strand.
TACACATAGCTGGTTCACTTTGTTATATGGCAGACACTAACATAACATTGTAAAGCAATTATATTTCAATAAAAATCATTGAAAAAAATTTTTAATACCTAACTGTGGTTCAAGTGGTCCATCATTATCCCCAGGTTCTATACCACTTCTCTCTACATTTTGTGCTTCATAAATGATTCAGCATTAATATTTACTTGTTCATATGAATATATTCTGTTTCTGCTCTAAGTGTATATTTCAATCAGTAATGTCTTTTCTTCACAGCCCCTAGCTGATGACTATGAGCAGGCTCAGTGAGAAATATATTTCTAGTTCAAGTATGTAAAGAGAGGAGAGAGGACAGAGTGGGTCACTCTGGGGCCCTCTGTGGATCCTGCTCTAACTTAGACTAGAATTACAGATATATACAATAGTCTTATAGAAAAAGAGCTATATTGAAAAGCTGAACATGCATTTGTTGAGTTTACCTTCTGGGCGTGCTTCTGATGATGATTTTTCTGTTTCTTTTGATGACAAGGCACAATACAAGTATCATCAAAGACATGACATCATAGCTTTATGTGGACAGACATAAAGAATAACTGCATTTATAAAATAGGAAAAATAAGTCTGACACCAAAGAATAACATTTTATGGCGAACAGTTTCTGCACTTATTGGATGAAGCTTTCTAAAAGTTTGAAAATTCTTCAACAAAAATAATATTTTGGTCATGGTTAAATATTTAACAATCTGACTAGAAGAGAAATTATCCAAAGTTCTTTTGTATAATGGTTTGATACTTCCTAATCATTTATAAATTATATCTTTTGAATTTGTTAGAATTCTGTATAGTTGACACATTTATGTAATAATTTTTTCTAAAAGTGAAAGATATATTTTTAAAGTCTCCACCAAAAAATCCTCAAGAAAGGAGATACAAAACCCTTCAGTATCTTGCATTATAATTTCCTTTTTTATAAATAACTACAAAGTATACATTTTGTAACATTTTGTAACTAGGACTCATTTTTCAAATGAATGAGGCCAGTGGATACAACCATAAATTGTATTTGCTTTACTTGAATTTAATATATTTGCTATATTTATTTATTTTAATATTTTATCTTAATGCCAGGATAAAAGCTATCAATATTGGCAAAGACTTGAGAGAATTATACTTCTGAAAGAAAAGGACTGTACTGGGTGAATTCACATTTGGAAAATTTTTCTGTTGAGGAGAGCCCACTGCCCATGTAGTGTAATTTGGCTAACACAGAGAGCCAAGGTTGGCTGGCTCAAGCTGTCTGAGAATGGATTTTAGAGCTTCCAGTAAAAACCAGAAATAGAGGTAGAATATCTAAAATAGGAAAGAGCTACAGAAGAGAAACTTTGACATCTGCATCTTAACTTCCACGAAAGCCTTGGCTGAACCATGTGTTTGTGGGGATAGAGGGAACTTCAGGGAACCCAGTAAAAAGCAATATTCTGTAATAACCTAAATGAAAAAATAATTTGAAAAATGATAGATACATGTATAACAAAATCACTTTGCTATACACCTGAAACTAATGCATTATTGATCAACTATACTCCAAAATAAAATAAAAATTTTAAAGAAAGGCTGAAGAGGTATATTAAAGACTGGAGTATGAGGTTGAGCCCTGCATTGTTCAGTTCAGTTCAGTTCAGTTGCTCAGCCGTGTCTGACTCTTTGCTACCCCAGGCACTCCAGGCCTCCCTGTCCATCACCAACTCCCGGAATTCACTCAGACTCACGTCCATCAAGTCGGTGATGCCATCCAGCCATCTTATCCTCTGTTGTCCCCTTCCCCTCCTGTCCCCCATCCCTCCCAGCATCAGAGTCATTTCCAATGAGTCAACTCTTCACATGAGGTGGGCAAAGTACTGGNTGAGACCAGATGCCATGATCTTAGTTTTCTGAATGTTGAGTTTAAGCCAACTTTTTCACTCTCCTCTTTTGCTTTCAAGAGGCTCTTTAGTTCTTCTTCACTTTCTGCCATATGCGTGCAAAACTTACAGCTGTATTGGAGCATGTCGACCCCAGCTGCTTCATGACGGCTGGTTGTTTCAGCCCTGAAGGTCCGTCCCACACTGGGACTTCTGACCCTGATTTTTCTAGCCCCGTTGATGGGCTAGAGAATGTCCTCACGTGAGTTTCAGCAGTTAGTACTCGCAGGATCTGGTTAGAGAAGATGGTGATTGGGAAGATGCATGTATTGCACCAGGAAGGTATGTGTGTGATTCAGTCAGTGGTGAGATAGCTTCAGAGTCCAGGCTGAACCCAGAACTCATCTGACTAGCGGAACTGCTGGGCTCCTACAGGACCCAGCCTTATGCAAAACACTTGATGTCATGTACTGCACGTCCTGGGCAATTAGCACAGACTTCAATATCACCATGGAGAGGAGGTTTCCTGTCTAATAGTTGCTTTTATCAGATCACCTGGGGACTCTGGGAAACAGTGGTAAAAATCTGGTTAGTGCCTGACACATAGAACAGTGTTAGAAGATGATACAAACCAGATGGTGCTAGTGGTAAAGAACCCGCCTGNCACAGACTTCAATATCACCATGGAGAGGAGGTTTCCTGTCTAATAGTTGCTTTTATCAGATCACCTGGGGACTCTGGGAAACAGTGGTAAAAATCTGGTTAGTGCCTGACACATAGAACAGTGTTAGAAGATGATACAAACCAGATGGTGCTAGTGGTAAAGAACCCGCCTGCCAATGCGGGAGACATGAGACATAACAGGGTTCGATCCCTGGGTGGGGAAGATCCCCTGGAGGAGGAAATGGCAACCCACTCCAGTATTCGTGCCTGGAGAATCCCCATGGACAGAGGAACCTAGAGGGCTACTATTCATGGAGTTGCAAACAGTCGGATACAACAGAAGCCAGCAGCCTGGGGGCCTGAGGAGCCTTGAGAAGCCCCCTCCATTATAACATGGTGGTGATGGAACCCACGGCGTGATCCTAGAACCCACGGTGTTAACCCTGGGCCATCACAGGTGAATTTTGGCAGCTGCTCTCTGTTTGAAAGACCTGACTCACATAATAGATGATCAATATTTTTAACAATATGAGTATAATTATTTTCATTGTTCTTAGAGACAAACTAGAATCCTCTCAAAAACATGATTGGGTGGAGCAGCTCCTTCGTTGGCGGGCTCTATGTGAGACAGGGGGTCTGTGGCAGGCGGGGCGGGGGCGGTATCGTGCTCAGAGCACTGAGACCCCCAGAGATGAGTTATTTTTTTATAGTGATCAGTGACATTGTTTTTCATACTTTTAGCTTTTATTTTATATTGGGTAGCAGCTGATTAACAATATTGTGAGAATTTCAGGTAAGTAGTGAAAGGACTCAGCCACACATACACATGTGTCCATTCTTGCCAAACTCCCCTCCCGTCCAGGTAGTCACTTAACTTGAGCAGAGTTCCTTGTGCTGTTCAGGGAGGTCCTTGTTGGTTCTCCATTTTAAATATAGCATCGTTACACGTCCGTCCCAAACTCCCTAACTCTCTCTTCCCTCTTCTTCCCCAGTTCCAGCCATAAGCTTTTTCTCTGTGAGTCTTTCTGTTTTGTAAGCTCACTTGTATCATCTCTTTTTAGACTTCACATCGAAGGTATGTCGTATGATACTTCTTCTGTGTCTGACTTACTTCACTCAGTATGACAATCTCTAGGTCCATGCATGCTGCTCAGAGCTGAGTTTTCAAGAAACCCTGTGGAACAGTGCAGAGGATGGAGGACGAGAGACTGGAGGAGGCTCCTGTGAGGCTCCAGGAAGGCAGGCCCTGAGGCAGTGAGGCTGCGGAGGAGGATGCCTGCTCATGCACGCGCTGCTGGAAAAAGCTGGGTGACTCATTCGATGTGGAGATCAGGGCAGTGTGGTTCTGCTGCCTGGATGAGCAGGGAGTGGAGGAGACATCCCACCCACAGGTCGCACAAGGAAATGGTGGGTCTGACTGTGTTGCTTGGATGGGGACAGGTTCGGGAGAAGGGGACAGTGTGCCCCAGTAGGGTGGGGGGCTTTCTGGGTGTGGACCAGAAGCTCCAAGGGAGAGCACGTGGGATGAGGAAGCAGGTATGGGGAGAGAGGAGAGTTATGAAGGAAGGTGGGAGACCATCCAATAGCTCCGTCCTTGGCTTAGAAACAGAAGGAAAACGCCCTGTGGGTCTCTCTGCTTCCCCAGAGAGCAATCATCTCACACTTCAGTGACACCTGGGTTGGGAAGATCCCTTGGAGGAGGGCATGGNCGCCGCCTTGGCGTCATCAGACACCTTCTTATTACACGCCGACTCATCTTCTCTGGTCATCCCTCACACCTCAGCAAACTCAGCTCCTGCCTCTCCGTTAACTGGTGACTGCTTCCCTGATGTTTGCTCTCCCTGGGTCCTTGTAAGAAGTGAAATCTACTGCCCCGCTTTCCAAGTAGAAAAACCAAACATTAGGCCCCCTTTTATACACATGACCACAAAGTACTGAAAACCAGGAAAGTGATGAATCAACACCCACAGTGACACACGGGAAACACAGAACTAGCACAAGCCCACTGGCAGTCAATAACGTCAGTCAGCGGGCTCTGTTAGTGAGATGGCGGTTGTCTGTCATGTCGCGTTGGGTTGTGTCAATCTTCTTACCTTAGCTCTGGGGTGAATGAAGCTTGGAACCTTGGAAGCAGCCTTGGAGAGGCAGACGCGTTCCTCTAGCACTTTCTGGGTGGCGCTAAGGGTGAGAAACAACCCCCAGCAGCAGTATCCCCACCTCGCAGGAGCCCCCCCAGGACCGGTCCCAAGTAGGGGAGCCAGCTCCTCCCTCCTGACACCATCCCCAGCCAGTGGACACAGGACTTTAAGGCACTTGCTCACACGGCACCACGCCAGTGCTGCTGTTGAGGACAGCGCGCTGAAGTCCTGGCTGGCGATGACACATTCTTTTGACTTTTCTAACAATCCTGTCAAACATGAGTGAGTGAGTGAGTGAAAGTTGCTCAGTTGCGTCCGACTCTTTGAGACCCCATGGACTGTCCATGGAATTCTCCAGGCCAGGGTACTGGAGTGGATAGCCTTTCCCTTCTCCAGAGGATCTTCCAGATCCAGGAACTGAACCCAGACCATCTGAGCCACTACTAACTGGTTTAGGTGCAAAGGACTCTTTCTTTTTTTCCAAACCCCAGATACAAGCTGGCTACTTGTATTCATGATCCTTAGATCTTAGATCCTAGCATGTGTGCTTAGTCACTCAGTTGTGTCCAACTCTGCAACGCATGGAGCCCACCAGGCTCCTCTGTCCATGGGGTTCTCCAGGCAAGAATACAGGAGTAGGTTGCCATTTCTTCTTCCAGGGGGTCTTCCTGATCCAGGGATAGAACCTAGGTCTCTTACCTTGGCAGATGTGTTCTTCACCGCTAGCGCCACCTGGGAAGCCCCAGGTTTTTGATATGAAGTAGAAAAACACAGGACAGAAGAGTAGTGGTGTTCAGAGCTCCACTCCCAAAGACAACTGGGTTAACCGCCTGTGAACATTAAACAGGACATCTCCCCTGGCAGAGGTGAAGACAGAAGGACAGTTCAGTTCAGTTCAGTCGCTCAGTCATGTCCAACTCCCTGCGACCCCATGAATCACAGCACGCCAGGCCTCCCTGTCCATCACCATCTCCCGGAGTTCACTTAGACTCACGTCCATTGAGTCAGTGATGCCATCCAGCCATCTCATCCTCTGTCGTCCCCCTCTCCTCCTGCCCCCAATCCCTCCCAGCATCAGAGTCTTTTCCAATGAGTCAACTCTTCGCATGAGGTGGCCAAAGTACTGGAGCTTCAGCTTTAGCATCATTTCCTCCAAAAAACACCCAGGGCTGATCTCCTTCAGAATGGACTGGTTGGATCTCCTTGCATCTAAGGGACTCTCAGGAGTCTTCTTCTATCACCAGTCACA
>SJYX01013195.1:474508-493206 GCA_006410675.1 Oreotragus oreotragus
ATAAAAATTAAATAAATAAATAAATAATGTAAAAAGAAAGAAAAATGAAAAAAAAATTATGAATATTAAAAAATATCCTCTATGTCTATCCATATTGCTGAAAGTGCAACACTTCATCCGTTTTATGGCTGAGTAGTACTCCATTAAGTGTGTGTATGTATGTGTGTGATTTTATATATATATATATATACATGTGTACATATATATAGATAACATATTCTTAAGCCAATTTTCTATTGAAGGACATTTGGGTTGTTTCCATGCCTTGGCTATTATAAGCAATGCTACCATGGTATTGGGGTACATGCATCTTTTGGAATTAGAGTTTTAGTTTTCCTCTGTATATATACTCTAGACTCCTGGATTATATGGTAGCTTCATTTTTAATTTTTTAAGGAATATCCATACTACTTTCCATAGAGGCTGTACCAATTTACATTCCCACCAGCAGTGTAGGAGGGTTTCCTTTTCTCCATACGCTTTCTAGCATTCATTATTTGTAGTCTTTTTGACTATAGCCATTCTAACTGGGTGAAATTATATCTCATTGTCATTGCATTTCTCTAATAATTAGCAATGTTAAGCATCTTTTCATGTTCCTGTGGTCAGTTATGTGTCTTTTTTGGAAAAATATCTGTTTAGTTCTGCTCAGTTTGTTTGTATTGTTTGGATTTTTGGTATTGAGTTGTATGAAAGTGTGAAAAGTGTTAGTCGCTCAGTCATGGCTGACTCTTTGTGATCCCATGGACTCTAGCCCACCAGGGTCCTCAAACATGTTGGTTGCATGTTTGAAAATATTTTCTCCCATTTTGTAGTTGTCTCTTCATTTTGTTGATGGTTTCCTATGCTGCACAAAACTTAGTTTAGGTTTAATTAGAGTCCACTTGTTTATTTTTGCTTTTATTTTTTTTTTGCCTTGGGAGACTGATCTGTAAAATATTGTTATGATTTATGTCACAGAATGTTCTGTGTTCTCTTCTTGGAGTTTTATGGTATCATGTCTTGTATTTAGATATCTGAAGTATTCTGGTACTGAGATTTATCCTGAGCAAAAATTGAAATATAAAGGAAAAGTTCACAGAACAGCTACTTCTGATATAAAATATTCTGTAATTTAAGTCAGTTGGCTTTTGTGGTTTCCCAGAATAATATTTTCTCCATGAACACCAAAAAGAGACATTTACAGTAATATTTCCAGATTTCATTTTTCATTTTCAAATCTGGTTCTTGTGAAGTACTTATACCTTAATTTCTTATGATGTTTTTCTTGACACTTGAACATGAAAATATTTTAGACTTATTTTATTTTTTGGAACATGAACTCAAATTTGAGGATAAATTAAACACATATATGATTTGGTCCATACTAAATTTTTATCATACTTAATTTTTTTTTAATGCATACCCTCCAGAATATTATAGTTCTAGGTGAATTCATTAAACGACTTTACAGTATACATGTGATTTATGAATATTTTTCTTTAAATTTTTTACTTAATAATAAGCATAGATTTCTAATAGTAAACTAACCTTGAGTTCTAGAATGAATTTTATTTAAAATAGTATTTCACAATAGTACTAGTTGGCAGTATTTTATATTAAAAACTGCCTATTTTTCACAAGAGGTTTGCTTTGTAGTTTTAAATTTTGTATTTAAAATACAGTTTTTATATTAAAATTACACTGACTTCATAAAGTAAGTGGATAATGTATAAAGCAGTACAGATGCGTTTAATCTGTAGACACAAATAGAAATGTTTGGTTTATCATAACAATAAATTTGTGACTCTGCAAATATTGACCCAATATTTTACTACATTTTAGAATATATATGCTTTTGAGGGATGTGGGGTGTGTGTGTGTGTGTGTGTGTGTGTGTGTGTGTGTGACTCAAGCATCTTAACTTGCTCTGTGAGCTTTCTATTGCTTGGCCCCTGTGACAGTTTGCCTCATTACATAGAGAAATGTCTGTTTTGTTTTTGTTTTTGTTTTTTTTTTTCTTTCTAAAACACAGCTGTAGACCACCTACTTGCATAGGAAACTTGGCATATCCTTCTGGGCAAAAATAAGTCAGTAAACTAAGTTTTCTGTCAAAAAATGTTAATTTTGCTTGTTTTGCATCTGATGTCTTAAGCCCAGGGATCTCTTTTCAGTTGACAAAGATAATGTAACTTCCAGATTGAAACTGAGCTCCTGATAATGTAACAGACAACATTCAATGCCAGACTGGCTGAGTGGAGTTCAGACATCACCATCTATTTGCCATGTGTCTTTGAGAGAGTCCTAAAAAGAATGGGACTTGATTTTAACATTTAAGAGAACAGTAAAATAGTGAAAATCTCTCACTTTATGTTTTAAGTTTCAAAAGCCAGGAACATATATATTTTACAACATATTTATGTCTTTAGAACAAAAAAGATAATAAATATTGTCTAAAAACTAGTTCTTCTCTCTGTTTTCTAAGCTCTAAACCTGTTGGAGTTATTTCTTCAAGTTTTTAAAAAGTTACATTTTGGATTTGAATAAAAGGTAATCAGAAAAAATCAATATAACTGCTCAGGAATTTATTGATTCAAAAATTACATATTTAGAGCCTATATATCAGGTTTTAATTTATGCCCTCACAACATTGAAAACACTTTATTTAATAACCACTTAAGAATGAGCCATATAATGCATTACTCCTATATTCAATAAGATAAATAAATACCTCTTCAGATAAAGAGCAGAGTACAGTTAATTGAATTTCATTTTTATTTTACTTCTAAAAAATTTGGAACCGGATGAGTACTTATGAGAATTAACCATTCAAGTTACAAAGTGACTTAACTTTATTTCTAATAATCAGTCTTACTTTGATTATATTTTAAATTTTCTCACCATATTTTTAAAATTTTATGTCCTATTATCACTGTTACAGCATGAAGGATATTATTAAAATAAAACAATAAGAAAATTCATCTAAAATGTATAGTATCAAAATGAACATACAAAAATAACATTATACAACTGATAAAATCATGGATAGATATTCAGTGTCTTCCTTGTTCCTTAACTATATAGTTAGCATTTTTTTTAAGTTATTTTATAATTTTGTTAACAGTAGAGTATATATGCCCACCCCAATGTTCATTGGAGAACTATTTACAATAAAGAAGACATGGAAGCAACCTAAATGTCCACTGATAGAGGAATGGTTAAAGAAGGTGTGGTACACACACACACACACACACACACACACACACACACATATACACACAGTGGGATATTAGACATTAAAAAGAATGAAATAGTGCTATTTGCAGCAACATGGATGGACCTAGAGATTGTCATACTGAGTGAAGTCAGTCAGACACAGAAAGAGAAATATCATGTGATATCACTTATATGCAGAATCTTAAATGATACAATGAACTTAATTTTCAAAACGGAAATCCCACTCACAGACTTAGAGAACAAGCTTATGGTACCAGGTGGGAAGGGTAGAGGGGAAGAATAGTTAGGGAGTTTGGGATTGACATGTACACACTGATGTATTTAAAGTGGAACAAACAAGGACCTACTCTATAGTACAGAAAACTCTGTTCAATATTATGTACCAACCTAATGGGAAAAGAATTTGGAAAAGAATAGATGCACATAGACAGATAACTAAGTCACTTTGTTCTACATCTGAAACTATGCTCAAAGATAAAGTTTTTTTGAAAAAGCAGTAGTGTGATAGTAAATACAAGACAATCAACTGAAGGACCCTGCTTTGTAACATTTGCTGACTTCAAGAATGCACCATGAATTCACTGAACATAGTGTTCAGAAGAAAGCTCAGGTTTTCACTGGTTTATAGTGTTTCCAACCATATAGAGTCAGTAAACATAAATAATCCCTAGAACATTGTACCAAAATGTAGTAAAATAATTAGGGAATTGTGAATGTTTAGAATTGATCACCCTTGTTTTGATATAATTTATTTATTAGTTTGTAAAGTGAAAGTGAAGTCCCTCAGTCGTGTCCGACTCTTTGTGACCCCATGATATTATGTAGCCTACCAGGCTTCTCCGTCCATGGGATTCTCCAAGCAAGAATACTGGAGTGGGTTACCATTTCCTTCTCCAGGCGATCTTCCCGACCCAGAGATTGAGCCTGGGTCTCCCACATTGAAGGCAGACCCTTTAACTTCTGAGCCACCAGGGATTAGGCAGACTGTTGAAGAACTGATGCCTTTGAAATGTGGTGCTGGAGAAGACTCTTGAAACATGCCCTGTATGCCAGGAAATCAAACTAGTCAATCCTAAAAGAAATCAGCCTTGAATATTCATTGGAAGGACTGATGCTGAAGTTGAAGCACCAATATCTTAGTCAGCTGATGTGAACAGTTGACTCATTGGAAAAGACCCTGATACTGGGAAAGATTGAGGGCAAGAGGAAAAGGAGGCAACAGAGGATGAGATGGCTGGTGGTATCACTAATGCAACAGACATGAACTTGGGCAAACTCCAGGAGATGGTGAAGGACAGGGAGCCCTAGTGTGCTACCGTCCATGGGGTCGAGTTGGACACGACTGGGCAACAGAGCAACAACAAAAAAGCAGTAATTTCACATTTAATCATGGATGTGNGGTGTGGCCTCCACAGCTTGTGGCCCCAGCACCGCTCTGTCTTAGCTCACGAGGGCTCTGGAGCCCAGCGCCTCAGCCCTTGGTCTCCTCTCCTGATTGCCCAACCTCTTCCTCGGACTTCAGGCCAGCCCAGGGCCCCCTCGGTTTCCTCGCATGCCCGCTGCTGTCCCTGCATCTGTGAGCCATGCCATGGGGAAGTCAGGGATCACACTGAACTGAGGGGGAGGGGCTTGTGTGTTTTGATGTTTCTGCCCCATGTCTGAAGACTCCGTTCTTTGCCTTAAAGTTTGATAGCTTAACTACATGTTTCGTGTGTTGTATAGAGTCAGACATGACTTAGTGACTAAACCACCACCACCAGCATGGAAATTTCCTGAAATGTGGCTCTTTTGACTCAAAGTTCTGTTCCTTTTCTTTCTCTGGACAATGCTCTCGAGTCACAGCTTTTGGATGCAGTCTCTGTTGTATTTCCTGAGTTTCCCCACCTTGGGTCCCATGTTGGCCGTCCTTGTTACTCACATCTACTCGCTTCTTTTCAGTTTAATTTTCTCATCTTTCTCATCTTCTAAGGTGATGTCAGACCAACTTTCTTGGGTATCCACATCCATCAGTGTCCAGCTCTGTCTCTTGCTTTTCTGACCATCTGTGAGTTAACAGGTTTTGATCCTCAGTGTGTTTCCTTATGTCTACAAGCTCCATTTTAATCTCTTTCTGTAATTTTTCCCCATTTTGACTGTTTTGTTTACTTCATATTCTTATTAATTGATTTTCTTGAGTGAAACAGTTGTGGGGGATCTACATTTACTTGTTGAGTTGAACGACCAGGATGTGAGCACAGGTGGTGCTTGTATTTGCACCTCGGAGGTTTGGGGGGCAGGCAAGCCTCTCCACACACACAATCAAAGTGGACAAGGTCCTGGAGACGGAGGACCTTTGAGTTCTCTAAGGAGAACCACAGAGCTGAGAGAGGCAGGAACTTCCAGGCCCAAACCCACTTGTGCTGACCTGGAGGGCTCATTCAGGACTTGACATGAAGGAGAATTGACTGCAGCCTAAATCTGCACCCAGATCCCAGGCAGGGAGAAGGATGAGGGGAAGGGACCTAAGAGAGAAAAGTTGAACCTTTTCTGGAAGGAGAGTCCGTATTATTTTTATAGACAGAAAACTCAGGGATGCCAGTGTGCCTCCCTGCACCTGTCTGGGATCCTGGTCCTGACAGCCTCCACCAGCTTCCCCGGGGGCTCCTCATTTTCCCATACCCCGAGTGACAGTGACTGTGTCCCAGCTCAGCCTCCCTTTGGCAATGCAGGGGACCCCACCCTGGACAGGAGCGGCAGGTCTTGTGCAGCCCCAGTGGAGGCTCCCCGCTTGCCCCAGGGGCGGCTGCCCCTCACTGGATGGACGTTGGCCTGAGTGAGGACACCCCTGTGCCTGCAGCCTTCTCCCTAGCCCAGACCCACAGGCTGCTTCTCCACTGGGTCCCTGGTCTGGAATTGGGGACCAGATTTCGCAGCTGAGTGGACTGTCAGCTGTGGGAGGGGGACAGCCCTTTGCTGCCAAGCCCCAGGGAGCGGGCTTTCTGACAGCCCGGGGGGTGGGGTGTGGGGCACTGGATGTCCCATCAATACAAGACTCCTCCTGGGCCTTTTCTTGAACAGGGACTCACCTTCCTGGTCTCCTCCTTCTCCACGACAGCAGGGACCAGACCCTAGAATCAGAGCTTTTTAACACATTCAGCATAAATACAGATGGTAAATTCCTGAGATAGAAACTCAGCAAGAACAAACAACCCGATTACTGAGGGGCTGATCCAGGATCCTTCCACTGGGAGTCATGTTTGCAGTAGGTGGCATGTGCCTGTGCAAGACTGTGTGTACATGTGTGTGTGTGTGCGTGAGTACATATGCGTGCATGTGCACACATGTGTACAAGTGTGTGTGTGTGTGTGTGTGTGTGTGTGTGGACCGTGCCATTCAGAGGGAAACAAGCAGGCCACAGGTGGAGACAGTCCTGAGCTGGCAGGACAGTAGACCAGCCTGGAGCACACAAAGTCAAGCAGAGATACTGCTCATGGCAAATACTTTGCCCTGATTTCCACACCTAGAAACCCTGCCAGGAGCCAGCTTGCACGTCCACGTGCCCAGGACAGAGTGTGTGTGTTCTGACCACAGCAGCCTTCCCTGGAGAAGTGAGTGGGAAGCAGATGCTCCCCCGACCCTGGCCACTTTCTCAGTGGGTGACTGGGAGCAAGTCACTTCACTTCTCTGAGCCTTGGATGTCTCATCTTTAACTGGGGCTAATTATAACTACCCCACCCACCTCTCAGAGTTGTTGTGAAAGAGTGTTGCTGAAGGTAAGTCACAATAGCAGTGCTGCTGTTATTATTGTGACTAATCCTAATAACAGCCTTGCTGGCCAGGCAGGGCACTAAGTCACTCTGCAAATGGGGACAGAGGGTCAGCAGGGTGGGGCTGATTCATGCAGTGTCACAACCTACCTGGGGAAAATAGAACCAGAACCTGGGCTTCTGAAACTGAGTCCAGTGCTGTCCCTTCTGTTATACAGGTGACCTTCAACTCACATTTTATTCAAGGTGGACAATGTCAATGTAGCTGAGAACTATGACGTTAGATCTTTTTTCTCTCCTAAACTATGATATGAGACTTAAAACAATGTGTTGAATTTCCTGCCCTAATAGTTTTTTTCATCTAAACTGTGTATAGTCCTGTTCTAAATACAGATTCTCACAGCTCAGTGATCAGGAATAGCACAGGAGAAACGCAAAACTCACAAACAAGACTGCCAGTAGTGGGGCATAATCACCAGTTATCTTACTAGTAATGCTATTAACTTTGCAAACTTCCCTTTAAGAAGTTTTAAATCTCTAGAAAAAGTAAAGCCGTAATATCTGTCCCCCCACCACCACCTCCCTCCCTTCTTCCCTCCCTCCCTCTCCCCCTGCCCCCACTCTCTCTCTGGTTGAATTCTGATCCAGTCCAGGCTGAGTGGACTAAGGGTCAGTGGTCTGTGAGCCGCTTCCTGGCTGGCTGAGGGCACAGTGCCTGGTACACGACGGGCTCTCAAACCTGCTCACTGGATACATGATCAGTGCAGTGGGTCTCATTAGTCCTGCAGGCACGAGCAGGACGATGACACAAACATGAACTCGAAGGTCAGAGGCCTGGACTCTGGTGCAGGCCCTGCCTCTGACCCGCGGTGAGTTCCTGGCTGCGTCCCGGCTTCACCACGTTGTCTCTCCGGGCGTCCGCTTCTCTAAAGGAAAGGGTTGGATTGGGTCAGGGACGGGTCACAGGTCTGCAGCTGCGCGCCAACCCCAGCTGCAGTCCACCGTGCTGATGGAGGGGCGGCTGAGAAGGCCGCGGAGGCGTGGCATGGCGCCGTCCAAGGAGGGGTGACATCCCCTGGGGACTGGACACTGGGCTGACACCTGCCATCCCTGGATCCCATCGCCCCTGAGACCTTGCAGTTTATGAATCTATAACCAACAAGGGTGCTCGAACTTGGCAGAAACTGAATTTTAGAAATAACTCAGACCATGCTGGGTGATTTCCGTGCTTTATGTGGGAAACCTTCCTCCCCTGTGGCCCTGCTGCTGCTGCTGCTAAGTCACTTCAGTTGTGTCCGACTCTGTGTGACCCCATAGACGGCAGCCCACCAGGCTACCCCATCCCTGGGATTCTCCAGGCAAGAATACTGGAGTGGGTTGCCATTTCCTTCTCCAATGCATGAAAGAGAAAAGTGAAAGTGAAGTCGCTCAGTCTGTCCAACTGTTAGCAACCCCATGGACTGCAGCCCACCAGGCTACTCCGTCCATTGGATTTTCCAGGCAAGAGTACTGGGGTGGGGTGCCATTGCCTTCCCCGCCTGTAGCCCTAGGGTGTAAGAAATAAAGACTCAGGACTGTACTTGAGGCCGGACCAGGGTTCCGGGTTAAGACAGCTTCTATGAGTTCTCCCACCATCTCTAGGATGTAAAAGGAGTGCGGTACTATTTGTCCCATTTTATAGGGAGAGGATTTGAGTCATAAGAGGTAGAATTATCATCCCTGGGTCATGGGTAGGTCCAGGCGTATATTTGGGTCACTTAGCTCACCCATGTTTTCCCCTCCCAGAAAAACGGGTTCCAGCTAATTCCGTGTATGCCCTGCCTTAGCACTGCTTGGCAGTTCTCACTGCTCTCCCCTGGACCCTTCATCCGGGCTGCGGTGATGATTTGTGGCTGCTCCAGAGAAGGGCCTGGGTTTGTTCCTGTCACCAACCCGAGGCTCCACGCCATCAAAACTCGACTCCGATCAGGAGTTTGGGGACCAAATCCAACAACAACCTACCTCGTTTGACTTTTTTTCCTTTCACACCACAGCTTGTGAGGGAACATCTACTGAGCACATCATTGATGCTAACTGACCACTTTGTAGGCCAAAGCGATGCTTGGTCCCCAGGAGTGACTGTCACTTGGACAAACTACCTATTAGAATCTGCGAAGGCTTTGTGGTAACATCCCTGGAAACAACAGCATTCACAGTAAAAACATATTAGAGTTAGATCTGAGTTTCAGCCTTGGTTTGACTTGTTCACTCATTCAGTTGTGTCCAACTCTTTGTGACCCCATGGATTACAGCTTCACCAGCTCCTGGAATTTGCTCAAACTCTTGTCCATTGGCTCCTTCTCCTCCTTCGTTAATGTGGTAAAGTTACACAAAACCAAACATCTTAACTGCTTTATGGTTGAAGGGGGCAGCTGAGAAGGCCGCTGAGTCATGGCCGGGTGCCATGGAGGGGTGACGTCTCTTGGGGACTGGACATGGGTGAGACACCTGCCATCACTGGACCCCATTGTCCCTGAGAACTTTCAGTTTATGAATCTGTAACCAACAAGTGTGTAACCAGCTCAGGGCGTTAAGTGCACTCACGCTGTTGTAAACCATCACCTGCTCCCCCTCGGCAGCCCTCTCATCAGCTTCTTATCAATTCCAGTCCTTTTCTGCCTCCTTTCTGGGCACTCAAGTAATCTCAGTGGATTTGTTTAAAATTATATTGTTGAATGTACCTAATAAATTTCTTTGCAATCCTTCACTTTGAAAGCTTCCCCAGAAAGCCCACTAGTGAATTTACTGTAAGTTGCTTGATGGGCTTGTCCCTCAATGGGAGAAGGACCAGACTCTCCCCAGATGTAAATCCAGATGTTAGAGGGTGGACACTATCCACTGTACCCCCACATGCTCAAACAGGAGTCTTTCAGAGAACAGACTGCCCTGGAGGTGACACAAGTCTTCCTGGACAGGATCCTGGGCTGGAAAAGGCAGGAGCCTGGGCATGTTTAGTGGCTGGACAGGTGGGGGACCTGTTGCTCCCTCCTCTGCACTGATGTCCCCTGGCCACACAGGACCACGGAGCTGGCTGATGAACTCACAAACATGTTGTTATGTGTTGAGAACACGTGGACCATACATGCGCCAAACCATTTGGGTGAATTGTTTTTCAAATGACAAGCTACTTATTCCAACATCACCAACAGTGTGATCCACTATAATAACTGAATTATAATGTACACCTAATTTTGTTTCAAAATTTCCTCTTCTGGTCTGTTGATCTAACTATTTCTACATGTGTGTGCATGAGCACCATCTATTTTATTATGACAGTTTTAATATGTGATTGAAAATATGATTCTTCATTTACATTTTTGATGGAATTTAAATCTAGATTCACATTTCAAAAGCTTCCCATTGGGAATACATTAAACTTCCATAGTTTAATGTGGAATGTCTCTGTTTTTGCAAAGTTTTTTCATCTAGCCACTGGCTTCCCAGGTGGCTCAGCTGTAAAGAATCTGCCTGCAATGTGGGAGATGTGGGTTCAATACCTGGGTCAGGAAGATCCCATGGAGGAGGGCATGGCAATCCACTCCAGTTTTCTTGCCTGGAAAATACCATGTACAGAGGAACCTGATGGGCTACAGTTCACAGGGTTGCAAAGAGTTGTACATGACTGAGCGACTAAACAACAAAGTTTTTTCAGTTAGGAATTGTTGGGATTGTTGGAATTCAGTTGGAATTGTTGCTGTTCAGTCATTCAGTCATGTCTGACTCTTTGCGACCCCGTGAACTGTAGCACACCAGGCTTCCCTTCCTTGTCCTTTGCAATCTCCTGGAGCTTGCTCAAACTCAGTCCATTGAGTCAGTGATGTCATCCAACCATCTCATCCTCTGTCGTCCCCTTCTCCTCCTGCCTTCAGTCCTTCCCAGTATCAGGGTCTTTTCTAATGAGTTGGGTCTTTGCATCAGGTAGCCAAAGTATTGGAGCTTCAGCATCAGTCCTTCCAATGAATATTCAGGGTTGATTTCCTTTAGGATTGACTGGTTGGACCTCCTTGCAGTCCAAGGGACTCTCAAGAGTCTTCTCCAACACCATAGTTCAAAAGCATCAATTCTTTGGTGCAGCCTTCTTCATGGTCCAGCTCTCACATCCATACATAACTACTGGAAAAACCATAGCTTTGACTATAAGGACCTTTATCAGCAAAGTAATACAGCTCTCCAGTTATTCAAGTCTTTTTAAGGTTGATCAAATAGAGATCACTTTTACAATCTAGTGCGAAGACTGACAATCTTAAAATAACTTATTAAATTGATGAGTGTCCATAGGGGAATGTCCACAGGACTTTGCAGATTGCTGACCGATCACTTGATTAGCCACACACACACATGGGCAGGCTCACTCACGCTCAAGCATCTCAAGACCACCCCTCACTGCCTGAGGCCCTTGCCTGTCCTGCTCTTTTGACTTCAGGTGCTACCTCTCCCTCCCCAACCCCCATGCTGTCCCAGGGTGACTTCCTGTCCTTAAAACCCGCCCATGTCACTCCTGCGGTGCTCCCCTCCCCTCCCTGTACATAGTTCATCACCTGGGGTGATGGGGTCACCTCTGTGCTGGCCATGCCCCCACCAGGCGAGCCTCGGGCAGGCGTGCTTTCCCCACCCTGACCCTCCACTGTCTGTGGGCAGGAGGTGGCCAGAGCTCAGTCCTGGCCCGCCGCTGCCAGGATCATTGCCACCCTGGGTGAGGTCCCAGAAGAGCCGGTTAAGAGGTGGCCAGACCAAGTGGGCTCTGTTTGCTCCCTCCGCCCTCTCTGCGGTGAAGCTCTACGTGGCCCAGGCTCCTGGGCCAGTGTTGTCCTTGGCCGAGCCTGGAGGAAGCAGCTGTCCTGGGTGGAGAGACAGAGGGTCTCAGAGCTGACACCCCACACCCTGCTCTACTCTGAACTGCTCCCTTTGCAAGACTCCACCTGAAACGAGATGAGCACGAGGAGGCACTGCCAGCCCCTTTCCCCAGGTGCCCAGCAAGAGCCCTTTGTCTCTGCTGGGACTGGCTGAAGCCTCGACGGGTGGGAGGCACGCCTGTGGGCCCATCCAAATATTAGCTGTGGACGCGTTCCTGCTTTGAAAACAGGAGACACTGCGCAGGAGCCTCGCCTCCCACAGAACACAACCACCTCTGTTTTCCTTTTTCCAGTAGATCGAGGTTGACACCCACCGTGACCTTCCCTTCACTTTGCCAAAGTTTGGGAGTCACAGTTTTTCTCTACTGGGGCCCAACAGCGGTAGTGAAGCTGGAGAAACAGGAGATCGCCCGGAGGGTCTACAGGGACCCCTGGAAGACTGACAAACCTCATCATGTCTTGGTGGAGGGGCGGGCTTGCCCTAAACTGATGTTAAATCAGTGCTTTGCCTCCTGCACACCTGGTGTGAAGATGGTTCCAAGATGCAGCTGTAGCCTGTAACCAAAATCAATATTTTCTATCTCACTATCTGATCACACAACAAAGTCCAATTTATCAAATTAGAAAAATGCTGCACAACGAGGCAACATTGAGTCATGGCTTTAAAAAAAAATTACTAGACCCAGTTGCGACTCTTTGCAGTCTTATGGATTATAGTCCACCAGGCTCCTCTGTCCTTGGAGTTCTCCAGGCAAGAATACTGGAGTGGGCAGCCATTACCTTCTCCAGGGCATCTTCCCGACCCAGGGATCAAACCCACATCTCCTGCACTGCTGGCAGATTTTTTGCCATCTGAGTCACCAGGGAAGCCCCTTCTCTTTCTTTAGGAGACCCAGCTAAAGCTAGATGTGGCCTGTCAGGATGGGTCTTCTCGGTGTAGACTGTAAAGGAAATTGACAAGTATGTTAGGAAAAGTGAGGCTGACTTCCGAGTGTGTGCAGTGTTCCTTGGACAAGATCCCTGCAGGCTGGCACTGACGAGACCTGAGACCACAGGGAGGAGTGGGCATGCGGTCCAGTCAGCACCCCCCCTTGAGCCCAGGCTCCAACCTTGCAAGTTTACTGTGCGGAGAAACTGTATTTTGTATGGTTTTAAAAACCGCTGTTATCTGAAAGTGGAAACAACTCAAATGACCATTAGCTGATGAACAAATAAAACATGACCCCTCTGCACAGTGGAATATTAGGCCACAAAAAGGAATGAGGCACTGACACACATGGGTGAGCCTTGGAAACGTTATTCTAAGCAGAAGTCAGGAAAGGGCCAGATACTATACACGTTCGTGGATATGAAGTGTCTCACGTCCGGTAGCCATGTGCTGGGGACGCATATAGCGCTCGTCTGCCCTCACGCTCTCCTCTCCTTCTTAGGCCAGAGGCTCGCTCGCTGGGCAGCACGGAGGCAGGATGAAGCCAGACTCTCCTCTTGTGTTTGGAATTCGACTGCTCCCCAAGCCAGAGTCTCAGCCAGAGTGACACAGACTCTGATGATGGGAGAGCGAGAGAAGCGTCTTCCTTCAGGGGCTGCATTCAACATGTAAGACAGGACGAGTTACCAGGTGGGGTTCATCTTCCCTCTCTCCTAGAAGCTTGCCTTTTGGGAAGCATTTAATTGTCTTGGCACCAAACCAACCATGAGAAACCGCAAGTGGGGGGTCACTGTGCCGATTCTACAGACCCTCCAGGTCACGTGTCAAGGGCCGGCAGGGTGGCCCTGGTTCTGGCCCAGTTTTGCGAGGTCTCAGCTCTCAGGAAGGATTCCACTGGCAGCATCCTCATAAAGCCTCCTTCTCTCTCCTGACGCATACTGGGTTGCTGTGAATCTCACTGCCATCTGTGTGCAAGGCCAGGATTAGATTGAGTCAGGGCTCAGCTCCAGAGCAGTGCCCGCACCAACTGCAGCGGGAAGAGGTGGTTGAGGGACATCAGTGGCTTTCAGTGCAATTTAATCAGGGCTGGAGAGATGGGCTCGGGTACAGGGGTGAGTCCCAGAGCCATGCCAAGGCCCGGAGGAGGCTGCATGTCACCTTTGATCTGGATGCTTCCAGCCCCAAAGTCGCTCTTCTGCCTCCATCGGGCCCGGAAGCCACAGTTGCTCTCCTGGCTCTGGCCAAGTCACCCTGTAGGGACCTGCAGGAGCGCCCGCCTCCCCTCCCCCTCCCAGCCGCAGGCCTGTCCTGGGCTCCCCAGTGAAAGGGCACTCCCCCAACCCCTGCCAGGCTTCCCTTGAAGCTCAGTCAGTAAAGAATCTGCCTGCAGCGCAGGAGACCCAGGTTAAAACCCTGGGTTGGGAAGATCCCCTGGAGAAGGAAATGGCAACGCACTCCAGTGAGATTTTCCTTGCCTGGAAAATCTCATGGACAGAGGAGCCTGGTGGGCTGCAGTCCATGGGGTCACAAAGAGTCAGGCACAACTGAGCGACTAACATTTACCCCCACCAGACCTTGGCTGCTGGTGCTCAGAGGGGCTCCCCCTTACCTAGGCCCCAGCATTCACAAACTGGACCCAGATCCCTAACTGCATCGGGGCTGGAGAAGGAGACTCTCACTTTTGTTTTGTGTGAGGATGGGTGCCAGGATCCAGGCCTCAGCCCCACAGAGGGGCCCGAGATCGGGAGAGAATGCCTCCCAGACGGGGAGCCAGGGGCTCTGCCTTACAACCACACTGCCCCAGCCTTGGTCTGGCAGGTGGTCCTCCCTCTGTCTCACTCAGGCTCAACGCCTGTCCTGCACCCAGGCTGGACCCTCTGGGCCTTCACCACGAACTGCGCCTTCAGCCCATCTGTCTCCTGAGACCCCTCTGTCCCCTAGGCCCCTTTGTTCCCCGAGGCCCCTCTGTCCCCCGAGGCCCCTCCCCACGAGCCATGCCCCACAGGCTCCCCCAGACCACGCAGAGTGTGTGTCCCCCAAACCTATGAAGACACTGGTTGATGCTGTATGATAATTGTCTCTGATAGGATCACAAAGTCCCTGAGGAGTAACAGGGACCAGGCCTGTGGTCGTCTCGTCTCCCTGACAGTTTGCAGCTCAGGATGGAACAGAAAAAACCCTCGACCCCCACCCTCTGGAGGGCCCGCTTCCTGTGCTGTGCACCAGGTATGGTGACAGCCTGCCTTCCACTTGGGCGGTGGGTCAGGACCAGAGCTGTGCTGCGGGCAGAGGTACCAAGGTTGCCCCAAAACGGGGCCAGGCGGAACCTCCCTCTCCCCGAGTCCACTGCCCACAAGCTCGGGATCCTGGCGACGAGGCCTGGCCCTGGGTCTTCCTCTCGGGCCCCCAGCCCCGTGGACACAGACGGGATGAGCACCGTCCTGGGAAGTGAGAGAAAGGCGATGTGTCCCACAGCTGCCCAGGGGGCCCAGCCCTGTTATGCAGATGCAGGAGGAGGCTGGGGGGTAGGTTCTGGAGAGAAGAGGATGTCACCCTCTCCCCAGAGTGTGCCCCTAAGAAGAGGAAAAGAAAGCAATCTGACTGGGGATAGATCGGCATGTCTGTTTCCGACATAAACCCAAATTGACTCCAAGTCCTTTAAATCTGCTTTGCGTTCTCAACATAAAGTGTTTTCTCTAGAAAAGGTGACATGGTGTTGCTCTGAAAAGTACAACAGAAACATGCAGAGTCCATTGAGAGCTTGTCCAGTAAGATGCCTGGAGCCTAAAGACACTGCGCCNACACACACACACACACACACACACACACACACATATACACACAGTGGGATATTAGACATTAAAAAGAATGAAATAGTGCTATTTGCAGCAACATGGATGGACCTAGAGATTGTCATACTGAGTGAAGTCAGTCAGACACAGAAAGAGAAATATCATGTGATATCACTTATATGCAGAATCTTAAATGATACAATGAACTTAATTTTCAAAACGGAAATCCCACTCACAGACTTAGAGAACAAGCTTATGGTACCAGGTGGGAAGGGTAGAGGGGAAGAATAGTTAGGGAGTTTGGGATTGACATGTACACACTGATGTATTTAAAGTGGAACAAACAAGGACCTACTCTATAGTACAGAAAACTCTGTTCAATATTATGTACCAACCTAATGGGAAAAGAATTTGGAAAAGAATAGATGCACATAGACAGATAACTAAGTCACTTTGTTCTACATCTGAAACTATGCTCAAAGATAAAGTTTTTTTGAAAAAGCAGTAGTGTGATAGTAAATACAAGACAATCAACTGAAGGACCCTGCTTTGTAACATTTGCTGACTTCAAGAATGCACCATGAATTCACTGAACATAGTGTTCAGAAGAAAGCTCAGGTTTTCACTGGTTTATAGTGTTTCCAACCATATAGAGTCAGTAAACATAAATAATCCCTAGAACATTGTACCAAAATGTAGTAAAATAATTAGGGAATTGTGAATGTTTAGAATTGATCACCCTTGTTTTGATATAATTTATTTATTAGTTTGTAAAGTGAAAGTGAAGTCCCTCAGTCGTGTCCGACTCTTTGTGACCCCATGATATTATGTAGCCTACCAGGCTTCTCCGTCCATGGGATTCTCCAAGCAAGAATACTGGAGTGGGTTACCATTTCCTTCTCCAGGCGATCTTCCCGACCCAGAGATCGAGCCTGGGTCTCCCACATTGAAGGCAGACCCTTTAACTTCTGAGCCACCAGGGATTAGGCAGACTGTTGAAGAACTGATGCCTTTGAAATGTGGTGCTGGAGAAGACTCTTGAAACATGCCCTGTATGCCAGGAAATCAAACTAGTCAATCCTAAAAGAAATCAGCCTTGAATATTCATTGGAAGGACTGATGCTGAAGTTGAAGCACCAATATCTTAGTCAGCTGATGTGAACAGTTGACTCATTGGAAAAGACCCTGATACTGGGAAAGATTGAGGGCAAGAGGAAAAGGAGGCAACAGAGGATGAGATGGCTGGTGGTATCACTGATGCAACAGACATGAACTTGGGCAAACTCCAGGAGATGGTGAAGGACAGGGAGCCCTAGTGTGCTACCGTCCATGGGGTCGAGTTGGACACGACTGGGCAACAGAGCAACAACAAAACAGCAGTAATTTCACATTTAATCATGGATGTGTTTACTTGCTTCACAAAATTCCTGAAAATTCAACAATCTGCTCTCCTGGGCAGGTCATAAGCCAGCCATCACACACAATGGCCTATCTATGTGTGTGTGTGTGTGTGTATACACACATATATATCAAGGTGTTTTAAATATCACTTATGCAATTTTTGACCAAAATTTCCAAAATCATCTCTCCATTCTCTTTCAGAATGGCTACCACAGTTGTCAATTAGGATAAAACTTAGTGGCTTATCACTCACAAGGTATAGGCCCCAAAGTATACTTCTGCTTTCCAAAGATATTAAGAGATGGTGCATTCACTTCTAGATAATTATCAGCTTGGAATCTTGCATTTATTCTAAATAAGCTGCAGTAATAGAACCCTTGGGCTTCCCTGGTGGCTCAGACAGTAAAGAATCCACCTGCAATGTAGGAGAACTGGGTTTGATACCTGGGTTGGGAAGATCCCCTGGAGAAAAGGATGGCAACCCTCTCAGGTATTCTTTCCTGGAGAATCCCATGGACAGAGGAGCCTGGTGGGCTACAGTCCATGGGGTCACAAAGAATCAGACACAACTGAGCAACTAAGCACAGTAGAATCCTTGCTTCCATCATAAGCTTCTGAAAGCATATGGATAGCCATACAAAAAAACTCACTTCTCAGGGATGGTAAACACAATTTAAAACTCCTATAGCCTTCTTTCAGGGGACACTACATTCAGAAGAAAGGAAAGGGCAAGGTCATTTCAAGCACAAGGGGCATCACTCCATCACCTAAGCCTAAACTTGAGGAAGGAGGACGAGGATGGGAAGTTCATTATTGACCAGTCTTGCCACTTTTGTAATTTTCCTTCAGTTGAGTTCCATACAACTCAAATACTTAAAAGAGGAAGACAGAAAGAGAAATGTCTGACAATGAAGCTGGTAGTAGAATCACACTGAGACAAGAAAGCTTCTTGTTCAACATTATTAGTTACTTCCTATGAAGTTCAACTAGAGTAATAGCTTTTTAAGGATGTGGTGAAAAGTATTAATACATGAAACTTTCAAAACTAGACCTACAGTGTTAAAAAAAAATGCTGTAGGGAACTGTTTAAATTTAGCAAGGGAAATACTAAATGACCTAACAGGCCATTTCCTCCTACAAATTCAATGGTGTGCTAATTTATGTATTTTGGCTCGATTAGAGCAGAAGGTCACATAAGGTTTTTAAGCCCTGTATTTTTTTTCTCCTTTCACATAATGTCTGCTTTTAAACACTAAATATTTTTAATGCTAAACCTTTCAACACTACAAAATGTCTACTATTTGCCACAGGGTTGAGGCATTCTTACAGCTTTTAGCATTACTTTTATTGATATTTTAAATGAAGAGAGTCCAGCTATAAGGTCTATAGGTTCCACTGACAATACTTTAAAGATTACTGTTAAGGATTTGCATAGGAAAGCTGTCCAATTTCTGTTTTAGTTTTAAAACCAAAGTTACTTTTTGTAAAAAAAAATATATATGGATGCCAGGTCCATAAAGCCAAAGTGAAATGTAGAAATGGGGGCAACAATAAAATCATTCCAAAATACACTTTCCATTTAATTATATGGCTTAAATATATGGCTTAATTAAAATTTATAGTGTTATATTTTTATTTCAATTTATCTTGATACTAGCTTCAATTGTATACTTTATTTGGAATGGGTAGCATTAGAAAGATTTTAAATTTGCCAAAGAAATAG
>SJYX01013195.1:494323-535498 GCA_006410675.1 Oreotragus oreotragus
TTTCCTTCAGTTGAGTTCCATACAACTCAAATACTTAAAAGAGGAAGACAGAAAGAGAAATGTCTGACAATGAAGCTGGTAGTAGAATCACATTGAGACAAGAAAGCTTCTTGTTCAACATTATTAGTTACTTCCTATGAAGTTCAACTAGAGTAATAGCTTTTTAAGGATGTGGTGAAAAGTATTAATACATGAAACTTTCAAAACTAGACCTACAGTGTTAAAAAAAAATGCTGTAGGGAACTGTTTAAATTTAGCAAGGGAAATACTAAATGACCTAACAGGCCATTTCCTCCTACAAATTCAATGGTGTGCTAATTTATGTATTTTGGCTCGATTAGAGCAGAAGGTCACATAAGGTTTTTAAGCCCTGTATTTTTTTTCTCCTTTCACATAATGTCTGCTTTTAAACACTAAATATTTTTAATGCTAAACCTTTCAACACTACAAAATGTCTACTATTTGCCACAGGGTTGAGGCATTCTTACAGCTTTTAGCATTACTTTTATTGATATTTTAAATGAAGAGAGTCCAGCTATAAGGTCTATAGGTTCCACTGACAATACTTTAAAGATTACTGTTAAGGATTTGCATAGGAAAGCTGTCCAATTTCTGTTTTAGTTTTAAAACCAAAGTTACTTTTTGTAAAAAAAATATATATGGATGCCAGGTCCATAAAGCCAAAGTGAAATGTAGAAATAGGGGCAACAATAAAATCATTCCAAAATACACTTTCCATTTAATTATATGGCTTAAATATATGGCTTAATTAAAATTTATAGTGTTATATTTTTATTTCAATTTATCTTGATACTAGCTTCAATTGTATACTTTATTTGGAATGGGTAGCATTAGAAAGATTTTAAATTTGCCAAAGAAATAGGAAGGAAGAGAGAGAGGGAGGGAGGGAGGGAGGGAGATCAAAACAATCTTTACATTTTGTGTCCCTCATAATGCCTCATATTCCCAACTGAAGTCTGCTGTTATAGGTTCTAAAATAACTAGAAAATCTCAACTTTCAGGTCATCAGATTTTTTTTAATTAATTGAGGTATAGTTGTTTTACAATATCATATTAGTTTCAGGTATACAACACAGCAATTCAAAATTTTTATAGATTATACTCCATTTATATAAATGGAATTATTATAAAATATTGGCTACACTCCAAGTCCTAAGTTCTTCATTTATACAATGTGAAAAGTGTGTGATCTTTAGGGTCTTTTCCAAGTCTAAATTATCATTGTGAACCTGGTAAGTTGCTTTATCTGTGTATCACTTTGTGAAATCTTATGCACTGTAGCCCACTAGGCTCCACTCTCCATGGGATTCTCCATGCAAGAATATTGGAGTAGGCTGCTGTGCCCATCTTCAAGGGGTCTTCCCAAGCCAGGGAACAAATCTGAGTCTCTTAAATCTTCTGCATTGGCAGGTGGGTTCTTTACCACTAGCACCACCTGGGATCTCCCAAATCATTATTACTCTATTGCTATTTGCCAACAAACATCCATACAGTCAAAGCTATGGTTTTTCCAGTAGTCATGTATGGATGTGTGAGTTGGACCATAAAGAAAACTGAGCACCAAAGAATTGATGCTCTTCAATTGCAATGCTGCAGAAGACTCATGAGAGTCCCTTGGCCTGCAAGGAGATTAAATTTGTCAATTCTGAAGGAAATCAATCCCAAATATTTATTGAAATGGTTATTGCTGAAGCTGAGGCTCCAGTCCTTTGGCCACATGATGCAAAGAGCTAACTCATTGGAAAAGACCCTGATGCTGAGAAAAATTGAAGGCAAAAGGAGAAGGGGGTAGCAGAGGATGGGTAATGGTCCAACTTAGTGGACATGAATTTGAGCAAACTCCAGGAGATAGTGGAGGACAGAGGAAACTGGCATGCTGCAGTCTATGGAGTTTCAAAGAGCCAGACATGACTTAGGGACTAAACAACTATTGTGGCAAACCAAATAATATATCAAACAATGCTATCAATTTGAATTACTATTTTCTTTTCAAAAAACAACAATACAACAATAGCAAACACAAAATCTATCTGAGCCCTGTCTCCCCTCTAGTTTCCGCCCTAATTCCCTCCTTTAATCCAGGGACATGGAGAAGTTACATGCACTCCTTCTTTATGAACCTACTCCTAAATTATCTTTTAGTTCACTACATTATTCCTTCTGTCCTTACCGTACCATACACTAAAACTGCTCCTGCTAAAATCACCCACCACTTCTAATTCCCAAATCCAAACTGTAACTTTGATCTTGATTTCTTCATGGTTTCTGATAATACTATTTGTGTCTCTTTAAATTTTTAAAAAATAGTTTTATTTTATACAAAACTATAGTTGATTTACAAATGCTGCATTAGTTTCAGGTGAACAGCAAAGTGATTCAGTTATATATACACATGTGTCTATTCTTTTCCAAACCCTTTTCCCATTTAGATTATTAAAGAATATTGAGCAGATTTCCCCGTGATATACAGTAGGTCCTTGTTGGCTATCTATTTGATATATACTAGTATATTGAAAACATTTCTTGTCCTGACTTCATCTTTTTATTCCTGAAATCTAGCTCTGCATTAGCAAAATATACACTCTAGGTGAACATCCTTTGAATAAATAAAGTGCTTAAAGTGATTTTTTTAAAATCCCCTAATTTCATTAGGGTCACATCATCAAAGATATGCTCTTCCATAGCATTAGTTTAATGTCCCAGCATGATATCCATAAGATAGAGTAAGGGGTACTGCAGTGACCTTTCTGGTTTTGCTTTTTCTAACTCTGGATTTGGATATTTTTTTTCCGACCAGCTCGGACTCCGGCTTGGCGTCCTCTTTCTCCAGACTGGCCCAGACCTGGCGTCGAGTGTGGCGGCTCAGCTTTCATCATCTGAAATTCCTGGCCAGTGGAGTGTTCCCTCTTATGCTCCTCCCTTGGCTGGCGGGGGCTCCCTACTTTCATTTTCACTAGGGGCCCAGTCATGCACCAGCTTCCACTGGAAACATTTTTCCAGACATTCCTTTAGGATAAGTGCCATGACCATTAACTGGTCACTGAATTCCGTCATTCTTTTTTATACTTCACTATCCCCAAATTTGTCTTTTTCAGCTTTATGGCCACAGGAAAGAAGCTTCATTTTCATTGTTTTCCTTTTCTTCTTATATGAGTCAATCAGTTGTATTTTATCTGTTCTTATGTCAGAAAACATGTACTTTAAAAATGTCCTTGTTTCTCTTCACACTTCCTGATTATTCACCAAGATGTGTCTTGATTTGACAAAAGTCTCATTCATCATCAATTGGACATTCAATTTACAAAACAAATGTATTTAGCTTCTATTCACAATGATAAAATATTTTTGAGTTGAAATCCTTAATTTCATAGCAGAGTTAAGGCTCTAAGATTTGTGAAAATTATTCAGGTTTTGAACCCTGATCAGCTTCTTTGATAGGAACCCAAGCTCAGTGTTGGCCTTTGAAAGATGTCTTATCTTTGTCCACATTTTTATTCCTACTCAGAGTAAAAGTTAAAAAAGTGTTAATTGCTCAGTTGTGTCCAACTCTTTGCGACCCTATGGAATGTAGCCTGCCAGGCTCTTCTGTCCATAGGATTCTCCAGTCAAGAATACTGGAGTGGGTTGCTATTCCCTTTTCCAGGGGATCTTCCCAACCCAGAGATCCAACCTGGGTCTCCTGCATTGCAGGCATATTCTTTACCGTTGAGCCACCAGGGAAGACTGGAATAAAAGTAGGTGGGGAATAAAGCTTGAGTTGCCCTGGGTTCCATCTTTGAAGTGTCTGTACCTCCATGTCTCTGATTTGGAAACATACCCATTTTTTCTTTGAGTAAATTGTCTACTGAAGAATCCTTCAGAAAACCAAAGGCATTAACTTTCACAAAGCAAAGAGTACTGTAGAAAAGATTGGAAGAGGATAAAGTTTGCTTTGATCTGTGTGTTTTATGTGTTCTTGATGTAATGAATTGTTTGGCTCCAGCTCAATTGTTCTTTTGCTGCTTCTCCTGAAAGAAATAGGAAGGAGCTTGAGGACTCTCTAATAAGTTATTTAGAGGAACATAGAGTTTTTGTTAAATATCTAATTTCCTTGATGATATTTTGAAAGAAGCTTTCAATAAAAGGACATTTTAAAGTCAGTCTTTTTAGGTTTGTAAAAATAGATGCTCAGTTGTAGGGAGGTAACATATCTTAAAACTCATAGAACAAAGCAGTTGTGCGTTCAAATCAGAGTTTTGTAGAATCATGCTTTTGAGTTTCACTGTTACTATTCCTATTAAGAATGCTACAGTAGAAAGTCTGAATGTTTTCTGAAAGTAAAAATTCCTCCTTGTGCTATTTCCATAAGGTTGGTTGGAGTAGCACTTCATTTATGGATGTTGGATTGTGCTCTGACTAAAATCTGTTCCTCTCATTTATTCTGTCCTACTAACGTAAATTTCACCCTTGAAACTCAGTCCACTGCAATAATATAATTGTTCTGGGATGTCTTTCTTCAAAATGGCCATCTCTCAAACAACTCATCTGAAGGCTTTAAATATTCCTATGAAAATGAGGTCAAATCATTTGCTGAAAATTCCATTTAGCTGCTTTTTTTTTTCTTAAAAAGGTGTTACCTTATGAAGTTCTTGCTTGGCATCAGGAGAAGACCATGACTCATAGAATGAGTAGATGTCTGTGTGTCTTGGGATATGAAGGGGTCATGCTCAGTTGAATTAGCAAGGCAACAGGGAGGGAAACTGTCCTCTTGTGGAGAAAATAAACTAAGGCTCACATATTTTTACAGTGCCAACTTTATGTAAAACTTGACTTTCCTTGTGGTCTTCCTGTGAAAAAGAATGCCTCTCTAGTCTCAATTTGTACACAGATGGCTGAATAACCCACTGCATTTTTATACTTGGTTTTGTGTTAATTGCTGCATCCACCATGATGATGGTGACAAAATTGGTAGTCAAAGCAAGACTGAAAAAAGAATGATGACCATGAGTTTATGGAAAGTTTTCTATCCCAGAACTAGGCAAGTTGGAGTTTTTAGACACAGCAGTGAGTCCAAAGATCTGAAAGTAGGCTGAAGATTTTTGCAGAAACGACAACTAAAAGTGAAAACTAGCCGAAGACTCAGGATTGGCAGACCAATACCTGAGGCAATGGGTGCCCCACCTCTGGGGAAATGGTCAGTACGTTAGTTTAGCAGTGGTTTTGCTATGAACCATATACTGCATAGACTGCTAGCTCTTTGTTTTCAGAATCTACCCATAGTTCGAGTTGAAAGAGCTTCGACTGTGGTTAATATTTGTATAGTGAGCTTTGGTTTACAAAACCTTTTGTCATTAGCTATGTGAAATTTATTTATGCAAAGACCTTGTCTAAATCATTCACAACTGGGTCCAGAATGTTCACATAGTACCTGGCACACATTCAGTCCTCAGTAAATACCTGTGACCAAGAAAGGACTCAACAAAAGTGCTTTATTCTCTTTTTATTTTCTTTCAACTCAAAATATGGATAGAGTCTGAAAATAAATGGCTATCAGTCTCACACAGCTCACAGCAAAAACCACTATCAGCACTTGGAACTTATCAGCACTTGGAAAATCACATCTATTTCACCATACCAAAAGCTATTAAAGTTTGTGGGAGTGAAGAGTGAGATTAAAATCAGAATAAGATGTGTGTGCATGAAGTCAGAACATTCCTCATGTTTATATTTGAAAATATTATAAGGTAATACTAATATTAATGTTATCTTCTAAGCTAGCAGACTAATATTTTATTGCTGCTTTCACATATTTTGCTACTGCTTCCACATGAGTAGTATTATCTTTCACATTGACTTATAAGGAAAATAAGTCCAAGCACAGTAGTTGGACACATTCATGATCACACCACCAAAAAAGTGGCAATGTTTTTATTGGAATCAATATCTTTTGGTTCCAGGGCTTCTTATGTTTCCACTGTCCATTCTGCCCCCAAGACAGGCACACTGGATGACTTTTAAAATGCTGAGGGTACATCAGATGTCTGTTCTTAATTCATTAAAGTAAAGGGCATACAAAGCATATGTTTCCCTCACTTGGAAATAGCTAAACTCATTTTGTTTTTCCTCTCTCACTTGCCCCAACGAGAGTTTACACTTGGTCAGGCCACACAAGCAAAGTTTCAAGAAAAACAGGCATTTTTAAAAGAAAAATTTTAGTAATGGAAAGCAAGGGTAAGAATGGAAACTATTTTTTAAAATAAGTATATCACTTATACTTGGTAAGCTAAAATATATACTCATATCTCTAACATATTAGACAGTTTTCAGCCTTAACAAAATTGCTCATAAAGCAATGCTGAGATTCAAAAGAAAGGTAGCACATGCAAGTATATGATGATATGTAAGTTCTGCTTTAATTTTGTCATCTTATTAATGCCTTGTAAAGTGCTGGCACCATAATCCAACTTGCAAAATAATGAAAAGTGCCATTCACTTTGTCTTGTTTTCTTAGAGAACTGTGAAACTCATTAGAAAAAATTTCAAGTGACCGCTGATTGAAAGTTCATGTTCTAAATCAGGTATATATTGATACTACAGAAAGATATGGGCTGCAAAATTAAAAAGAAATATGTTATTATGAAGCCTATTATATAAAGTGTATATCTTTTTAAATACTTTCACATATATTTTACCTTGTCTTGCTAAATGAAGAAAACACTTTTGCTGAATCTTTTAAGTTCTTTTATACAGTTTTATTGATAAGAAGTTACTTTCCATTTACAAAATATTGGCTCTATTACCCTTGCTATATGATATTTCCTCAAGCCTATCTTATATTCTAGCTTGTACCTCCCACTTGCCCACCACTAAATTATTCCTCCTGTGTTGAGTCCTTTCTTGGTCACAGATATTTACTGAGGGCTATTATTTGTAGGCACTGTGGACTCAGTTACAAACAATATCGACAAGGTCTTTGCATAAAGAAAGTCAAAGACAAAAGGTTTTGTAAACCAAAACTCACTATACAAATATTAACCACAATGAAGACTCTTCCAACCGACTTCCTGGATTACCCACAATCCTGATATGGGGATGATCTGGAGGGAAGATGTGGGGTGGGAGGTGGGAGGGGGGTTCATGTTTGGGAGTTCGTGTAAAAAAATAAATAAATACAAAAAATAAAATAATAAAAAAAATAAAATAAAAAAAATAAAAAGATAGTGTGGTACTGGCGAAAGGAAACAGAATCAATGGAATGGAACCGATATCAAAATCAGATTCATAAATATACTATTATGTTGGCCAAAAATANCATGTGGGGTGGGAGGTGGGAGGGGGGTTCATGTTTGGGAGTTCGTGTAAAAAAATAAATAAATACAAAAAATAAAATAATAAAAAAAATAAAATAAAAAAAATAAAAAGATAGTGTGGTACTGGCGAAAGGAAACAGAATCAATGGAATGGAACCGATATCAAAATCAGATTCATAAATATACTATTATGTTGGCCAAAAATAAAAAAAATTAAAAAATAAAAATAAAAATATAGTGAAAGATGCCTGTGGTAGCTAAGTACTCTCAGGAGCAGCATGTTTACTACATACTCACATATCTCTGCTTCTGAGAGCTGAAGTTAACATAAGTAACTTGGGTTTCTTCTCCAAGCTATTTATTCCTGTCATATGTCTCTATGAATATTTTTAACATATATAATTAAATATTTTAACTAAATTCTATGAAAACTCATAAAAGTGCAAAAAGTGAGTGTTGCTTATTTTAAAAGCTAATTTATATGCTTTGTAAGTACTTTTTGTTCTTTTAACTGGATGATTTCATTTGACCTGTTAATTGACTTTGCTGATTCTTTCATCTGTCTGCTCAAATCTGCTGCTAAAACCCTATAATGGATTTTACATATCAACTATCGTGCTCTTCTGCTCTGCAATTTATATTTGATTCCTTTTAACAGGTTCTCTTTGTTGATATTCTTTGTTTTATGAGTCATTATTTACCTATTTTCTTTATTTATTGTGTTATGTCCTTTAGCTTCTTGAGTATATTTAAGAGAGTTGATTTAAAGTCTTGTCTAGTAAATCCAATATTTGTGCTTCCTCAAGATTGTTTCTGTTCAATTCTTTTTTTCCCCTGTGGATTGGCAATATTTGTTTCTTTGCATGCTTCATAATTTTTTTGTTGAAAAGTGGACATTTTGACTATTACAATGTGTAAGCAATAAAAAATAATAATAATAAATCACTCAGCAAGTCTTTTTGGATTGGCCCTGCACTGTGCCTTCTTACAACACTTCTCCTGGCTGTTTACAACTTTTAGTTTGCACTTCCAGCTTGCCCTGGGGTTAGAGGAAGGCTCCATTTGAAAGTTTGTGGACTCCTCACATTTTTTCTGAATATGTGTCCTGTCCTTGAGCATTTATGTAGCTTTATATGTTCCTCTGTGTATTTTTCAAAGTCACTATCTTTCCACCAAAACCTCACACTCAGCTTTTCTTCCCAGGGTTTTGGTATATATAATTGATGCTTTTGGACTGTGGTGTTGGAGAAGACTCTTGAGAGTCCCCTGGACTGCAAGGGGATCCAACCAGTCCATTCTGAAGGAGATCAGCCCTGGGATTTCTTTGGAGGGAATGATGCTGAAGCTGAAACTCCAGTACTTTGGCCACCTCATGTGAAGAGTTGACTCATTGGAAAAGACTGTAATGCTGGGAGGGATTGGGGGCAGGAGGAGAAGGGGATGACCGAGGATGAGATGGCTGGATGACATCACTGACTCGATGGACATGAGTCTGAGTGAACTCCGGGAGTTGGTGATGGACAGGGAGGCCTGGCGTGCTGCGATTCATGGGGTCGCAAAGAGTCAGACATGACTGAGCGACTGAACTGACTGAACTGAACTGATTGTTAGCCCCAACTGTTATTTTTCATTCCAGGCTGCAATGGCTTTCTTTCTTTTTTTTTTTAGGACTGTGAAACTGTTCACCCTTGATAGAATTCCAAGTTAGGCAAAACAGAGGGAAACTCCATTTAGCAGTCCTTCAGGAAACTCCCCATGAGATAAAAACAGATACCACAGTTCCCTGGGAAGCAAATCTACTCTGTACCCATACTAAGGACAAGCTGTCAACTTCAAGATCACTGCTGCCCCAGGGGAGAGGCAGATCTAGGTTAGCTAAAATGATGCTAATATCTTCTATGTTGTTTCTGTGGCCTTTCTCTTCCTACGCATCCTCTTAGTTGCTGAAAACCTTTGACTATGTTCTACATTTCCATAAGGTTACTCAACAGTTTCTGATAAACTTTTAGGA
This sequence comes from Oreotragus oreotragus, assembly GCA_006410675.1. NCBI lineage: Eukaryota > Metazoa > Chordata > Mammalia > Artiodactyla > Bovidae > Oreotragus > Oreotragus oreotragus. The sequence continues at coordinate 503,645 of SJYX01013195.1, forward strand.
TTTTTCTGGGGAAGGACGGCCCCCAGAGGTCACTACTCCAACATTTTCACTAACCTTCTGTGTGTGTTTCAAAGCCACAGTAGAACCTTAGCCAAATGAAAAGCCTTGACCTAAAATCAAAGACTGAAAATATATAGATTATTAAATTTTACATGTATAGTTGATAAATAACTTTTGTCCCCCACCCCCCAGCCCTGATCTAATTTTTTTTAATTTCCCAAATGTCAGTCTTCCTTGCATGAGGTGAGAAACCTTTTTTGCTGTATTATCAGTTAATTTTCATAGAAGTTACATGAGGTTAGCAGAGGCAATCGAATTATGACCATTTAAAAAATAAAGAATCGTGAAAAAAACAAAAACAACAATAGCAAACTGAGAAAGAATCATGGACTCTAAATTCTTAAATAATGTGCCCAGGGAAGTGTCTAATTCAGGAAGCAGTAGAATGCAGTATGCTGCTGCTTCATAGTCACTTCCATCATGTCCAACTCTTTGCAACTGCATGGACTGTAGCCCTCCAGGCTCCTCTGTCCAAGGAATTCTCCAGGCAAGAGTCCTGGAGTGTGTTGCTGTGCCCTCCACCAGGGGATCATCCCAACCCAGGAACTGAACCTGGGTCTCCTGCATTGCTGGCAGCTTCTTTACCACTGAGCCACCAGGGAAACCCGAAGGCAGTATAAGAGCTATCAGTTCTGCGATCCTATTTCATTTCAGACCTTTGTGTATATTAACTAATTTAATTTTCAAAGTACTTTGAAAGTTGTTGTATTAGATCCAAGGATAGAGATCAAGGTGGAACTGGAAGGTTGCCAAGGACAAATTTGAATGCAAGCTGTCCTGTCTGTGAAGTTTCAGGTCCATCCATGTGTCATGTTGCTGCTTAAAGGAAGGTATGTAGAAATAGATCAGGTGTACAGAGGAGAAGTAGAAAGTGGGGTCTCAGATCAAGATCCTGCATTTGTGATCTATGTGAATTTTAACATGTCCTTTGTCCCTTGGTCCTTGTCAATTTAATAACATAAGGAGCACAAGTTATATGTGTTCTCAAGTACCCATAAATGTGTTACCACTGATTCACAAGGTCTTTTCCCTAATAAAAATATAGCATCCACTAAAGTCACTGTTTGCCATTGCTTATTATGGCACATCTATGCCTATCTATGACCAAGAAATTCAGCTTCTAGTGATGTATGTGTCCTACAAAACACATACGCAGGAATGTCTATGGTAGCTTTTATATTTTCATTATTTGGTGAAAGTTGCTTAGTCATGTGACCCCATGGACTATATTTTCATTATTTGGTGAAAGTTGCTTAGTCATGTGACCCCATGGACTATACAGCCCATGGAATTCTCCAGGCCAAAATACTGAAGTGGGTAGCCTTTCCCTTCTCTAGGGGATCTTCCCAACCCAAGGATTGAACTCAGGTCTCCCGCATTGAGGTGGATTCTTTACCAGTAGAGCCACCAGGGAAGCCCAAGAATATTGGATGGGTAGCCTATCCTTTCTCCAGGGGATCTTCCTAACTCAGGAATTGAGCAGGGGTCTTCTGCATTGCAGGCAGATTCTTTACCAGCTGAGCTACCAGGGAAGCTCATTTTAATTCTAACCCATGGAAAGAAATCAGAATAATGGTGGTTTACTAAGTCAGAATTTAATGGTTTTTCAGGTAGATATCCACTAGAAATGGGCTGTTATGTTGCTTGTAGGGTGCTAGAAAGTTTCTGTATCTTGTTCTTATGTGTGGTTATTTGGGTGTTAACATAATTTTAAAACTTACCAAATCTGTATGCTTAACCTTCGAGCATTTTACTCTGTGTGCTATGCTACTGCTGTTGCTGCTGCTAAGTCGCTTCAGTCGTGTCTGACTCTGTGTGACCCCAGAGACGGCAGCCCAACAGGCTCCCCCGGCCCTGGATTCTCCAGGCAAGAACGCTGGAGTGGGTTGCCATTTCCTTCTCCAATGCAGGAAAGTGAAAAGTGAAAGTGAAGTCGCTCAGTCGTGTCCAGCTCCTAGTGACCCCATGGACTGCAGCCCGCCAGCCTCCTCCATCCATGGGATTTGCCAGGCAAGAGTCCTGGAGTGGGTTGCCATTGCCTTCTCCATGTGCACTATACCTCAACCTATTTTTTTTAAACATATAATGTATGATTTCTTTTTAAAGGCAGAAAAAAAATCTAATGTCTTCTACTATTTCTTCCTGTAATCTGAAATTTTTTTAATAAAGTGTTTTAAATATTATTCATATTTGGCTATGCATTACATATAAAATATTGAATCATGAAGAATATAATTTATGACCTCTTGGTATCAGATTTTATTTATTTCTACCTATTTTGCTAATATAGATTAACTCAATTCATAACCATAATATTTAATGCTAGTTTATACAAAAATAATATCATTGCATGTCACATATGCAAAAAACAAGCTCAGTTAAAATAACATGCAATTAGATTAATAGCTAAAAGTTTCCAATATTTTTAAGCTAGTAAGACCAATCAATATTTTGTGAAACCACTAATTAATGAAATTTTCTCATTTGAAGTCTTTAGTTCACTTTCCTTTATTAATGAGCATATATCCTTCCTACGGTAACTAAGCATTTTTCTAATCTGTGAATAGACTCCATACCTATTATTAAAAAGATATGATGTGAAAAGAAACTCACAATTATTTGTTCATTCTACAGTCCTGTATAATGTAGTCTGTGTTGTCATCTTTTACCAATATTGAAAGCTTCTGTGTATGTCAGGCAATATTTGGCATGAGCACTGTAGTAGGAATCCAAGATATTCATGTCAGAAAATAAGGGAATGTAAAGCTCACTAATGTTATGAATGATTTCACCAAATATTGCTATAAAGACAGTGGAAAATCAAGTGTCTTCTTTCTGGTTGACTTCCATTTCCCTATAGCTTCATGTTTCTGTAAACGCGTAACAGATATCATCCTAAAAGGAAGATCTGTTGTCTGTCATCTAATAAAACTGGGAAAATTGTGCTGAACTAAATATAAAAGATTCACCAATGTCTTTAGTCAATAATGAACACTGTAAATCTCTAGATTTACAGCAGTCTCTAAGTTAATTTGACTGTGAAAACTTTTTATGAAATAAAATATTTTGAAAAAGTAGAAAACAGTTTATAAGACTTACTCTTTATTTATACTGAAAATGGTTTTTTATTATTTCCTTTGGTTTTTCTACCATAACAAAGTTTGTTTCTATCACACATCCATTTTGTATGCTAATTCATGAAGAAGATAAATGGAAACTAAATTAAACTTTCAAGAAAATTCTGTTTTTTAAACAGTTTTAGTGGTGGGATTTAAACAAAAATTTTTGTATGAAATCCCAAAATGTATTAGAATAACCTGAAGTTGCATTTTTTGATGTGAGGATTAAATCCACCATCTACAGCCATGAAATTAAGAGACGCTTATTCCTTGGAAGAAAAGTTATGACCAACCTAGATAACATGTTGAAAACCAGAGATATTAATTTACCAAAAGTGGTCTGTCTAGTCAAGGCTATGGTTTTTCCAGTAGTCACGTATAGATGTGAGAATTGGGACTGTGAAGAAGGCTGAGTGCCAAAGAATTGCTGCTTTTGAACTGTGGTGTTGGAGAAAACTCTTGAGAGTCCCTTGGACTGCAAGGAGATCCAACCAGTCCATTCTGAAGGAGATCAGCCCTGGAATTTCTTTGGAAGGAATGATGCTAAAGCTGAAACTCCACTACTTTGGCCACCTCACGTGAAGAGTTGACTCATTGGAAAAACTCTGATGCTGGGAGGGATGGGGGGCAGAAGGAGAAGGGGATAACAGAGGATGAGATGGCTGGATGGCATCACGGACTTGATGGCATGAGTCTGAGTGAACTCCGGGAGTTGGTGATGGACAGGGAGGCCTGGCGTGCTGCGATTCATGGGGTCGCAAAGAGTTGGACACGACTGAGCGACTGAACTGAACTGAACCTATTACTTCCCCCACATCCCACTATTTACCACTCTGAGATTCTTATGTGCAAACTGAGATTTTCAAGTAGAAGGCCAACAAAGCAATGAAGTAATCAAATCTCTGGAGTTTTAGTTTAAAGAACTCACCAAGTTGAGAATGACCTACAGTTTTAAGGTTGCAGAGAAGACTAGTGTTAGTATGGAAAGGAGAATCCAAGATCTCTACCTCTAATTCTATTGTTCATTGGGTTATCTCTTCCTGGTACATCATTCTATGTAAAGTGCTCTTACTTAGAACAAAATGAAAGGAAATTATTCTTTTTGGAAAAGAGTGAATTATTTATTTCAATATGTAATTTTACATTATCTTAAAGAAATGAAATACAAGTAATTTTCCTTAAAGGTGACTTAATAACAAGCAGTTTACAACTGCTTCAACCCTTGTCCTTTCTTGAAGTTATTTTTCCATTTCTTAAAACTGATGCATTGGAGGGAAGGGTTATATTTAAACTGAAAGTGAGGATAATCGTCTAGTCAATTCAATAGTATCAATATTAATCTTTATGATATTGTAAAACAATATTAAAATGTCTAAAATAATGACTGAAAGCTCTCACAGCTATTTGCTTTACCCAGCAGGAACTGTAAATATTTCTTTTAATCACTAAGGCATTTAAAAGACATGTGACTGGATAGATTTTTCTCTCCATTATGGAGTGGGATTCCTTTCTGAAGTCCTGGCATGTACCACATTTAGAATTATAGCGCCAAATCTGTAGTACAATAGAGAAAAGCAAGGAAGACTCAGCATAATTGTTCATCAAATTTATATGATGAGAGCTAATCAATATTAACAAGGAAGACATGTGCTTGCTTTGTAAATATTAGCGTTTCACTCTGAGGCCTAGAGGATCTGAAATACCACCAGTTTCATCCCATTCTCATCATCCTCATTGACCTCCAAGTTCAAATGGAAAATACTGACTGAGAGTCAAGACCCCAGGCAAAGGATATTGGTTAAAAAAATAAATAAAACCAAACTACTCTGGGAAGAAAACAAAGGAAAGAGACAAGAGAATATATAGATCATCAGCAACTAGGTGGGAAAAAGAAATAATTACAGTATATCACTATTCAGTACTGTCTTAATAGACTAGTAATAGATGAACAATGGTTGATGACCTATTCCTCATTATTATGTTTAATTATGCTCCTTACTCTCAGCTTTTACAATTTCCAAACCCAAGTGAAAGGGGTGTTTCAATTTCTAAGTGTGCTGATGCCGAATTGCATGTTGATTGATAGAAACCTCTCATCTGAAATATTCTATTAGGCAACTAATATATCTAAAGGAGTTTAAAGCATCTATTCACAAAGAGATTAAAATCCAAAGAGTATCTTGTCACTTTTGGTAGAAAATTTTCAGTTTGGTGGAAGTGGACTTTGGTACCCCTAAGAACTTTTCATTATTTTGAGACTATTATTTGCTCTTTCTCTCTGACAGTTTGTCTTCTTATAACATTGTCCTTTCATGGCATTTCTCTTCTAATTTGAATGTGCGCTTTATTCCTCACCAGAAACAAATGCTCCATCATTTTGGATGTCATTTAAGCTATCATCTCTCAATACATTAAATAGCTACTGGCCTTGAGTTTTCCAAACACTCCACTTAACTGAAATAACTGTATAATATTGTTTTTTTTTTCATTAATAGTATTATATGAGTATATCACTGTAGATGGTGACTGCAGCCATGAAATTAAAAAACGCTTACCCTTTGGAAGCAAAGTTATGACTAACCTAGACCGCATATTAAAAAGCAGAGATATTTCTTTGTCAACAAATGTCCATCTCTATGGTTTTTCCAGTAGTCATGTATGGATGTGAGTTTTGGACCTAAAAGAAAGCTGAGAGTCAAAGAATTGATGCTTTTGAAATGTGGTGTTGGAGAAGACTCTTGAGAGTCCCTTGGACTGCAAGGAGATGCAACCAGTCCATCCTAAAGGATATTAGTCATGAGTGTTCATTGGAAGGACAGATGTTGAAGCTGAAACTCCAATGCTTTGGCCACCTGATGCAAAAAGCTGACTCATCTGAAAAGACTCTGATGCTGGGAAAGATTGGAGGCAGGAGGAGAAGAGGATGACAGAGGATGAGAAGGTTGGATGGCATCACCAATTCCATGGAGATGAGTTTAAGTAAACTCCAGGAGTTGGTGATGGACAGAGAGGCCTGATGTGCTATGGTCAATGGGGCTGCAAAGAGTCGGACTTGGCTGAGTGACTGAACTGAACTGATGAGTGTATGGTGTCCAGGGCAAATTACCCTTAAAAGAGTAAGCACAATGATGTGATTCACTACACTACTTGGAGCAATGAAACACATTTCCACTTAGTTAACAAAATCCAAATGCATCTGGACTGGATGACCTTGTTTCCCTAAGGAAAGATGGGTGAATTAAAGTCTTGGTATGGGTAACAGAAGTGACTCTTAGCTCAGCTACAGAAAAAATAGTCAGTATTCTAAAGAACCAAATATGGTCCAGTCTCGCTCTTAGGACAGCGCCGCTGCCACCACTCTGTCCTGCCCACTGCCTGTGCTGCACAGCCCTCACGCATGCTTGGATGGTGCTTTCCACCCTGGACCGGTTTAGAATGTAATAATTCAAGAATTTTATCATCAAGTGGTATAGCTTAACAACTGTCTATGTGCTACCATGATATGTTCTCTACAATCTATTAAGACTCCAAATAGGAAGAGGTTGATTAGAAAAGAAGAAATTAATTTCATATTTAAGATCTATTATCAGCCTACACAACTCACTTTTCAGAGGGACCTCACCCTTCCCAGAGTGATTTGCTATCATGTATTGAGAGAAGACTGGATGATGCCACATTGCCACGTGATACCATAAGAACTCAATATGGAGAAGTCTTGAGGCTACTGTAAATATAAAACTGAAAACCAGAAGGAAGAGGCTTAAGTTCAAATCCTGAGAACGTCAGAGAACTCCTGACTCCAGGGAACATTAATTGATAGGAGCTCATCAAACACCACCATACCTGCACTGAAACCAAACACCACCCAAGGGCCAACAAGTTCCAGAGGAAGACATACCACACAAATTCTCCAGCAACACAGGAACACACCCCTGAGCTTCAACATACAGGCAGCTCAAAGTTACTCCAAAACCACTGACATCTCATAACTCATTACTGGACACTTCATTGCACTCCAGAGAGAAGAAATACAGCTCCAGCCACCAGAACTCCGACACAAGCTTCCCTAACCAAGAAACCTTGACAAGCCACTGATACAACCCCATCCACAGCAAGGAAACTCCATAATAAAGAGAACTCCACAAACTTCCAGAATACAGAAAGGCCACCCCAAACACAGTAATATAACCAAGATGAAGAGACAGAGGAATAGTCAGCAGGTAAAGGAACAGGACAAATGCCTACCAAACCAAACAAAAGAGGAAGAGATTGGGAATTGACCTGAGAAAGAATTCTGAATGATGATAGTGAAAATGATCCAAAATCTTGAAATCAAAATGGAATCACAGGTAAATAGTTTGGAAACAAGGATTGAAAAGATGCAAGAAAGGTTTAACAAGGACCTAGAAGAAATAAAAAAGAGTCAATATATAATGAATAAATAAATGAGATCAGAAATACTCTGGAGGCAACAAATACTAGAATAGCAGAGGCAGAAGATAAGATTAGTGAAATAGAAGATAGAATGGTAGAAATAAATGAATCAGAGGGAAAAAACGAATTAAAAGAAATGAGGACAATCTCAGAGACCTCCAGAACAATATGAAACGCTCCAACATTCGAATTATAGGAGTCCCAGAAGAAAAAGACAAAAAGAAAGACCATGAGAAAATACTTGAGGAGATAATAGTTGAAAACTTCTCTAAAATGGGGAAGGAAATAATCACCCAAGTCCGAGAAACCGAGAGAGTCCCAAACAGGATAAACCCAAGGCGAAACACCCAGACACATATTAATCAAATTAACAAAGATCAAACATAAAGAACAAATATTAAAAGCAGCAAGGGAAAAACAACAAATAACACACANAACATTATTTCCCCTCCTTCTTTTTGGATATGTACTATTCACTAACCTCAGCTGACTCTATATGAACCAATCTCAAAAGGAATTGTCAGGAAAGGAGGGATAATAATTTCATTTTGTGAATGATTTGTAATAGAGATTAAATGCTATTATAAATCTGAAAAGGGCTGAGATGGTAAGGAATCTGCCTGCAATGCAGAAGACCTGGGTTCAATCCCTGGGCGGGGAAGATCCCCAGGAGAAGGGAATGGCAATCCACTCCAGTATTCTTGCTTGGAGAATCCTACGGACAGAGGAGGCTTGTGGGCTACAGTCCATAGAGTCACAAAGTTGGGTATGACTGAATGACTAACCAGATACATCTGAAAAAGTATTTTCAATGGAATAGAAATTGAGAAGGTTTGTAACGAGGAGACTGATTAAAATTAAAAGGGCTCACAGTGGAGAGGACAGCTAGTCAAATGCAACTTTTATCCTTTTATCTTCCAATATTTTCCTCAAAACTAACAGTCCTTCAATCAAATGAATCAAAGCTCTTAAAACTTTTTCATAATTCCCCCAAATCGGTATATGTTCTACCAATCCAAGTTCCAATCCAATGACAACATGAAAACCTCTCATTCCTGTAACTTTGCTGTGTTTCGGTTTTTCTTTGCAAACCTTTACAAAGCACTGGCATGCTCAGCCTGCCTTCAGCACATGCATAATGCTTGTTAAGTGTAGCAGTAGTATGTGTGTGCTCAGCCATGTCTGACTCATTTGTGACCCCGTGGGCTGGAGCCCACCAGGCTCCTCTGTCCATGGGATTTCCCAGGCAAGAATGCTGGAGTGGGTTGCCATTTCCTTCTCCAGGGGATCGTCTCAATCCAATGATCCAACCTGCTTTTCTTACATCTTCTGCACTGGTAGGCGGGTTCTTTACCTGGCATTATGATTTGCTGTGAGACACCAAATCCTCCCAGAGATTAATTAGTAGCTGTGGGGAAAAAAAAAATTACTACGGGGCATCCTTCATCCTTCCCTCTTTGGGTACCACAAACTGTATGAGAAATAATCCAAGGGAAGGAATATCATGGCCGATAAATGTCAGAGCAAAGCACAGAGACTCCAGGTCTACATATCAAAGAGGGAAAAATTGTGGGAATGCAGACATAGACACTGTGAGAAGATACGACAGACACAAATTTCTTTAAATGACTGTCCCAGGTGCTACTTCGCAGCAGCACCTGCATGGGTTATCAAAGCGCTACCACCATTATCGGGAGCTAAAACTCCAAGAGGAATTGGCTTCAGTGATTTGGCCTAAGGCACAGATCCCTGGAGGCTGCCAGCATCCAGCCTGGTACCACTCGCAGGCATTCATCTGGGAATGCCAACGGCTCTGCCTTCCTCTTCACGGAACAGACTGCTGGCTCAAAAAGGGGCACTTTTAAAAAGCTGTTTGATTAATTTGTCTCATGCCTGTTTGGTGTAAGACATTAAACACACTTCGTAAGAGAAAGAAGCAATAATCCCTTCTCAGGTCTTACCTTTCAACACTGAGAGCCCATATATTAGTCCGAAACTGGGTAACAGTTAATTGCCGACCATTCCCCTTTGATTTTCGGCTGTGCTGGGTTGCCGCCGCTGCGGGAGGGCTTTTCTCCGGGTGCGGCGAGCAGGCCTGCTCTCTAGCCGTGGTGCACAGGCTTCTCACTGTGCTGGCTTCTCTGGCTGTGGCGCACAGGCACTGGCCCTTGGGCTTTAGCAGTTGTGGTGCACGGTGCGTGCTGCTCTGTGGCAGGCGGGATCTTCCCAGACCACGATCAAACCTGGGTCCCCTGCAGTGGCTGGCAGATTCGTAACCAGTGGACCACCAGGGAAGCCCTGCTGATCGTTCTTATTATCACTCTTCTGGGGGAACCTAGATCATTTTCTTCCAGTGATCGTCATTTCCTAGGACTGGTGAAATGAGATGAAACGGCAGGGAGCAAGGAGACATAAGGACTCGGGAACCTGCAACGAGGCCAGTTCTGGAGATACTGACACGAGGCTTGCTTTGCCTGGGCGGTAGCTGTCACCACATTAAGGTGCAGAAGCCCTGGGTACCCCCCGTACAAAGAGCTGAAACACACTGCATCGTCTCTACTCTGATGATCTAGAGCAGCTCATAGCTGTTCGGGGAGGGACTTCCTAGGACCCACCGGCCTGGCGTGGTGGACAGCATGAGTCAGCGATGCCTGACCACAGTGCCAAGATGGTGGGTGGTCTCCCAGGGACCCCCTCCCCATTTCCTTGGGCCACTTGCCTGCCACATCCCCCTAGTACAGACTTCCATGGTCCCAACCTCTCGGGCCATTTGTCACTCCAGCCCACCCAGTGGATCACAGAGGGCAGTACTCTGGACTTTGAAATGGCTTTATCCCAGGTCAGTTTTTCACTGGATCACCCTGGGATGCCTGTTTCCCTGCGAGTGTGCCTGCTTCTCAGGCCTCAGAGTAAGGGATCACATGGTGGAAGAAGAATAAAAAAGCTTTTAGGTGGAGGCGTTTGTGTGTGCTTCAGTTGTGTCCGACACTGCGACCCCATGGACTGTAGCCCGCCAGGCACCTCTGTCCATGGAATTCTCCAGGCAAGAATACTGGACTGGGTTGCCATGCTCTCCTCCAAGGGACCTTCTCAACCCAGAGATGGAACCTGTGTTCCTTGTGTCTCCTACATCGCCAGGTGGTTGTTGACCACTAGCGCCACCTAAGAAGCCACCAAGTGTAGGACTAATCCTCAGAGAGATTTGTTAGTCACTCAGTCGTGTCCAATTCTTTGTGATCCTATGGACTGTAACCCGCCAGGCTCCTCATCCACGGGATTCCCCAGGCAAGAATACTGGAGTAGGTTGCCATTCCCTTCTCCAGGGGAACTTCCCAACCCAGGCACTGAATCCAGGTCTCCCACATTGCAGGCAGATTCTTTACCATCTGAGCCACCAGGGAAGCCCCCCCAAATCTTACACACACGTAATTCACATCTGCTGTGTCTCATTCGCTCCTTCTGGCCTCTAGCACCTGGGGCCAGGCTGTGGAAGGCCCAAGTGCCGACAGCCTGGTGATTCCATTTTGCTTTTCTTGTCACTAAAACCATGTCAAAGCTATGGTTTTTCCAGCAGTCATGTATGGATGTGAGAGTTGGAACATCAAGAAAGCTGAGCACCAAAGAACTGATGCTTTCAAACTGTGGTGCTGGAGGAGACTCTTGAGAGTCCTGTGGACAGCGAGGAAATCAAACCAGTCACCTAAAGGAAATCAACCCTGAATATGCTTTGCAAGGACTGATGCTTGAAGCTGAACCTCCAATACTTTGGTCACTTGGTGCAAAGAGCTGACCCACTGGAAAAGACCCTGATGCTGGGAAAGACTGAGGGCAAGAGGAGAAGGGGACGACAGAGAATGAGATGGTTGGATGGCATCACTGACTCAGTGGACATGAGTCTGAGAAAACACTGGAGATAGTGAAGGACAGGGAGGCCTGGCATGTCACAATCCATGGGGTCACAGAGAGTAGGACATGCCTTAGAAACTAAACAACAACAACAACATGGTTGCTCCCCCCCACACACACAATGAATTATTATAATCCATGGATATATAATTAGATATTATTAAAATCTGATATATACTAATCATTATAATCTAATACTTAGAAGGGAAGGAAATGGCAACCCACTCCAGCATCCTTGCCTGGAGAACCCCATGGACAGAGGAGCCTGGCGGGCTACAGTCCATGGGGTCACAAAAGAGTCAGACATGACTTAGTGACCACATAATAACAAACAATAATTAGATATCATAATAATAATACCTAGACATTGTTATCTGATAAGAGCTATGAATTAGCTGGCAGAAGTTGTCCTGAGCTTAAAAGCTTCCCTTCCATTCTCAGATCACACCAAGGTTCCTGAACTCCATCAGGCATTTTTAGGAACATGACTTAGTGACCACATAATAACAAACAATAATTAGATATCATAATAATAATACCTAGACATTGTTATCTGATAAGAGCTATGAATTAGCTGGCAGAAGTTGTCCTGAGCTTAAAAGCTTCCCTTCCATTCTCAGATCACACCAAGGTTCCTGAACTCCATCAGGCATTTTTAGGATTCGAATGTGTTTTCCTCATTGGTAATCTCCATCCTCCCCAAAGGACCCAGGATTAGACTCCCTCTACTGACCACGGCATAATTCCTACAAAACCTTCAATTACAAGAAGTGGATTAATGTCCTAAATTTCAGCTCTGTCTCTTGAAGTGGAATGCCTACACATTTCAGTCAAAAGCAGTTTTCTACAGTTGTAAACAGTTCTATAAAGTATCAGTACCAGTTCGGGAATGCAATTCTATGTGTATTGTCCAAAATCAAGACATATAATCTTGCATCAGTAAGGCATGTTACTATTTTAAGCAAGAGCTTCACGGAAGAACTTCAAGTATGCATGGCATGAATGTTCATAATCATATTTTAACATGACTAACTTTGAAAGATTAGACTTTTATCCAAACAAATGTGTGACTACAGAACATAATTTGGTATGAAATTCATTTGGGGTCTTTATGAAACTTTTAAAGCCAGTAGAGACCAAAGAATGAATCTGAATAAACTCTGGGAGATAATGAAGGACAGGAAGCCTGGTATGCTGCAGTGCATGGAGTTGCAAAGAGTTGGATATGACTGAGCAACTGAACAACAGTAACGACAGAGGTCAAAGAGCAGCTGTCTTGAAAAGGGCCACGGCAGAACCTCAGAGGTTACATCCTGAAGGATACACCTTGGGAGAATGACATTGCTAGAATAATACCATCATATGCTTCTCACCTTTTGTCTCATTATTTTTTATCCCAGTCTAGCCATCTTCCAGGCTTCCCGGTGGCTCAGTGCTAAAGAACCTATCTGCCAACACAGGAGACGTGGCTTCAATCCCTGGGTTGGAAGATGCCCTGGAGAAGGAAATGGCAACACACTCCAGTATTGTTACCTGGAAAACCCCACAGACAGAGGAGCCTGGAGGGCTACAGTGCATGAGGTGAAGAGAGTAGGACACAACTTATCGACTAAACAGCAGCCACCTTCCAGCTGGTAACCTTAGCTAAGTTACTTAAGGCCCTCAGGCTTGAATTTTCTCATCTGTACCAAAAGTATGATGCTGCTGTGTAATAAAACGAGTTAATATACACAGAAAGCATGTAGGGAGTGCTCAGCGTATTGCAAACATTATTTAAGTTCTCTCCACTTGGCTGATGGCAAAATTAAAACATCCAGGCCAAATGGTATTAATGTAATTAGAAAAGCTGACCCTCTTAAGAAAAAGGACTAGATAATAAAAATAAATAACCATATACCCTGAGTACAACACAGATGGGAAACGCTATACTGTTAAGAGTTTATTAATAACATCTAGAAATTATGAACCTTATATAGGCATGACTTTTTTTTCTGGAATAATATGAAAAAACTTCTTCAAAATTTTACAAATGTGTATACATTTACCCCTGGCCACTCACTTTGAGAAACTCATCCTAAGGAAATAGTTGGGATCAAGTGCTAAATTACAAACCATTCAGGATATGTGCAAATAAAATGCAAGTAAGAAATTTATCACAGTATCCTTTATTATAGAGCAAAAAGAAAAGATCATTCAACAAGAGCCATTACATAAAGGATGGTGTATAAATAGAATGAACGGAATAGAATGCAGCTATTTCAAAGTTATACTCTAGAGGAATATTTATTAAGTGGAAATACAGCTGAATATTAAGTGAGAGTTGAATCGATGTATATTATCCTACTTTTGTTAAAATTATTTCTGTGTATATATGCACAGTTTCCTGTGACTATATATGGAGAAAAAGTCTAGGGGCAAATGTGAGAGTGAGAGTAGCTTTTATCTTTCCATGGTCAACTTGCCTGAACTTTACAATGCTCCCACTGTGCACTCCAGGACTCTTGCCTGGAAAACCCCATGGACGGAGGAGCCTGGTGGGCTGCAGTCCATGGGGTCGCTAAGAGTCGGACACGACTGAGCGACTTCCCTTTCACTTTTCACTTTCATGCATTGGAGAAGGAAATGGCAACCCACTCGAGTGTTCTTGCCCGGAGAATCTCAGGGATGGGGGAGCCTGGTAGGAGGCCATCTATGGGGTCACACAGAATCGGACACGACTGAAGCAACTCAGCAGCAGCAGCAGTAGCAGTGCTCTTACTAATGTTGAACATCACTTATTCTTCTTGCAATTTTATTAAATTTAAATATCATTTTAATTTTTTTTTTTTTGGCTGCACCACGTGGGTGCATGTGGGATCTTAGTTCCCTGACCAGGGATCGAACCCAGGCCCCCTGAAGTGGAAGCACAGAGTCTCAACCACAGGGCCACCAGGGAAGTCTTTGAACATAAATTTTCAATTAAAACTTGATATTTTCCCCACTCCTACCCGAGAAAAAGGAAAAATGACAGGAAACAAGTTTTTAAGGAGTGGCTCCTCTAACATCTCAGGCTCCGAGGTGCCTGCTGCCTCCCCAGGATCAGTGACTCTGTTCTCCTGGCAGTTTATAGGATACAGCTCAGCTTTGCTAACCAGCTAGCAAGTAGCAACTTCAGCGACCAGGATTCTGATGTGCTAATTGTTCTGAGCCAGAAGTCAAACCAATAGAGCGGGCACCAAAGGTTCAGCCTGGACTGTCAATCTGTTGATGCTTATTAAGCATTAGAGCCTCAGCTGGAGCAAGGACTCACTGCTCACTACGACTCAGATATTCCTTTCCTAAGTCATCTGAATAATTCTCTCCTTTTACCTAAAGGCACCCTTATGCATTTAAAAGATATCTCCAGGTTCAAATGCCTGGAAAGAAGCCATGAAGGTTCAGAGATGGAGAAAAAAGAAAAGAATTTCTTCGGATATAAAGGCAGAAACATTAGCATTACTGAAGATTGACTGGAACTCTGGCAGTTTGGGAAGAATGATTTGCTACTCCTCCAGTGAGAATTAAGTTTAAAATAAGGTAGAGCAAAGCAGGGGCCTCCCAGATAGCTCAAAAGGTCAAGAATCTGCCTGCAATGCAGGAGACCTGGGTCGGATCCCTGGGTTGGGAAGATTCCCTGGAGAAGGGCGTGGCAACCCACTCTAGTATTCTTCTTGTCTGGAGAATTCCATGGACAGAGGAGCCTGGCAGGCTCCAGTTCTTGGGGTCGCAGAGTCAGACATGACTGAGTGACTACTACTTTCACTTTGAAAACAAAGCAGTCACCTTTCAGTATGTGCCTAAACTGACTCTATTTTCACCCTCACAGTTTAAAAAGTTCCTGCAAATCACAGCTCAGTATCAGTTACAGACAATGGTTCCAAGGTTTTGTTAGAAAGATATTTCCATTTATATGCGTAGATTTTAAAGGCAATTTTGTTATATCTGGGGACCAATTTTTAAAGTTCTACAATAGAAATTAAAGTGAAAATGGGATTTACTTAACAGAAATTTGCCTTGAAGCAAACTGAGCTCTGAGCTCTGTTCTACCTATACCGTTAAGTGTGTAATCACCTGTAATATCAAAAGTCAAGACTTTTTTTTTTCCTTAGTGAAAATAATCATCCCCCAGTTTCTTTTTGACTGTGAAGTTCTTCATAAATGGTGACTGGTTTTCTGAATCTAGATTCCCTAGATTCCTCTTATTTCTATTTTCATACGTAGGGATCCTTTTCTAAATTTCCTTTTACAGCAAAGAATCAATTTTTCATTACGTAATCCTGTTCAAGGCAGGGATAATAATTAGGGAAGCTTTTTCATTTAACAAGTGTTATTCTCCTGGAAAGGCTTCCCCAGTGGCTCAGTGGTAAAGAATCCACCTGCAATGCAGCAGACGCGGATTCAATCCCTGGATCAGGAAGATCCCCTGGAGGAGGAAATGGCAACTCACTCCAGTATTCTTGCCTGGAGAATCCCATGGACAGAGGAGATTGGTGGGCTACGGTCCATGGGGTCGCGAAGAGTTGGACATGACTGAAGCAACTGAGCACATGTGCATTTTCCTGGAAAGTTTACCACTCGGTAATTTGAGCAGAAAAAAACACTATGTTCTTCAAGAATGAGGAAGAACTTATTTGAAGAGAAAGAATCCTTTGAAAATATGATAATCTGAATAGTTTCTAAGCAAAATCAAAAATCTATGTCACTTATTTAAGGTTCTTCCTTGGGTTAATAGTGTATACTTTCAGTTCAGTTCAGTTCAGTCACTCAGTTGTGTCTGACTCTTTGCGACCCCATGAATCGCAGCAGGCCTCCCTGTCCATCACCAACTCCCGGAGTTCACTCAGATTCACGTTCATCAAGTCAGTGATGCCATCCAGCCATCTCATCCTCTGTCATCCCCTTCTCCTCCTGTCCCCAATCCCTCCCAGCATCAGAGTCTTTTCCAATGAGTCAACTCTTCTCATGAGGTGGCCAAAGTACTGGAGTTTCAATTTTAGCATCATTCCTTCCAAAGAAATCCCAGGGCTGATCTCCTTCAGAATGGACTGGTTGGATCTCCTTGCAGTCCAAGGGACTCTCAAGAGTCTTCTCCAACACCACAGTTCAAAAGAATTAATTCTTTGGTGTTCAGCTTTCTTCACAGTCCAACTCTCACATCCATACATGACCACTGGGAAANTCATGTGAAAAGATGTGTATAAGAGACAGGATCTCCTTCAGAATGGACTGGTTGGATCTCCTTGCAGTCCAAGGGACTCTCAAGAGTCTTCTCCAACACCACAGTTCAAAAGAATTAATTCTTTGGTGTTCAGCTTTCTTCACAGTCCAACTCTCACATCCATACATGACCACTGGGAAAAACCATAGCCTTGACTAGACAGACCTTAGTCAGCGAAGTAATGTCTCTGCTTTTGAATATGCTATCTAGGTTGGTCATAACTTTCCTTCCAAGGAGTAAGTGTCTTTTAATTTCATGGCTGCAATCACCATCTGCAGTGATTTTGGAGCCCCCCCCCCAAAAAAAAAAGTCTGGCACTGCTTCCACTGTTTCTTCATAGTCATATTCAAATGTAATTTAATTGTAGAAATTAAAGGAAGAAATGGAAAAACAGAAAACAAAAAAAGCCAATCTACTTTCCAAGTGTGAAAACATAAAAACTGTAATTTATAGCAGCTTATGAAATGCCCTTTTAAGCCCTACTTCTTTTTTGAGGCATCTGTTTACATTCAGACTAGTCAAATTCTTTAACATGTCATTTACTACGAGGACTTTATATCACTTGAGACATGAGAGATGAAAACTTTTGATTTGCATCATGCTTTCCCATGTATTATTCAAAATTGAGGTCATATTGGAAGAGATGAAATCTCCAAGTCTTCTTGTTAGAAATTCAGAGAATAAAGCATTTCACAAAGCAAATTCTAACAGTAGAAATTAGCATTAAAAAGAGACAAGAGTCAACGGTATCTTTTTCAAAGACAGTGCAATAGGATTTGTGTGCCTCAAGATGTTGCTCTAAGCTTCAGTGCCACCCCATTACCAATATTAAAAACAAACAAATAACAAAACATTAGATTCCTTTGCTTCATATGTAACAAGGTCTATGGGCTTTCCTGGTGGCTCAGAGGTAAAGAATTCACCTTCAATGCAGGAAATGCAGAAGATGCTGGTTAGAACCCTGGATGGGGAAGATCCCCTGGAGGAGGGCATGGCAACCCACTCCAGCTTTCTTGCCTAGAGAAACCCATGGACAGAGGAGCCTGGTGGGCTTCAGTCCATAGGGTCACAGAGAGTCAGACATTACTGAAGTGACTGAGCAAGCACAGGAACATAATCTGATTTAGTCCAAATCCTAGACTTCTTTGCTGCTCTATGGCTATTCCATTAAATTGCCAGTATCTATCAGGTCATAGAAAAAGCTAGAGAGTTCCAGAAAAACATCTACTTTTGCTTTACTGACTATGCCAAAGGCTTTGGCTGTGTGGATCACAACAAATTGGAAAATTTTTAAAGAGATGGGAATACCAGACCACCTCACCTGCCTCTTGAAAAATCTATATGCAGATCAAGAAGCAACAGTTAGAACTGGACATGGAACATCAGACTGGTTCCAAATCGGGAAAGGACTACATCAAGGCTGTATACTGTCACCCTGTTTATTTAACTTATATGCAGAGTACATCATGAGAAACACTGGGCTGGATGAAGCACAAGCTGGAATCAAGACTGCTGTGAAAAATATCAATAACCTCAGATATGCAGATGACACCACCCTTATGGCAGAAAGCAAAAAGGAACTAAAGAGCCTCTTGATGAAAGTGAAAGAGGAAAGTGAAAAAGTTGCCTTTAAACTCAACATTCAGAAAACTAAGATCATGGCATCTGGTCCCATCACTTTGTGGAAAATAAATGGGGAAACAATTGAAACTTAGACAGGGTTTCTTTTTTGGACTCCAAAATTGCTGTAGATGGTGACTGCAGCCATGAAATTAAAAGACGCTTGCTCCTTGGAAGAAAAGCTATAACCAATCTAGACAGCATATTAAAAAACAAAGACATTACTTCGGCAAAAAAAAAAAAAATTCCATCAAGCCAAAGCTATGGTTTTTCCAGTAGTCTGGATGGATGTGAGAGTTGGACTCTAAAGAAAGCTGAGTGCTGAAGAATTGCTGCTTTTTAACTGTGGTGTTGGAGAAGACTCTTGAGAGTCCCTTGGACTGCAAGGAGATCAAAACAGTCAATCCTAAAGGAAATCAGTCCTGCATATTCATTGGAAGCAATGAGGCTGAAGCTGTAAACTCCAGTACTTTGGCCACCTGATGCAAAGAACTGACTCATTGGAAAAGACCCTGATATTGGGAAAAATTGAAGGCAGGAGGAGAAGGGGATGACAGAGGATCAGATGGTTGGATGGCATCACTGACTTGAAGGACATGAGTTTGAGCAAGCTCCGAGAGCTGGTGATGGACAGAGAGGCCTGGAGTGCTGCAATCCATGGGGTTGCAAAGAGTCAGACACGACTGAGTGACTGAGCTGAGCTGAAGCCCATTCCTACCAGCATTTCCATAGACTCTTGGGTTCCAAAAAAAGCACATGATGCTCATTTCTGTCATCACACTGTATACGTCTTTATCTAGATACCTTCTTTCAGAGCCTTTCATTTTTCAGGAAATGCTTGTCCATACTCCATCCATCTTTGCTTCACATTGGCCACTTTTTGGATCATCTAGAATCTGAACTTCCTAGGAATCTTTTCAAGCTGCCCAGCCTCTCTCTCAATGCAGAAGAGAAAGATATCATGTACTTGTTCCTCTTTTCCTTTGCAGCATGAATATGGCCACTTGCAATGATCTCTGTCTTTTTAATCTGTGATAACTGAAGAAAAAAAGAAAAGAGGATTTAGGAAGAATTTTCTCTTGTGTTAGAGGTTTTTCACTGGGTACAGCAAGAAAATGTCTACAATGACAATCTTTTGTCATTGCAAAAGATTGAAATGACAGCACTATCAGTTCAGTTCGGTAGCTCAGTAGCGTCCAACTCTTTGTGACCCCATGGACTGCTGCACGCCAGGCCTCCCTGTCCATCACCAACTCCTGGAGCTTACTCAAACTCATGTCCATCGAGTCAGTGATACCATCAAACCATCTCAACCTCTGTCATCCCCTTCTCTCATCTTCAATCTTTCCCTGCATCAGAGTCTTTTCCAGTGAGTCAGTTCTTCACATCAGGTGGCCAAATTATTGGCATTTCTGCTTCAGCATCAATCTTTCCAATGAATATTCAGGACTGATTTCCTTTAGCATTGACTGGTTGTATTTTCTTGCAGTCCAAGGGATTATCAAGGCAGCACTATACATGAACATAAAGTCGTTTTAAAGCATGATTTTAGGTCATACCTGATTGTATCACCTTGGAGCAAGATTCTCAAGCCCTCCTAGAGATTCTTTGAGCAACTTAACTTCTGTGCAGTAAGTTCTTCTTCTGTTCTCAAATTCATTAAAATCTAAGATGCTGATGAAACTAAAGATCCTCATTCATATAAAGTCGATGAAAAGCTTTTTTTCCTAAATTATTCAAGGTACAGATCAAACTATGCCAACCCTTTGGATCTTTATTTATGCTTTTAAGTGGAAAGAATGTCTCCATTTTATAAAAATCCTATGTAGTTTGTTTACTGAAAAAAAATTACACAACCTCAAAGATGAGAATTATGGCTTATTCAGTGTAAATACTGAAGACTTAAGCTAGTTCTGAGGGACTGTTCTGAAGAACTAAGGGAGGAGCCAGGCTATACAGGAGTTTTTGCAAATAAGTAAATAAATAATCAAATATGAAAAGAAATTACTTCTAATTAAAGAAAAAATGAATATCTCAAGTTAAAAAATTTAGTGCTTTACTATGTATAGGACGATAAAGAGTCTGGGCTTAATGAAATTATTCCTTAGATGTGCATCTTAACTATCTAGGGTCAATATCCTATTCTTCTCCATTTTGAATCCCCTCAGGGTATACCACTAGGGGTGGCTGCAGAGGCTTATGGCTTGATGGCCACAACTTTCTTCACTTACTGTAATGACATTCTTTGTCCACACATTGAATGTGCACATTTTCTTACAAAACTCATTACTTCCTGCCCAATAAATATTTGTTTATAAGGTTTATCTCTAGAGCTATTCATCATACAACTTTGACTCACCAAGCAACTTTTCAGATATTAAGTGCTTAGGATTGGTTCGGGGAAGGCAATGGCACCCCACCCCAGTACTCTTGCCTGGAAAATCCAATGGACGGAGTAGCCTGGTGGGCTGCAGTCCATGGGGTCGCTAACAGTCGGACAGACTGAGCGAGTTCACTTTCACTTTTCTCTTTCATGCATTGGAGAAGGAAATGGCAACCCACTCCAGTATTCTTGCCTGGAGAATCCCAGGGACGGAGGAGCCTGGTGGGCTGCCGTCTATGGGGTCACACAGAGTCAGACACGACTTAAGTGACTTAGCAGTAGCAGTAGGATTGGTTGAAGCAAGAGTCTCTTGGTCGCTAACAGTCGGACAGACTGAGTGACTTCGCTTTCACTTTTCTCTTTCATGCATTGGAGAAGGAAATGGCAACCCACTCCAGTATTCTTGCCTGGAGAATCCCAGGGATGGGGGAGCCTGGTGAGCTGCCGTCTATGGGGTCACACAGAGTCAGACATGACTGATGTGACTTAGCAGTAGCAGTAGGATTGGTTGAAGCAAGAGTCTCTGATGATCTGACAGATCTGTAGCTCTTCTTCATTAATAATGTTTAAGGAGATGATATTTGACTTTATCTTTTCAAAATCAACTTTTGAGATGAAGCTATCAAAAGGTAACCAACAAAGGTAAATCATTTAACAATCAAAGAGGTTAGCAGAAGAGCATATATCAGCATGCTCCTATTAATTCCTCATAAGAAAAGAACAAACAAAATTATGATGATTATACATACTATGATAATATGATTATACATACAACCATCTTGGATTTGGGGATTTGAAGATTCATATCATCTTGGTTATCTGGAGTACTTAGATTGGGGGAAGGGAGGAGAAAGGGAGGCAAACAGTGTTCTGGTGCTTTCTTCTGGGTTCCGAAAGCCAATGGAAGAGAGGCAAAGGCTACAAATAGGAGCCTCCTTGTGAGACTCCAAGGAAGGAGCAGCATTTGTCCAACTGGTCTCACCTCTGCAGACTCTGTCCTGGTAGTTGGAGTTTACACCACATGAAAAATATTGATTTTTGACTCCAGGAAAGATGACAGTTAGGTCTTGCCATTCATGGGATCGCAAAGTAGAACCCAACTTAGCAACTGAACAACACAGTTAATCAATGCAGTTATCAACAAGAACAGTGCATTATTCTTACTGACAAAAGTACCCAGAAGCACTGGGAGTGTTCACAGATTATCAGGGTATAAGCTTTTGAATGCCTGTTTTCATCATAAGGCTCATTCAGGTAGTAGTTTTTAGCAAAAGATACTTTCCACTTGATTATATTATAGTGAACTAAAACGAATTAAGCAGAGAATAATCTTCCTTAAGAGAACTTAAAACCATATGTAATGACTTCCCCATGAATCTCCCATCTACGTTTTTTACTCTCAAGATCTCATGGTGTAATAAATACAAGCGGAAAGACAATTGTAGTATGTGAAAAATAGATCAGGTGCCTTTGAGTTGTTTGCTAACCAAAGTGTGGGATATAAAACATGACTTTACAAAGAAGATGGTATCTGAGCTAATCCTAGACAGTGAGCAAACCTTAGCAATGAGGAAACCACAAAGGCAGTGGCATATATACAGGAAAAATTTTATAGTGTTTCAGATTATTGTGGCTGGAGGGTTGTAGAGAGAAATGAGATGCTTCTAGATCAGCATTGTAGAAGAGCAACATGAGTCCTATCAGGGAGAGAGAGTATAAAATCATGGTCAGAATGCATTTTTTGAAGAGGATTGGTTAGCAATGAATTTAGAGAGTGAGCCTTTAAGGTTGCCTCCAGGTTTTATAATTTAATTTGGGGAAATAGTGAAGAACAGTGAAGAATCCATTCAGTGTGGATTTTGCATTAGAAATATTACTTTGGCTAATAGGTGGAGGTTAAATGGAAGGTAGAAATATTGAAAACCAACTAGGAAAATATCATAGTATTTCAGATTATGGTGGTCTTCGGGCTGGAGGGTGTTAGAGACAAACGAGATGCTTTTAGATCAGGGCTCCCACGAGCACCGTCATGGGAATGATGTAAGTTTATTAGTAACCACATTAGGAAAAACAACATAATATAAGTTACAAAATACAAACGTAAGTTTACAAAAGTAAAACTAATATTATTTTACCCAGTATATATACAAAATATTTTCCTTTTAATATGAACAAAATATTGAAAATATTGAGATCTTTTACATTTTCATACATAGTCATCAAAAATTGGTATAAATTTTAAACTTAGATTATGCCGCGACTCTTACATTAAATGTCTTCAGAAAACTTATTCAAATGAGGCTTCCAGTTTTGGAGATTTTGACAATAATTTAAAAACACTAATACACAGAATTATCTAAAGAAAACAAGAAGATACCTACAACTGTGGTCTTAGTAAATATGGAAACGAAGTTTAGTATGGATAGAAAATTTAACAAATTCTGGAGAAGATTTGCATTTCTATTTCAAGAAGCCTTCCTATAAGTTTTGATAAAAAAAAAAGATTTAAATTTTCCTTCTAAAAGCAAACATATCCAAACATTTCTTTTCTATTTAGACCCTTGAAAGATACTAAAATCCTGTACATATAGGAAAACATTTGAACTAATGACAAAAAAAAAAAAACAGCTAATGTATATATGTATGTCATTTTTAATACCAAATATAGTATTTAAAAAGAAGTTTTCTTTTAAATATAATTGAGGTTAGGTAAATGTCCTTTAATATAGAATAATTTTTTTTCTACTATAGTCTTTATATGTATATAAACTTGATGTCATTTTAATTTAAATTTTTCTTTGAAGGCTTTCAAAGAAGAAAATAGGGTGTACTTTTTCTATCATGTTTATGTACTTTATAATATTTTAAAACTTAAAAAATAGAAAAAGTCAGATTTTAGAATAATTAACTACAAGCTGAATTTTTGTTCTAGGTACACTTTTAGAATAAATTATAAACCTCATGGTTTACTATTAAAAACATTAGATTGATGGTCATAAAATATTGGTTCTCAGAACCTGATATGTCAGAAGAATGCTGTGAAATGTAGACTTAACTTTGGTCACTATATTGTGTTCATTCTATGTCAGGTATTTTCCTTAGTACTTTAGATATATTAATTCATTTAACTTCACAAAACTCTTATGTACAGGTTCTTTCATCATCATCATTACTCTAATCAGATCATCACCATTATCTCTAATTTTTTTCCAAATTCCTCAGTTTTGATTTTTTTTTTTACCTTTTGTTTTATATTAGAGTATAACTGATTAACAATCTGATAGTTTCAGAGGGGCAACAAAGGGACTCAGCCATACATACATTCTCACCTAAACTCCTCTCCCATCCAGTGTCATCTCTACTTAGAGATAAGTGAATCAGAGAAGGTGAGAAAGACAAGCTCACAGAGCTGGTAATTGGCAGAACCAAGGTTTGAACCCTGGTACTCTAGGACTTGTGTCTGCTACCCTTCTCTCCATCACCTTTCACCTTGAAGCTTGATTTTTAAACCATTTGAGAAAGTTCTTCATAAAGTAATAGTGTTAGTTGCTCAGTCATGTCTGACTCTTTTCAACTCCATGGACTATAGCCTGCCAGGTTCCTCTCTCTATGGGATTCATCAGGCAATACTGAGTGGGTTGCTATTCCTTTCTCCAGGGGATCTTCCTGACCCAGGGATCAAACTTGGGTCTCCTTCATCACAGGCAGATTTTTTACCATCTGAGCCACCAGGGAAGCCCAATAAAGTAATACTTTAGACACAAATGGTCATACTCAAAGTGTGCAAATTAGTGACTAGTGAAGGACCCTTCACAGTAGCTACAAGATTTCTAAACACCTGTAGAATTCCATAGCTTTTCTTGATTCTGTCACACTGAATTTTTCATCTGTGAATTTTGTGACAAGAAAGGCTTATTTATCAAACTTGCAGAACTCCAAGAGTGAAGATGGTAGCAAACACACAAGAGAATAAAACTGATCTAAAATAAGCCTTAGTAGAACCGAAAGTTCACCTTTTTAACACTTAATTCAACACTCAATTCCTGGTTGGAGATAAGGCAACAACACCAACAAAAATGAAGGTCCAGAAAACAGTGACCGACTGTCTTGACAGCAGTTGACTAGAAAAGGAGACTGAAATGCTTTAGTTGACCCCAGATTACAGCAAGAAAACCCAAAGATGATGTCATCAAACAGCCACCACCACCAAGCCCTTCTCCAACATGCTAATTACATATTTCTGTGCTGCATTAAGAAAAGAAATATTGTTCAGATCAACTAAGATTTCCTCCAGCATTGTATTCAGCACTGGTCAGACCGCATCTAGGAAACTGAATCCATTTCTAGATGTCATTAAATGGCACCAAATAGAGACAATTCAGAATAACTTAACTGGCATAGTTTGGAATGTGGTCTGAGTAACATGCCATAAAAGAATGGTTGAAAAACTAAAGACATTATGATTTAATAGAGAACATAAAATCATTTTTAAATATTATGAGGTGAGGGGCGATGCATGCATCATGTGCAGGAAGGAATGGACTTATTTTCTCTAATGTTTCAAAGGGAAAATAAAAGACCAGTGGGTAGGAGGTGCAAGAAGAAAGATAACACTTAATTTCAATAATGTAAATGTATTACCCCATGAAGGAATGAGATCTCCATCCTTGAAAATAAGCAAGCACAGGATAAATAAATGTAAGCCTCCTTTTGTGGAACTCTCTGTCTTGAGAAAGAGGTTGGATTAAATGACCACAGAGGCCCCTTCCAATTTTAAAATATTATTCAGTTCAGTTCAGTTCAGTTCAGTCACTCAGTCGTGTCCGACTCTTTGCGACCCCATGAATCGCAGCACGCCAGGCCTCCCTGTTCATCACCATCTCCTGGAGTTCACTCAGACTCACGTCCATCGAGTCCGTGAGGCCATCCAGCCATCTCGTCCTCGGTCGTCCCCTTCTCTTCCTGTCCCCAATCCCTCCCAGCATCAGAGTCTTTCCCAATGAGTCAACTCTTCGCATGAGGTGGCCAAAGTACTGAAGTTTCAGCTTTAACATCATTCCTTCCAAAGAAATCCCAGGATTGATCTCCTTCAGAATGGACTGGTTGGATCTCCTTGCAGTCCAAGGGACTCTCAAGAGTCTTCTCCAACACCACAGTTCAAAAGCATCAATTCTTCGGCGCTCAGCCTTCTTCACAGTCCAACTCTCACATCCATACATGACCACAGGAAAAACCATAGCCTTAGTCAGCAAAGTAATGTCTCTGCTTTTGAATATACTATCTAGGTTGGTCATAACTTTTCTTCCAAGGAGTAAGCGTCTTTTAATTTCATGGCTGCAGTCACCATCTGCAGTGATTTTGGAGCCCCCCAAAATAAAGTCTGACACTGTTTCCACTGTTTCCCCATCTATTTCCCATGAAGTGATGGGACCGGATGCCATGATCTTCGTTTTCTGAATGTTGAGCTTTAAGCCAACTTTTTCACTCTCCTCTTTCACTTTCATCAAGAGGCTTTTTAGCTCCTCTTCACTTTCTGCCATAAGGGTGGTGTCATCTGCATATCTGAGGTTATTGATATTTCTCCCGGCAATCTTGATTCCAGCTTGTGTTTCTTCCAGTCCAGCGTTTCTCATGATGTACTCTGCATATAAGTTAAATAAGCAGGGAGACAATATACAGCCTTGACGTACTCCTTTTCCTATTTGGAACCAGTCTGTTGTTCCATGTCCAGTTCTAACTGTTGCTTCCTGACCTGCATACAGATTTCTCAAGAGGCAGGTTAGGTGGTCTGGTATTCCCATCTCTTTCAGAATTTTCCACAGTTTATTGTGATCCACACAGTCAAAGGCTTTGGCATAGTCAATAAAGCAGAAATAGATGTTTTTCTGGAACTCTCTTGCTTTTTCCATGATCCAGCGGATGTTGGCAATTTGATCTCTGGTTCCTCTGCCTTTTCTAAAACCAGCTTGAACATCAGGGAGTTCACGGTTCACATATTGCTGAAGCCTGGCTTGGAGAATTTTGAGCATTACTTTACTAGCGTGTGAGATGAGTGCAATTGTGCGGTAGTTTGAGCATTCTTTGGCATTGCCTTTCTTTGGAATTGGAATGAAAACTGACCTTTTCCAGTCCTGTGGCCACTGCTGAGTTTTCCAAATTTGCTGGCATATTGAGTGCAGCACTTTCACAGCATCATCTTTCAGGATTTGAAACAGCTCAACTGGAATTCCATCACCTCCACTAGCTTTGTTCTTAGTGATGCTTTCTAAGGCCCACTTGACTTCACATTCCAAGATGTCTGGCTCTAGATTAGTGATCACATCCTCATGATTATCTCTGTCTCTTATACACATCTAGATGTGTATAAGAGACAGCATATTGAGTGCAGCACTTTCACAGCATCATCTTCCAGGATTTGAAACAGCTCAACTGGAATTCCATCACCTCCACTAGCTTTGTTCTTAGTGATGCTTTCTAAGGCCCACTTGACTTCACATTCCAAGATGTCTGGCTCTAGATTAGTGATCACATCATCATGATTATCTGGGTCATGAAGATCTTTTTTGTGCAGTTCTTCCGTGTATTCTTGCCACCTCTTTTTAATATCTTCTGCTTCTCTTAGGTCCATACCATTTCTGTCCTTTATCGAGCCCATCTTTGCATGAAATGTTCCCTTGGTATCTCTATGAATCACTTTTCACATCACATCTGTTTTTTTCTGTATATGAATTTTTATTCAATGTTAATTCAGCTTATTTAAGCAAACTAAATATTTTTGTTAACTCAATACCTTTTAATCAATAATAATAAGATCCAGTGCAAATATATTATTAGAGAAAAATTAAGTTAAATTATCAGTGTTTGAATAAATTTTTGTCAGCTGTTAATATATATGATAAACTCAAATGTTATTTTCTAAATCATTTGTGTTGTTCAATCACTAAGCCATGTCCAGCTCTTTTCTAGAGTATGGATTGTAGCACACCAGGCTCCACGGGATTCTTCAAGCAAGAATGCTGAAGTGGATTGCCATTTCCTTCCCTAGGGGATCTTCCTAACCTAGAGATCCAACCCTGGTCACCTGCATTGCAGGTGGATTCTTTACCACTGAGCCATCAGGGAAGCTCTTCTAAATCATAGCACAGTGGTAATTTATAAGATATAAATTAATGAATAGATACAAAGAAAAGATAATGCCTTTGTACCTAACAGTTTGTCACTAACCAGAAAACCTATTTAATATAAATAATTGACTACTGTACTGCTCATGTGAATTTTGTATCTGACCATGACTAAACACTTTTTGTAACATTAAGTTTGAAAATAAATACTGCAAGGATTTTCATCTCTGAATGTACTAGTATATTTACAGCTTCAAACAGGGGAGTCAGGCCGTAATATAACACTCCTATTTTTTAAACTGTACTTTTGAATAGGCATTGGCATCTCATCTTTTTAAAACTCTTATTAACTTTTAGTTATGAAGCATCTTGATTCATTGACACTGCCCATTTGATTTTTGCCAAAGGGTCTAAAGGCTCTGAAAGTAAATGCCACCTAAGCTAATTATTTCAAATGCAGAGATTCAGCTGAATTTACATCTCAGACTTGACAAGTGATTTTTAACAGTTACTCAAAGCTGCAGAAAACAAAAACTAAAAAACAGAGAGCTTTTTCAGAATGCAGAGGGTGATTTCTGATTTAGCTTAGTTTCTAGTCTGACTTTCCTATATTTTAAATGAGATGAGAAAAGATAATGCTCTTTTTCCTGGAACCAAGAGACAGAGTTGTGTAACTTAAAAATTCCAAATCTGATTTAATAATGCCCTAACAGCCCTAAAGATATGTATAATCATTGTCTGTGCAATCCCATAGATGGCAGCCCACCAGGCTCCGCCGTCCCCGGGATTCTCCAGGCAAGAACACTGGAGTGGGTTACCATTTCCTTCTCCAGTAAATAATGATACAACAGGACAAATTCCATATGGACTCAAAGCCAAGGTAAAAGTATATGTTTTCTATGGCATTTGGAGTGTTATTTATTAAAACCATAAATTGATGAATGATTTGGTGATTTCCAAGGCACACAGAATTATTCTCATAGATGAAATAAACTGTATCTTAGGAATTTTAACATTTATCAAGTCACTAAAATGTTTTTGTTTTAATTCTATAATCTTTAAGTGGGGATTCCAAGCTTAGCTAAGGAAGACATACTATGAATGACAGATTTCAAAGGCCACCACAGTCTGATTAGAACAGCACTCTATTCTCTCCTCTTCCTTCCCACCCCGTCTTCCTCTTACCCTCGTTTCCTCTTGTTCTTTCTCCTTCCCTTTCTGCCTCTTGTCATTCTTTCATTCTTTTTTATTCTTCCTCCCCTCCTTCTCCCATTTTAGTTAAAAAAAAAATGCATGCTGTAAAAAGTTTGAATACCAAAGTATTTTCCTTTTATAGGCTTTTTTTCTTGTTCCACTCATAAAACATTCTTATGAAAGTGTCATGGTAAACGCAGACCCAGACCAGAGTTTGTCTTTTACCTACTTTTGATCCTGTATCATCAGAGAGGATGTACTCATGCATGTGTATAGTTTAAATTGTTGTAATATGAAAAACTGTATATAATGTATAAATTTAAATATAG
The DNA here is from genome assembly GCA_006410675.1 of Oreotragus oreotragus. Classification (NCBI taxonomy): domain Eukaryota; kingdom Metazoa; phylum Chordata; class Mammalia; order Artiodactyla; family Bovidae; genus Oreotragus; species Oreotragus oreotragus. The sequence continues at coordinate 533,047 of SJYX01013195.1, forward strand.
TTTTAAGTGATTAGTTTTAAATGATGTCCAATCTCAATGCCTTTCAATCTAAAACTTAATCTGGTTTGAAAATTGCAATCTTATATATTATTTTTAATTCTGTTACACAGTCTTGTTCTACAGCTCATGTAATTGCATGCATGTATTTGTGTGTCTCCATGGATATATTGCACAAATATTTAGTGATAAAAGGTTCAGTCCAATAGTTGGAGTTCTAAGCTTATCGATCATATTGATAAATGTTTAAATTTTCATTGCATTGATCCAAGATGTTAATCAGCAAAAATGGATAACCTCTAATTAATTACCGCATGACATTGCTCATTATAGTGGAGCAAAATGAAGTTAACAAATGAGAAACAAAGCAAAGATGGAGAAGTGAGCCTTCTCCAGTTGAAATACTTCATTCGCGACTCAGCCAATTGGGATCTTTCTCAGGTTTCCTTTGGGGTTGTTCCATGGCAGGAAAAAGGGGGAAAAAGCAAAATTCTGTCACTGTAAAGGTAATGTGTGAGGACAGCCTACCCTGCCAAGAAGGTCACAGCCCAGTGCGGCTTTGACCCTCACTTTAATGGCCTAGGTGGGTATTCTTTTTAAAGAACATTCCAGTGACTGGTGGAGAAGAATTAGAAAAACCCCAGAGTGCACTCAAGAAGATGTTTTTAAACTAACGATTGGATGTTGAAATGTTCTAAGCCAGAAACTTTTTAAGCCTTTTTTTTTTTTAAATAGCTCCTCAGGTTTTCCTTTCATTTTTCAGTCATGTGAACAAAAAGCTGTGAAACCAGCCTGAGTCTTTCCCTGTTGCTGGAGGGAAGACCAGGACACCGGCCATGATCATGTCTGTTCCCAGCAGTCTGGACGGTAGCTAGCCCAGTCAGTCATTCCCTCACTCAGCAGACTGACTGACAGGTGGGAATCTTTATGGATAAACAAGTTCAACAGTCCGTGTGGAGGGCAAGGGAGTTAAAGAAAATATAAAGAGTATAAGACTTGACATGTGTATGTGTGCATGCTAAGTCACTTCAGTCATGTCTGACTCTCTTGCAACCCCATGTACTGTAGCCCACCAGGCTCATCTGTCCATGGGAATTTTCCAAACAACAATCCTGGAATGGGTTGCCATGCCCTCCTCCTGGGGATCTTCCTGACCCAGGGATCAAATCCATGTGTCCTGTGGCTCCTGCATTGCAGATGGATTCTTTACCACTGTGCCACTGGGGAAGCCCTGACCTGACATATATGTATTTCCAAATAAGGGTTTTGCATTTCCAAATAAAAGTATTCCACTGATCTTCTCTTCAGCACATTGTTGTGTATGAAAGAAAGCATCACCTGTGTCTTTAACACTCACACATTCTTTTCATTTGATGGTTGTATATCTAGAAGAGTGATCCTGCCTAAGAATATATGCAATGATTGAGAAGAAATTACTGTGAGGCTCAAGTTTAAGGAAAAATGAGATTCCCTTATCTGGCTTCTGTGTCAATGATCTCTCAGCTTGATTTTGCAACACAGAGCACTGAGATTTTCTCAAAAGTATTAGGAAATTATTCTAAATATTCAATGCAAAATTCCATTTCATTTTCTTGATTTTTACAAACCAAACAATATGTGATGTCAAGAAATTTTTGGAGACAGTGGCTATATGGAGGGAGTGACAGAATATCATGGCGATTATGTAGACACCTGGACCTAAGTCTAGATGTCCCTGCTCCAGGAGGAGTCTGAGACGGGTGGGGCTTATGTTTTGTCAGGCTACTACTCTCTGAAAAATAAAAAATTGAAGTCTTTACTGTCCAAAGGAATTGCTTTAATGATACAATTATTCTTTTCAAAGTGTATGAGAAACACTTAACACAAGTACACACTAGTGATTTTTGCTTGTAATTACAGGTCACTTTTGGCTTTTCTAAAAGACATAAAATAAGCAGGGCTAGACTGTGGGTTCCTACGGGAAACTGTGGGGGGCAATTTGTGGGTGGGATCACAACTAAGTTTGCATTAAATAACAGTCTACTACAGTTAAATTTCTTAGTTTTTTAAAAGGCAAATATCTTTGGAGGAATGGCTCTACACGATGGCAGAGAAAGTGGTTTGCTTATGTGGTAAGATTTAAAAGACATCGACCGACTTATCCAAAAATATTCTAACCACCAGCCTGTGGTGTTACCGGAAAATTTGTTACCATTCCTTTGGGACAGTACCTTCAAAATGACTGTTGAAAAGCATTACTTCGCAACTGTTACAGATTAATCCATTCTCGCATGGTATCATATTGGCAAGAATTTGTTTATTCCCTTTGTAAGACAATTTAGGTGAGAGTGAGAAAACTGGGGTTCAGGAGCAAAAAATACAAGAAGGAGCAAGATATAGTATGCAAAAGAGCCCTGGTGATCAGAGAAAAGTTGGGAGGGACAAGGGTGAGTGAAGGGTCAAGATGTGTATAAGA